>MU591762.1:7687734-7788356 GCA_024362625.1 Silurus asotus | reverse complement strand
AGAGAGAGAGAGAGAGAGAGACACATACATACATACATACATACATACATACATACATACATTTAAACATTTTTTCAATTGCTCTTTTTTTTATTTATTTATATGTTCTTATCATTTGTAATAACCA
This sequence comes from Silurus asotus, assembly GCA_024362625.1. Classification (NCBI taxonomy): domain Eukaryota; kingdom Metazoa; phylum Chordata; class Actinopteri; order Siluriformes; family Siluridae; genus Silurus; species Silurus asotus. The sequence goes on along the minus strand of MU591762.1, from coordinate 7,788,229 downwards.
GAAAAAAACAATGAGACAAACAAAAAACTACAAAGGAAAGGTTAGCGTGAAGACTTCCTGTTTCCTGTCACGTGACACAGCTCGCCTCCCCATAGGTGGATTGTTCGCTCGGTATTTCTTCGCGTTGTGGGGAGAAGATGGCGGCGCGTGGCGGTTTTCAGCAGGCAGCATCTGGAGGCGGCGTAGGCGGTGGTGGCAGCGGGATAGGACCAGGACCTCCGGTACCGGGTGGAGGAGGACCGGGCATGGCTCCTGGTACGCCTGCAGGAAGGATGGGACCCGCGGGACCACAAAATCCGATGTACCGTTCTCCGATGCCTGGGCCTGGATACCCGGTAAGAGGGAGAACAAAGAGGCCTGGACAGGCGGCTCATCACTATACACTGCGCGGCTGAATCCCAAATCAATCGATGCGACCTTTATATATTGGAACAGTACCTTTTATTTAACTGGAACAGTAACGGTATTGTGCGCCCTGTGTAGTGCACTATGATGAAACCATTTGGTATTCAGCCGAGGTGTTTATTACTACTGTATTCAATGAGCTAACTGATTAGCTATTTTTTTGAGATTATTTATATTGTTTATTTTTTTAAGGGTGTTGTTGTTTTTTTGTTCTTTTTTTTACGGAACAATATAAACATCCACAACAAAAAGAGCATGAATTCAGACCCCGGGGTGGGAAAGAAATAAGGGTCCAGTTAAAGCAGTGTTGGAAAGCAAGTATTGTATTTACAGGTGCAGAAATACACTGTAGAGAAAATCCAAGTAAACATAGTATTTCTATTCTCATGCTATAAAAATAGCTCTCAGAAAATATACTGTATTTTAGCTTCATGCTACTAGTTGGGTTATAACATGCCCTAATAAGATGATGTACAACATGTTATTGTTTATATTTGGGACCGAATATCTGCCATTTTAGTTACATGTCTTTTTACCCCAATTCCAAAAAAATGTGATTGTGTAAATAAAAAAAACAATGCAGTGATTTGCAGAACTTATAGACCTATATTATATTCACAGTAGAACATAGACAACATATTAAATGTGTTTAAACTGACAAAATGTATAATTTTTTGTCTAATATAAGGTCATTTTGAATTTGATACCTGCAACATGTTTAAAAAAAGTTGAGATGGATGGATAGATAGATCTAAACCAAAAGATGGATGGATGGATAGATAGATAGATAGATAAGGCTGGAAACAGATGGAGGTAAATTTTTGCAACTAATTTAAATAGTCACCGAGTTGTATGGGTATAAAGAGATTCTCGGAAGTAAAGATGGGCAGAGGGTCCAATCTGCAAAAAACTGTAAACATATCATGGAGCAATTTCTGAAAAACCTTTTCAGAACACCTTCAATTAGTGAATCTGATTATCTACAGTAGGGCTGCAACTAACATTTATTGTAATCGATTAATCAGACGATTTCTTTTCATCCATTAATCCATCGATCGAGTAAATGTTTTAAAATAAGCTGTTTTGCTTGTTATAACTTTATAGAACTGTAATTCTGGGTATTTATGTATAAAAGTGTACTTAAAAATATATATATGCAAAAGCCACATATTGAGTTTAACAATCTTTCCAATTTTATTTAATTTTTTTTTTTAAGTTTATAGTGGCTGCTTGTTGAGAGGTGCATGGGGGGATTTCTCACTTTTCTCAACAAATTCACTCATGCTGGGTTTGTTTCTGTAAAATAAGTGTGTGTGTGTGTGTGTGTTAAGGTGTAATTTGTGTAAATCATTTGTATTGTTTTTACTGATAATTGCAGTTGACAACCATGCTTTAGAAAAAAGATAAGTATTTAGAATGTAATTAATTAAATTGTATATGCATAATTAAATATGCAAACATTGAAAGCAAGCATTAGAACTTAAAGCTGCTGTAAATTATATTTGAAAACAGAGAAGTCAACTGTTGTAGTAGACAAATGCTATAAAAAAGTTAATAGAGAAACACAGCAACCTTGATTTAAAAAAATAAATAAAAAATGTGCATTGGTGAGGAAATGCATAAGCGTTCCCTGCAAACCAAAACAGTGACTAAATATTGTATTGTTTACTGCTGCTGTTATTTGCTGCTTTTAGATTTAGTGTTTGTTCGCACTGGTTTAATTAAATCCATCACTATGTAGCGAGCGAGTTGATTACACAACCTGATGCTCACGAGTCGGGACAGAACAGATCCAGTGTGACTGTCCTGAGTTTACATAATAGCACTTTATAAAACTATACCATTCTCACAAATTGAGGATTTTACCGTTTTTGCTCACCGTGCTGATGTTTCGTCTTCATTTGTAAAACCAGTGTGTGTTCTTTTCCTGCTTCCGGTTGACCCTGTACTCTCCGCAAGCAGCTTTATCTTACCATCACGCAAAACCCCTAACTTGAGCAAGCTAACTAATCGATAACGGCAACAATATGACAACCAATTTTATTATCGTAGTTGTTACAACCTTATCTACAGTACATATCAAAGAATTCTGAGAGACTGGAGAAATCTGTGCGCATAATTAATTTGATGTCTATGATCTACGAGCTGTTGGATGACACTGCATTAAAAACCAGTAAGATTCTGTAAGGATAGTCACAACATGGGCTCAAACACCTAAATTGCTGTGCCATCCATAATTGCATTTAAAAGACTAAGACAAAGCATAAAACTGTTCTGTGTTTAGGCAAATCAAAAATATTACTTTGGGTTTTTTTTTTTGTTTCTTTATTTTTTTTTTTTAACCATGGACACCGCATCTTTAGGACTAAAGAGGATAGGGACCATCCGGCTTATCAGTGCTAAGTTTACAAGCCTGCATCTCTGATGATGATGATGCATTAGTGCCTATAGAAAGGGCAGCTTTCACATGTGGAAAAGCTCAATCAGTTGGGAATGGTGTGTATTTATAGGTTATACTGCAACATATGCTTCCATCCAGATGATGTCTTATTCAGAGTAGGCCTTGCATATATCAGCAAGATATGTTAAACCAAAATTTGCTTCTATCACAGCATCATGGCTTTGTAGAGTCTGGGTGCTGAACTGGTCTGCCTGCAATCCAGACTGTTCTCCAATTGTCACATGAAGCAAAAAATATGACAAAGAATGCCCAGGAATGTTAAACAGCTAGGATCCTGTATAGGACACAAATGGGGCAACATTCTTCTCCCAAAACTCCAGCACCTGTCTCCTCAGTTCCCAGTGGTAAACATGGCCTTGTCCTAATTTATTTGTAATCAAATTTGACCTAATTGAACAATTTGACTGCTGCTAATGCATGTGTACATGCACACATTCTAGTATCTATCCCTCTACTGTAGTATGTTGGATTTAAAATGAAATAATGAACTGAAGTACAAAGTGGCTTATAAAAGGCTTTCTGGTTTCCAGTTTCTTTTGTGAGCCCTTTCTCAGAAGTTACCATTGTGCTTTTTGTCTAGAGACCTGACTGTATTATTCTGTAAATCATTTTTGTAATTGTGGTCAGAGGGAAAAAAAAGACTTTTACAATTCCTGCAGTCTGCTGCCCCCGCTGGGCTAAAGAACACTTACAGCTTGTCCACCTCTAATAGTAGAAGAGCCTTTATTTGTCTCACATACATTGCAGCACAAATACGTTTTTTTTGCATATCCCAGCAGTTTTAGGAAGCTGGTGTCAGAGTGCAGGGTCGTGCCCCTGAAGCGCACGAGTGGCAGGTTGGTGATACCACGGCTTGAACCACAGATATCTTAAGTAACCAAGAGCTTTAACCACAACACTACATTGACTCTCATTTAGTAGTTGCAAATGATTGCCACCAGAAAAACCCCAAAAAAAATCAGTTGTGCTAAGCGGACATAGACGGTGGATTTTTTCTAAGCAATTCAATGACTAGGTTAATTAGATGAGGACTATGTGGATGGAAATTACTCAATACTGAATTCATCAGCACCACTCAAGGACTTTTTTTATTTTTTTTATTATATGCTTTAAAAGCCACTTCTGCTCTTTTCACTCTGTGGCCTTGGCGACTTCCAGAGAATTTCCATGTGTTCAGAATGCCTTCAGTCTCTACGCTCGCTTCGAGCTTCAAGGTCGGAGGAGCACACGGCGCTGTTGAAAGTGTACATTTTGTAAAAGATTTTCATTATGTACAGCTTGTCAAACCGTTTTTTTTTTCTTTTTTCACCGCAGTTACAAAACAGGTTTGCATCGCAACATATTGTTCGCTGTTATGTTGTGCAACAGGATTTTGAGACGCAAGCTCAGGTTGGGTCGGATGTTCTGAAGACCTGTGAGGCGGTACTTAGCCCTGGCACATGCTAGATGGAGTGAAGTCTGTGTATTTGAAAGGATCAGCAGCTGTATACTGGGTGCTTTCTCAGAGAGAACGGAGGTTGTTTGTGTGTGCAGGGTTTTTTTGTTTTTTTTTTGTTTTAATCAGTGTTGCACATGTGGCCAGAAACGAGAAGCCGATTGTTTGAGTTCCTAGCGCATGGCTTGGTGAGTATAGAGGAAATTTTTAATCAATGATTTGGCGTCTCAGTGCATGTATATGTGGTCAATTCTTCAGTTGTATTATCGTTTTTCCGGCAAAACGGTTTTTAAAATTAGAGCTTCATTGTGGTTTGTTTTGCATCCTGCTTAAACTAAACAGTTATCAGGACTGGGATATTTAAGGGTTGTTTCTGCAGTACATGATGTATATCACGCTATACAGGTGGCAAAGCTAAACAGTGTTAAAATCTGCTGATGCTTTTACTGCACATTTACTGAGGCTGAAAAGGAAGAAAAACGAGTGAATCTGTTGAAGATCTTAATGGTTCAGTGTTGAAAATGCTTAAAATTTGTACTTTGTGGCAAAAGTTGGTAGACCCATGACCATCAGATACATATGTGCTTTTCGAACATCCCATTCAACATTTATTTCCAATTTGCTGTTCTCCTCCATTCTTCTGAGATGATGTTCCACCGGATTCTGGAGTGTGCTTTTGTAGAGATTTGTGCTCATTCAGCCTGAATGGTGCTGGTAAACCCAGGTAGTGTGAGGAGGCCTGGGATGGGGTCAGTGTTCCAGTTCATCCCAATAGTGTTTCATAGGGCTGAGGTCAGAGCTCTAAAGCAGGTCACTCAAGATCTTGAGAACCCATGTAGAGGATTTCCTCATTGAGCTGGAGCTTTGTGCACAGGAGCTGGTCATGCTGGAACAGGTTTGGGTCTCCTAGTTCAAGTGAAGGGAAAATGTAATGCTGCTGCATCCAAAGCCATGCTATTTAAATGTGTGCCTCTAAATTTGTTGTAAAATTTGGAACGTTTATGTTTTTCTCGTCTGAAATTGATGTGATAATTGCTGGTTCATCATCTAGTTTTCTAAGTAAGATTGACTTGATGCGTCTCCGGCCTGAAGAATTGTCTTTGTTAAATGAGCTAATCGACACTACCTTTTCTGTGATTGCAGAGACCCGGGATGCCCCCGACAAACAGAATGACACCTCAAGGGCCACCCATGGGTCCGCCAGGCTACGGCGCTAGTCCAGTACCTCGGCCCGGAATGCCAGTCATGGACCCGTCTCGCAAGAGGCCTGCACCACCTCAGATCCCACAGCAGGTCCAACAGCAACAGAACCGCAACCAACAGTAAGTGTTGGGGGAAATATTTATTAATAAATGTATAAGAAATCAGCACATGTATAGAATGTCTGTCTAGATCAAAATTGTGGTTTTCTTTTCTATTTTAGTGCCAAGAAGAAGAAGATGGCTGATAAAATTCTACCTCAAAGAGTAAGTTGCTTTATATTTTACCAAATTAATGTACAATTTCTTAAAGATTATGAAACTATATTTTGAATATATTGAAATGATGGCATTGTGTGATTCAGTAGTTTGGAAATTTAACTCCATTGTTGTCTTTAAATAACAGAACGTCCATGATATAATTTAAAAATAATAAATATTCCACTTTAACAATGATCTGACTATAATGAATGGATGTGGGTGTCACCTGAATGAGGATGGGTTTCCCACCCTCCCACCCCCTCTGAGGCTGGTTTCTTCCTTATTTATTTATTCTCGGGGAGTTTTCCTGTGCCAGTCACCACTGGTTTGCTCTTTAGAGATCAACTTACAGGAAGTTCATTAAATGCAAAATTTCTATTCCTAGCTTCATGTATGTATGTGCACACGGTTTACGTTATACGTTATGTTCTGTTATACGAACAAAAATATCCGCTATGTCTGCTATAGGACATTGTTTCAAATGTCAAAAATTCAGTTGATTTGAATTGGCGGTCATTCAGATATAATATACAGACGTTTTTTAAATTCACAATTGTTTGTGTGACCACTCAACCGTCTTTATTATAATTTTTTTTTAATTTGCAAAAAATCTAGGTTGCGTTAGGAAGGGCATCCAGCGTAAAAACATGTGCCAAATCAAACGTGCGGAGGATCCGCTGTGGCGACCCCTAACGGGAGAAGCCGAAAGAAACATGTCTGCTATGGGACATTGTTTCAAATGTCAAAAATTCAGTTGATTTGAATTGGCGGTCATTCAGATATAATATACAGACGTTTTTTTAAATTCACAATTGTTTGTGTGACCACTCAACCGTCTTTATTATAATTTTTTTTTAATTTGCAAAAAATCTAGCAAAATGTAACACAGCCCAATCCTGCCACTTCTGTCAGCCTGAATGTTCACGTTTCTTCACCTCCCTACAGATCAGAGAGCTAGTTCCAGAGTCTCAGGCTTACATGGATCTGCTGGCCTTTGAAAGGAAGCTGGATCAAACCATCATGCGCAAGAGACTTGATATCCAGGAGGCTCTGAAGAGACCTATCAAGGTTAAACATCATTACTATCTTTCAGTAAAAACGACCTACATGGAAATTGTAGTTTGAATTAGAAATACATAATGGAATATGTACAAATATTTAGCATTTCTTATAATACTTCCCTTTTACACACTATTTAAATCTTGATGATTGGTTAGAACAGGGATGAGGTTAGAGGTGCATTGGAGGAGAGTTGTAGGTGTGTTTGATTAAGGACAATAGACCTTCAACCTTTTCTTCTGTGCTCTTCTGTGCTCCTTTCAGTCACCAAAGTGGCCTCGTTCTAAATGAAGCTCAATTTATGAAAATATTATAAAAACAGTGTTGCATATGATGAAATGTAATTTTTTTTTATGTATAATTTTCTAGTCGAGTTTTCTTTTACTGTAAACAGGATTAAAGCAGAGTTGTAGGACTTAACTCTTTAATTAAAAGTCTAGGTGATGTGGGTGTGTATCTCTGAGTGATCAGTATTGAGAAATTAGCTGATAAATGAAATCATTTGCTTATTGAAACGTTTGAATTGTGTTCGTTCCCCAGCAAAAACGAAAGCTGCGAATTTTTATCTCCAACACTTTCAACCCTGCTAAGCCTGACGCTGAGGACGGCGAGGGAACAGTAGCATCATGGGAGCTGCGAGTGGAGGGCAGACTGCTTGAGGATGTAAGTATTGTTGTACCCGAGTGTTTTAGCCATGGCGTGTTCTTTACCGTCCGGAAGCACCTTATTAATATTGTCAAACACTTTTGATTAGATTTATGTAAAAATTTTGATGTAATTGCTGCTGCTGCTCATTAATCTAGGAGGGGTTATAAGGCCATTTCCAAACAATATAAAGCAAATCATTTTAGTGAGGAACATTTTTCACCAGTGGCAAACATTTAATCTTGGCAGTCTTCACTTGAATGGATGTTTGTCAGACCATTCATTGTAATTGCAAAAAAAAGTGGAGGTGATTGTCTATAATGCACAACACATGGTTTGTTGAAAACCAAACACAGCATATCAGCACAAACTCCTCATTCTAATGGTAAAAGGGGGATTAGCACTTGTTTAACCGCCACGGTATCTGTGCAACCTGCACTCTTGAATCGGCCATGAACTCTGGGGAATACCGGAGTATTATAGAATCAAATAAGGGGACATCTGTCCAACGGCTAAAGCTTGAAAACTGAACGCTTAATTTTAACACGTGATAAGGACCAGATTATTTTTATTTTTTTTATGTCTGAAATGTAAAAGCATAGAATTCAAAGCGGGTTACTTTCGTTTGCGCACAATTCACCTCTGTAGCTAAATGCAAAATAGACGATGGAAAAAGAGCAGCCTCCTGTTTTTTGACAATTTTAGCCATTTTGCCATTTTTTTGATTTTGTTGTTTTTAGACTTTCTGTCCTCTTGTTCCAGTCTCTCTTCAACTCGCTGAATGTGTTTTGTTGTTTGCACTATCTTTGTGTAGTGATTCGGTGTGTATTTTAATCCCACAATGACAAGTTTCTGTTGCTGTCACACTAATTTCTTTGTTTTGATTCACAAAATTCTTAAAATGGCTTAGGATTAAAAAAGCACCTAGCTTGGTTTTTATTTCCATCCAAGTTCTTCAGTTTTTAGAAATAACTAAAGAACTCTTCTATACTTCTCAATACCAATTTTTGAAAATTCTGCCTTTGTTGCTTGGTAAGAATTTTGCTCATATTTAAAGTATAGTTTTTTTTGGTCCTCTTTGTCTTCTTTTTTCTTTTTCTTTTTTTGTAAAGAATCTCACTTTCTAGTCAAGAGTTCATTATACCCATATAACGACCACTTTAACAAGTACATACGGCTCTTTTTGTTTAATCTTTCATTTATTATTAATTTCTTTCAGACTGCTGTATCTAAATACGAGGCCACCAAGCAGAAGCGGAAATTTTCCTCGTTCTTCAAATCTTTGGTGATTGAATTGGACAAAGACCTGTATGGGCCTGACAATCATTTGGTAGAGGTAAGACGCTTTGCCTTTGACCATCTCTTTGGAAAAATGCCTGATGGCTTGGTTGATGTGAAAAAGCTGTCGATTTGTTTGCGCAGTGGCACAGAACACCCACTACTCAGGAGACTGATGGCTTTCAGGTCAAAAGGCCTGGAGACGTGGGAGTGCGCTGTACTGTCCTGCTCATGCTCGACTACCAGGTAAGGCATCTGCTCTAAATGTTCTGTGAACGTATTGATGCTTTATCAGTATTCACGTTTTGCTTAAGTCAGAAAAAGCTGCTAATTCGGTGTTGCACTAAAAGTGTAAAAATGGTTTGCTTGTTTATTAATTGCATTCAATGAAGGATGCACTAGAAATGTCTGGAAAGGGCAAATCTTGGGCTTGTTAAACAACCAGTTGAATAATTAATCTGTAGCTAAATGTATTTCCATGTATTAAAATTTGTTCATTTACACTGCTTATACTGTCAGAGCCACTAGGTGTCGCTATAATCAAGTAAACCACTTTGTTTCTCAACTCAACAAACGGTACTGTGAGAAGTATGTTTTGAAGAAACCTTTCTCCCCCACATTTTCTCTGCAGCCTCCCCAGTTTAAACTGGACCCCAGACTGGCTCGCATGCTGGGCATCCATACCCAGACCAGACCAGTCATCATCCAGGCTCTGTGGCAGTACGTGAAGACACACAAACTGCAGGACCCACATGAGCGAGAGTTCATCAACTGTGACAAATACCTTCAACAGGTAAGGATGAGAGACAACCTCAAAGGCGAGAAAATCGAATGCCTGTTTGTTTGTGGTATTGACGTGTGTGTGTGTGTGTGTGATATCTTGTGTAGTGTAGCTAGATTAGTTGCATTACATTTGCTGTATCCTAATCACTACTTGATGTGAAATGTATGCCACTTGACAGATGCTTCAGGTATTCACTTTTAAAATATTAATTTTGGAACACAATCTTTTTTTTTCGTGGACACTTTATTTAGATAGAAATATTAACATTGTTCCAAGTGCAGCATAAAACAAGAATAGGGTGACATGTTGCTGTTACCTTCCCAATCATACAGTATCTTACCCAGCAATTTGACCTTTTTATTTGTATTTATTTTCTTTAAGCGATCTACTGTTCTTTCTATAATTACATTGAATGTATAAATATAGAATGTATGTACACCATGTACAAAGGTATCTGGACATCTGACATGTTTCAGCCATATGTGGTTCTTCCTCAATCTGTTACCACAAAGTCAGAGGCATACAACTATATTTGATGTCCTTGGATCCCTGTAGCATTTCAGCCCCTCGTGAACAATATCAATCTCCTGAAGATATGGTTCATATAGTTTGGAGTGGAAGATCTTGTGTGGTCTGCTATAGAGCTCTGACATCTACCGTACATCTACCTTACATCAGTGCCTGTATTAACCACAAAATGAGTTGGTTGAGCCGCCCTGACCAGATTTTCAGATTTTTCATAACTGGGCTGAAGTAAAGGTGTTTATTGTTGGACTAAAATTATACCATGTCTAAAAATCTATATACAAATGAGTCCTGTAGATCAGAGGTCCCCAACCTTTAATGTTGGACAATATTTTCACGGATTAATGCAACAAAATTAAAATGATATGACCGGCATAAAAACTGGTATTTTCTAAATATAATAAAAGTGAATCCACTGTGTTGTTGTTTTGTTCATTTTGCTCGCTTGGGGGTTTAAATTTAGCGGTAATGTATCATGTGTTAGCGACCGGAGCAGCCCCTTTAAGAAGGTAGCAGATGGAGGTAAGACATGAGACCGAGGAATCATGACCTGCATCAACAGCGAGTCATAGACAGATGTGGCATAGAGAATTCGGTTATTTTCCAAAATAAAACATTGTTCAGAATCAGATAATAAATAAAACGGAAATAATGCACGTTACGTATCCTGGTCTGTGCTGCCCAGTACCAATTGTCTATGTTCCTATGTTCCCTGCAGATCTTTGAGACTCAGCGGATGAAGTTTTCTGAGATCCCTCAGCGGCTGCATGCTTTGCTGATGCCTCCTGAACCGATCATCATCAACCACGTTATAAGGTAGGACTCCAATGGTGTGATGATGCACTTTAGAGATCCACTCATTCCTTACGTGCTCCTGTTCAATCCGTTACTAGCGTGGACCCGAACGACCAAAAGAAAACGGCCTGCTATGATATTGACGTCGAAGTGGATGATACACTTAAAACCCAGATGAACTCTTTTCTGCTGTCCACTGCCAGTCAGCAGGAGATCGCAGGCTTGGATAACAAGGTATGCAAATCACATTTAAACCCGGCAATTAAACCCGTCCGTGTGGAAACAAAGCAATAGTTCTGTTCGGTTTCCTGATGATTTCCCTAATTTAAATTATAAACATGCATTTGCATAAAGTATCCATACTTGTCCATGCACATGTTGATTAGTGTTTTAAACTTTTTTTTTAAAGATACATTTGGAGCAGATTAACAATTAAATTAAATATTTTATTCGATTGACTGCTCTAATGTGTGTGTATGTATGATGTATGTGTGACGAACCCACATTCAAATAAATATTGATTGCCTAATTAATACAGGAAGCACCAGATGTGAGACAAATTCACATCATATTTTTCATCAGTCTGTAATTATTCTGTTCTCAGTGGTTCAATGCTTCTGTTCTGCTTTTCCACTCAAACTCCTTGGCTTTTAATTAACCAGTGCCCTTGCATTCGCATCAACTTCTGCTAGGCAGTTTCGAAGAAGGCGGTGCTGATGTGATGAGGATGTCCTGAGAAAGTTGAATAGTTTCATCACTATATCCATAACTTCTGCATACTCTTCTGGAGCACAGTACAGACAATACAGTGATCTGAGCAGAGGTCTGAATTATCTGCTTTCCTTCAAGTCGCTGCTCTTTTTTTCTTTTTCTATCATGAATGGTGCTTCATCAGTTGTGATGGACACATGTTTCTGGCTGATCCTTCTTAGCGTTAACATTTTTTCTTTTTTGGCCAAGTATACGTCTTCTCCTCTGGCGTGTGTTGTAAGAGCTGTAACGCTGAAGATGTCCTCAGTAAAATCTTTCTTCTCTGCATAGTAAAATCTGATGTACACCACAAGCTGAGCACGTCATTAATATCAGTCGATTTCTCAACAGCCTAGCTGCTGCAAGGTGCAGTCCGAATCGCAGCATCAAGTTGTTGCCACTGAAGGGCGTGTGTGGAATTTGTATCTCTCTATTCATGTCTTTCCTTTCCATCTAAGTGTTTCTCACAGAGCCGCCCAGCTTTCCTTTACTATTTCTCCATCTCTAAAGGGCTTGTTTTCCTAAAACCCACTGTATTCTCAGTGAACTCATATGCTTGTTGTTTGGCTGTGAGTGAAAGAGAATCTGTGTAGATCTCTGTACTGGGTTTTGTGCTTTTCCATGCCTTTACTTCAGACTGCTGAAGGTACGATTCTTCAGTGTCTGTTTAGTTTCATAATGTCGTTCAAAAATACTAGTTTTTGGCGTCAACTTTCTATATTTTTTTGAGAATTGCATTCTTTCATTTGCTAAAAGTTTTATCTGTTTACACTTCGCTCTCTGCTGCTTCCACTGCACGCACAACCACACGTCTGATCTTAGCAACAGCGAGTACATTTCCTTTTTTTTTTTTTTATGTATATTTGGTTTTACATTTTGATTAGACTTTTTTCAAAAAAGGAACCAAGATACTTGTTCATTTTTAGAGACCCGTCTGATTTGTTTCTCTTGTATATTTACTGTTGCTCTTTTAATAAAGAAAAAGTACAAGTCTGATGACACGATTAATCGTCGGAATAATCGATTACTAATATAACCGAGAGCAACGTCTCAAATGTGGACCATTAACTGCAAAGGAGGATCGGTCAGTATAAGAGCTCTCCTATGTACATGGTGTACTTTCCAGGACTTTGTGTACTCCATTGTCACTTTTCATTGTTTTGTTCTAAGATAATTATGCAGACCATCTAAATGTGGTATCTAACAAGCATTTACTATAATTATAATAATGATTTACAATATTGTATGCCTGGTCCTTAAAAAAATCCTTATGGCCAGGTTTTTATTTCCCAACTGTGTTTCTTATCCACATGGCACATGGCCTGGGAGTCATCTTAATGGTGATTTGTACGTCATATAATTGCCTTCAATTTCAAAAAGCCACTTTTTTCATCAGCCCAAACTCATAAATTTGTTGAAAGGTAATGTTGCTGTTTGAGCACATTGCAGGGAAGAATGGCACTCAAGCAAAGAGTTGTAAAGTTCTTTGCTCCTTTCGCTTGCACAATGACCTTTGCTTGTAGAACTACAGATTAGTTTTATGCAATTGGAGATACAGTATCTCACAAAAGTGAGTACACCCCTCACATTTCAGCAACCATTATATCTTTTCAAGGGACAATACTACAGAAACTAAACTTGGACGTCAATATGCAGCTTGTATAGCAGTACAGATATCTGGCCGTTACTTCACTTTCAGCAGAGGAAGTTGTCATCTTGGCGGTGTGTTTGGGGTCGTTTTCATGTTTTGAAAACATTTTGGCCATGTTCTGCTTCAGAATGTCACAAAACATGTTGGAGTCCATGTTTCTCTCAATGGACCGCAGCAATCATGCAGCCCGAGACCATGATGCTACCACCACCATGCTTGACTGTAGGCAAGACACAATTTTCTTGGTTCTCCTCACCAGGGCATCGCCGCACATGCCGCAAACCGTTTACGGGCTTTCGTGTGAGCCAGATTCAGAAGAGGCATTATTCTGGAATGATGGCCATGCAAACCGACTTTTTGCAGTGTATGATCTAAACCCTGACAAATGGAGCCTTGGCTTAGGCAACCCTTTTAAAGCAGCAATGGAAGAACGTGTGTCTGTGTTTTTGCACCTGACTCACAGCTCGAGGACTCAACTTTTCTGAAAATCTCTATGACCTTACAAAAATTTGACTCAAAGCACCACATTCTAACTGCTCTAATAAAAGATACACAAATTTGTATGGTCCTGTCAAGCAGACAAAAACATGGACATTAATAAGTCATGTGGCTTTGCATGGTTACATGATGTACAGCTGTGATTACTTAGGGTGTACTTACTTTTGTTGCCAGTTATTAAGACAATAATGGCTGTATGTTGACTTTCAGAGGGTAGTAAATCTGTACTGCGATACAAGCTGCATATTGACTAAAATATATCCAAGTTTTAATTCTCTAGTGTCGTCCTTTAAGATATACTGAAATGGTGGCTGAAATATGAGGGGTGTACTTACTTTTGAGATATACTGTAAATCTATTGTCCTATCAGCATGCATTAATTTGTATGTAAAAAGGCTGTTCCTGTAGTTGTTAGTGTAACATGAGACCACGTTTCGGCACAAATAGCTGTAGTAATCATAAAGGGTCTAAAGTAAATCATTAGCCTGTCGGGTTTATTTCCCTTATGGAAGGGTCTCTGTATTGTGTATTTGTAAAAAGATCATTGAACAGCTTTAGATGTTGTCTGGTGTTAAATTGTTTGGTTGGTTTGTTCAATTAGAACTCCAGATTTGGTTTGTTTGGTTTTTCTTATAGGAAGCTGCATTCCTCAAATGTGAGATTTTGTCATTTCATGTTGCAACCTTTGATCCCATTGTTTTTCTTCCTCCCAGAAATGCCCCCTTTGACCCAGTTTCATCACTAGGCAGTCAGCTTGTGTCTTTATCTCACTGCTATTCAGTGTTGGTCGTTCACGGCTTACTTTGCATGCGAGAAGGCATGCGCCTGTATAAAATGTTTTATATTGCACAAAAAGTTATATGCTCAACGGTTTATTATAACAAAGTTCTATAAAATGACAAGTGTGAAGATAAGCCTTTATTGTTGGGATTAGTGAGTTTGTTTTGGGTATAATTTGGTATTGAAGTCATTCCTTTCTCATTGAAATTATTTGTCTGGTATATTAAAATTCTATTGCAAAATTGAGCAAAGCTTTCAGCCATAAAAATTTACAAATCCCATGGCATCGGAGACTGAGGATATACAGCATGTAGTCCATTGGAATCTGGTTGTAGACCAAAACCAACTGGTCTGGCTATGGGTTTGTCCCAAGTCAACATCAACTCAGTTTGCTTACAGCGATTATGTGCTTTTATTCTTAATTGAACCAACTGCAGGACATAAACCGAACTTGCTGTGTATTTTGGGCTGTAGATGGAAGTTATGAAACTTTCATAAGCATTGAGCTCAAAGGCAAAATTAATGTTTTTTGACTAATACACTTGGGGAATTTTTTCCCATCGCTGTATTCTGAAAAATTACTTCAACTTATACATTGTTCAAAATGTACATATCTGTCGCATTTTGGTTAATTGAAACCAAAAATTATTTTGGTTTTTTGAAACTAAAATAGTGATGGACAGGTTTAAGGGAGGCTCACACACTGTACACTTTAAAAGTGGAATTGATCTCCCTGTCACTTATTCTGATATTGAAGGCACTGAATCGGTTTGATTTATATTGTAAAACTGCTCACGGGTATTCTCATCATGCGTGCAATCCCTGAAACCAAACTTTATTTATTCATGTTAGCATTTTAGTCTTTCAGGCCTCAGTGACTGTAACCACAACACAAGCTGGAGGTTTATTAAAGCTGGAGGCGTATCAGTACAGCTGTAGAGTAAAGATAAACATGCTGTAGTTCAGTATACAGTCTTCAAATTTGTTGGGGGACAAAAACCCCAAGAACTGAACAATAATGTATACTGTTTAAAAAAAAAAAAAGTGTACAGTATTGTTTTCCTACACACCCTTTTCCTTTTGGAAAGCTTTCAAAGTGTTCAGCATTTTCTGGCAGCGCAGCTTCCAGACGCTTTGTGTTCGCATATATTTCTTCTCTGCTTCTCACCCCCTCCTCTCCAATGAATATTATATTGATTTGTTTACTTTAAATCAACAATGCTTTGTGTTCAATGCAGAAGGCTAGGAATATGTTTTTGGACAAAGTATTTGCCAGGGCAGGGTTCCAGGGAAGTATGGAAATTGTAGTGGGTGGGATTGATAAATATGAAACAAATTAAACAAAACGTTTCTCGGGTTTTTTTTTTTATTATTTTGTAAGTGCATTATCTTTTCACTCCTTTCCTGTTGATTGGCACAAAACTTGGGTCATGGTGTCACAGCCATGATCTAATGACCCATCTCAGTTCATTGGCATTTTGCAACTTTTCCAACCCCCCCGTTTTTTTTTTTGTTTTTTTTTTTAAACCAGGATTTGTCACTAGTTTGCCTTTCAGTAATCCATTTATTTTAAATAGATAGATCTTAAATTGTCGCTAACATGTCTTAATCCCCATTTCGATCTTGCCTTTAGATCCATGAAACCATCGAGACCATCAATCAGCTGAAGACTCAGAGGGAGTTCATGCTGAGCTTTGCCCGTGATCCTCAGGGCTTTATCAATGACTGGCTGCAGTCCCAGTGCAGGGACCTCAAGGTAAAATGCACTTTGAAATTGGCCACAACACTTTACGTTGTTTGTTTTTGCCCAAGCAATATCCTGCAAGTGTTATCTGTGTTTTCATTTGCTGGTTATAAACCATGCACTGCTGGTGGCTGTGTTGGAGGATTCAGTACTTCTTTCATTCATTCTAAAGCAGTGATGGATTAATGAACTTTCACCTCAGACCCCTATGTCTATACCCACGTCTGTTTGGGCTGCTCAGATGTTTCTTGGTGGTGTGCCAGTGCCTGGCTGACTGGACTAATAATGACTCCTGATCAATGGTTCTTTATTTTGCAGGAAGTGTGTAACAGCTTAATTTATTTTGTGTCCAATTATAAAAATAGCCCTCTTTCTAAACCATTCTTTGTTTATCATTTAATTACTTCCTACTCACAAAGCAAGAAAAAGTCCAGTCCAAGCACTGTTTGATAAATACTTTGATGGATTAAAGGAAACTGTATCATCCAAGCTGTATTTAAAAACAGAGGAACCCAAAAAGAAAGCTAGTTACACTAGACCGTAAGAATGGTCGTGTTTTTTTTTTTATTTATTATTAGATATCTTAAGGACTTGGATTTTCTCTGGGGAAAAAAACAGATTTGCTCTTACAGCAACTCTGTGAAGGTGTTTAAGCTGTGAAAGACTTAAATGTCAGGAAGTCTTTGCTACTCTGACATGGTCTGTGCAGTTGGTATTGACTGCAGGTTCTTCTTCCAGTGCCACTGTAATCAGTCCCAAATAAGAGTTGAAAGCTCTGTTGGAAGGGTTCATTATTTGCTTGTTGAGTTGAGTTTATAGTAATTGGAAAATGACTACAAACATCATGCTATATGCATCTCGAACTGATCACTAACTGGATCTCCCTGTCTCATGTAGGCCATGACTGATGTGGTAGGAAACCCAGAAGAAGAGAGAAGAGCAGAGTTCTATTTCCAGCCCTGGGCTCAAGAAGCAGTTTGTCGCTACTTCTACTCCAAGGTAAGGCTTTGTTTGACTTTTGGTGACCCGCATCCATTTTCCGATTCGTGTTTGTGGTTCACTGTTTATGGAACCAATTGATGTTCTCTAATTAGAATTTTTGCTTTCCACAAAGATGGCCTAGACTAAGATCATCATTAACACCCTGAAACCGAGTTATAGCACAGTGATCAGGTTCATACAAACCTTTTTCAAGACGGGTTCCACTCGGGAACAGGCCTCGCAAGTGTCCATCAAAGGAGTTGAGTCCATGGAAACATGCATTCCAACATGTACTGTGAAATTCTGAAGCAGAACATGATGCCCTCCCTTCAGAAACTGGGCCGAACGGCAGTTTTCCCCAACAGTGTCAATATTTTGTGTGAGCACCGCTGCTTTTTATAGCACTTTGGACACAGTTGTGAAATGTTCACTTAGGGTCTACTCATTTCTGTTGCAAGTTATTTAGACAATAATGGCTGTATGTTGTTCGTTTTTAGAGGACAGTAAATCTGTACTGCCGAAGAAGCTGCATACTGATTACTCTAAATTATATCCAATTTCTATAGTATTGTCCCCTGAAGATGTACTAAAACGGTTGCTGAAATGTGAGGGGTGCACTGACTTTTGAGAGATACTGTGTGTGTAAATATATAAAAAAAAATAATTAAATGCCACTTTGTGGTTGCAGGTTATTTAATTTTGGGAATTACTATGAGTAAATTTATGTGTTTATCCAGGCGGGACTACGTTACCTCAGTGTTGAGTCGGTGAAGAAACAGTGGGTGTGAATTTTTCTCAAGGTTAAAGAAGGAAAATAACATTTCCCAGCCAAAATAAAATCAGTGGGCAGCACCTGTAACAGATCTCATTACTCCACCTCTTCCTGGTGCACTAATGGCATACAAACAGGGCTTTTACTCGATTAGGTTGTCAGAGTGCAGTTTTAAGAGAAATCCCCAAGGCTTAAACAAGTTATTTTAGTTTTCTCCTGAAACGTCTTGTGCCTTTTATTTCATTTCAGGTCCAGCAGAGGAGACAAGAGCTGGAGCAAGCACTGGGCATCCGGAACACATAAGCAGAAACGGACACAGAAGCAGAAGAGGCTGTGTGGTGTTGTTTTTTTTGTTTGTTTTGGTCTCTTATCAATGACACTAAACTACAGTTTATTTAACCACATTCCTGCTGTGGCTGGTAGGAGGCGAAAAAAAGATCTCTTTGGTTGCCTCAAAAACCAAAATGTCTCGTTTTCTCCTCAGTTCTGTGTCCTCTTGGTATACGAGGGAGGGGGGGGGGGTAGATGCTTCTGCTGTTTTTAACCTTGTTCCAACTAGAGTCCAATGTTGTTACTGCAGTGGCTGTGATGTGAAAACCCTTTCAGCCGAAATCTCTTTCTAGGCTACTAATAGAAGAAAATAAGCTTCACTGGTATTTAGTTACTCTGATGTAGGATGCATGTAAAACTCTAGTCGCCCGAGCGTGTTTTAGGTAGCGAAGGAGACTCGAGGACGATTTTAAATATCACTCAAAAACCTATTTAATGGTCACTAGCGTAAGTGCAGTCTCTCGTGTGCAATGACGACACGCTGCAGCAAGAAGAAATCCTTGTTGTCCAGGATAAATGGCCCATGACTTTCAAGATTTTGTACATTTTTTTTAATACCTAAACCACACTGGCAAGATCACTGAAAAAAAGGTTTTCGAGGCAGATATATTTCCGTCCTTGTTCCTGCAACACAAAACAAATTTGACGCTTTTTTAGACACATCTTGGCTGTTTGACCATGTATTTAAAAAATGTTTTCCTCCCAAGTTTTTACATAGTAATTGAATGGATTTTTTTCAGTATTGTATGAAATGTTGTATCACCATAACTCTTAAAGTGCTAAAGTTCCTCCCGGTACCATACGTGAGGTTTAATAGGTTTGGCTTTGTGTCCACGGCATCCATGCCGTGTGTTAGGATTTCCACACTAAGCCGACATTTGCGCGATATTGAAACCTCTCCTGACTGACAATACTCCATTACTGTAGCGTTATCAAGTTATTTTCGTTAAATACGTATATAAATATATATATATATTAAAAGAAAGATTTGATTCATAAACGGGTGCTGTATAGATCGTAGTGGATTCCAAACCGTGGTTGACGTAAAGGATAAATCGATGATGTGATGTGGGGCCACTTAGGTTTGTTTGTTTTTTTTGTCTTTTTGTTCTGCAATTGGTAGATATTTGTCTTTTTGATATTTTTTATCATGATAATGATTATATGAATATTAGTTATGTTTAGATTCTTATTACCGAAGTAGCGTAGTACCTCGGCTCTACGAAGCAGCGAAATGGTGAGCGGATGCTTTAACAAAGTCAGCTGGCTTTTAAAAAAATCGATAACTGTACATGCTCAGGTATTTTCTCCACCAATAAGCAGATCTTACCATTTCACTGGCCTTCGATGAAATACTTCAGTTCTGTACACTGTCATGAAGGACACACTATTAGCCGTGATTGTAGTGGGCTTGAGTTAAGAATTGCCAAATTTCCTGAAAGTTGAAGAAACAGTCATGTGTTTAAGATTTTTTTTTTCGATTCTCAATATTTAACCTTGTGTACATCTTTTACTTTATTCCAATTTTTGTTTCTTTTTATTGGACCAAACTGGTTTGAATGTGTCAGCCTTATAATAAAGATGAGCTTATATTAATGTTTGTTGTATAATTTTTATAACTTACACTTGAATGCGACTCAATATTATGGCATGCGACTCGATATCTACTTTATAATGCACTTTTTAACCTCAAGGTCAGTTGCAAAGACAAAGATATAAATTTTGAATCCTGTTTTAAAGTTTAATGTCTTTTTATTAATAATGAAATGTAAAGAAAATAATTGTGCTGATATGCATTTCAGGGCATGCTGCTATAGAAAAATACTCAACTTTGAGGTGGTTATAAGAAGTGCATGGTGTGTATATAGTTTTAAATATTGAGCTTTTATTAGCTGGTGTGCAAAAGGTTATGTTTATAACATTGCAAAGTGTTGCATGGATTCATTTGTCTGGAAATGCATACCTTTTAGGATGGTTGGATGGAGTTGCCAGGTTGAGAAAAACAAAATTTTTACTTACTATGTTTTTTTTTTAAGCACTTTTAATTTTAAACTTTAAATCGTTAGGAGTAAATTTTTTGATCTGGCAACTTTGATCTATTATTGGTTATGGTTTGGTGGGTCCACCCCCCACTACAAGTCTAACTGGGTTGTTTTGAGTCAATCTGGCAACCCGCGCGTGGACTATAAATACGCTCTGCAGTGGCGCTCCATGAGTGGGTCGCGTTAAACACAGCAGCTCCTCCAAGCAGCCAGGGAACTCCTTAATACTACACAATGGCACCTACGAAAGTCTGTCTGATCGGTTCTGGCAACTGGTGAGTACTGGGGGGCGAATTGTGTGCGTCAAATCTCCACCATTATGTTTCTCATAATAATGTCGCGGTTTGACATGGTGCATCACGCTTCTGCATGGCACAGCAAGATAAGCATGGTTATGGTGGACCAGAAATATCTACATGGTATATCAAAAACGAGCTTTGCATGGTCCATTAGAAATGCTTTACCACAACCAGGAACCTGCCTATAAATAAGGAATGATAGACGAGTCGAAGAATCGGTTCTTTTTTGAATGACCGCTTTGAACTGCTCAAGTGATTCAATCATTCTTCAACTAACTTCTACTCTACATCTAGCTTCAGGGTTTTTTTTTTATTTTAACCCAAAATAACAACTGCCCAATAATTTAAAAAAAATGACAAAGTATAGAGACATTTTGGTTAATTAAAAGTTGTTTTTTTTTCTTTTAAGTTTACACATTATGAACAAATGTATTAAAACACCTGACATTTCATCCTCAAACTTTTGCCACAAGGTTGAAGACACACACTTGTATAGTTTGTCTTTGGATGTTAAAGAATTAAAATTTTCCCTTACACTTGAACTAAAAGACCTAAACCTGCTCCACCCAGGCAGAAGATCTAAAAGATCTCCTGCAATAGAACTCTGAACTTAACCCTACTGAACAAATTTGAATGCTGACTGCACCCCAGGCTTCCTCACCTCACCTTCATCAGTACCTGCGTTTACAAACACCCTTTTGACCGAATGAGCACAAATCTCTGCAAGTGCGCTCCAAAATCCAGTGGAACATCTTCCCAGAAGAGTGGAGATCATTATGATCCAAAAAAATTGGATGTTCTAAAAGCACACACGAATCTTACATTCAGGTGTCCACAAACGTTTATTCCTGTTGAAACCTGTTTATACAAAAAAAAACATTTTGTCTAGTTTATTGTAAAATATTGAGCACATATTAAAGTAATCAATATTCAACTTCAGTATTGAAGTATTTGCCCGAGCTCTTATATCATGACGACCTGATGCTTTCTAACACATTAATAAATGGCATTGATACATCCTCCATTTTTCTTTTTTTTTTTGTGCTTAAATAATATTAGTAAGTAGTATTCTCACATTATACAAATGGTATTATTATTAGTAGTAGTTGAAAATTCAGTATAATCTCAGCTATTGTTACTGTGGATGAAAGGAGTCTTGAAGAAAACCTAAAAAAAGAATAATAATAAAATCTAAGCTCACAATTCACTTTAACTGTTTGTTCTGAGGAATCGATTCAGTAAACGGAGTCTTAGCATTACCCTTGAGATACAGTTGCTGAGTAATGCTCAGAGACAGAAGGCATAACTGCAAACCCTATATATATATATATATATATATATATGAGAGAGAGAGAGAGAGAGAGAGAGAGTTCCTACTTTCACAAAATGTCATGCTACTTGTGTTTGCTGTTTCAAACTGTAGAGTGCTTTCTGCAAATCAATGAAGTAGGATGTCAAAGTCTGTTGCTATGTACAAAGAACAGACACTGCGTATGACGTAACACTGTCTGACACTGATTACACTTGATTACACATTCTGCATTTGCTAAATTAGCCTGGTTCAATTTCTAATGTTAGTGACATTCGTGTGACTACAGCAAATAAAGCTTTATTACCAAGTGTGTTTGCACTAAAGTGAAAAGGAAATTAAAAATAAAAGCTAAATTAAGAAAAAAAGAACAGTCAATTAAAGAAGAATTATGTTTGGAATAGCTTCATTAGGTTGCATTGTTGTATTACAGCTCCTGGGGTTTAATTCTAAACTTGGTGGAGTTTTCTAGATTGGTTTTGGATACATTTTGGGTTTTTTTAAGGATTCCCCTTGGTTTTATTCAACCTTATAACTATTACAGAGGTGGATTTGTAGCTTTGGATCCACCAGAACCCTGACCAGGAGAAGATAAAGTAATAATGCACATGGCCTAAATGCAGTGAGTGCTCTTAAAACTTTATTCAATGCAAATATTGTTATATTTAAATATTCAAGTTTATTTCATTAGCTTTTTACGTTTTCCAGAATAATCACTTGACACAGTAGTTTGTAACTGACCAGATAGGATATGCAAATATCAGTCACAAAACAGCAGCATTGTGTTTATGTTCTCCTTTCTTTAATCATTTTTTTTGTATTAAACATTTTGTATTTTTTTTGTTAATTATAGTAATTGTAATAAACATTCCAGCATTATCAGAGCTATCACATTTATTCATTCAAACTTCAGTGTTATGTGAAAGATAAAAATTAATTGGCTCCAGGAAATGTCCAATATATTAATTAAAAAATTTTTAATAGTGTGCACAATATTTGTTCACATATATATCTCTGCTGAAATAATCCATGGAATGTCTAAAGATTTTTGGCTGCTCTTTTTGTAACATTGCATTCATGCCTAAGAAAAGGTTGGCAATTTACCTGATATTTCGAGGACATATTACATTTTAACAGGGTCCTCTAATTCCTAAAATAAATTTCAGCATGGTGTTAAAATGGTTGACATTCCTCAAATATTAAGATATTTGCAAAAGTTATAATTATTACTTACAAAATTTTGTCATTACTCCTAAGGACAGTGTTGAAAGGACATTTTTAGAAAATCAGTACTCATTACTGGTAATGCTATAATGTAAAATCAAGATATGGTGATTTTCCGTTGTTGTGACACGAAAGAAATCAGACCTTCTTGCCATTTTCTTTTAACAATTCTGATACACTGGTTATTTTATTTACTGGCAGTATTTGCACTATTCTAAGTAATCCCTAAAAAAGTTGCTGAGGTAGCAATATGTTTTTTTTACCATTCTTATTCCCAAATATAATTCATTAGTGATTAAGGATAATAAAAGGAAATTATTGATCATGCTGTTTTTAAGAGCCCACAGATACAGATGGATGCATGATCTGCAAAAAACTACTGATGCCATGTTTGTTCATAATGCAGCTCGAGCATTACATACACAGAAAAATAAGACCCCTGGAGGAACCTATATAGAACTTTAATATTTTATAATGAACACATAATAACAGGTAAAATTGCAGATAATAGGCTGTTCAGATCAAACAGAATAATTACATAGAGTCAGGATGCCCATGTCATACTCTGCCCCCACCCCCAAGTGCCTCAATTGGCTCTCTGGCCACAGTTAAATGCAATCCACTGCAGCAAGAGTGTGGGATCTCCAGTTACTAGACCACCAAGGACTGAAGCATAGACACAGTCCTGTCGATGTTATCATTTTTACATTTTATCAATTAAACTTTAGTACCCAAAACTGAATTTATATTAAAAACAAACTAATCCACACAGTACAGTGGCAGAGGCAATGATACATTGCACACCCTATGCCCAAATGTATGATGACGATGCCCACAAGTTCTGTCCATACCCAGATGTACTTGTTGAACATCATGTCTCAACAAGATGGCATTATATGGTGTTTGTCCCCTCCATGCTGCTATAAAATCCCCAAATCTTCTGGGAAGAATTTCTAGTATTGCATGAGTAGGCCTAGTTGCAGTAGGAACGACAGACTGGTTCAAGGTGAAGGTTGGTTTGCATCAAGGATCGGCTCTGAGCCCTTTCCTGTTTGCAGTGATTATGGACAGGTTGACGGACGAGGTCAGACAAAAGTCTCCGTGGACTATGATGTTTGCGGATGATGTTGTTATTTGTGGTGAGATTAGAGAGCAGGTTGAGAACAGCCTGAAGAGGTGGAGGTACGCCCTGGAGAGAAGAGGAATAAAAGTCAGTAGGAGTAAGACAGAGTACATGTGTGTGAATGGGAGGGAGGGCTGTGGAGTGGTGTGGTTGCAGGGTGAAGAGGTGGTGAAGGTGGATGACTTTAGGTAGCTGGGATCAACAGTGGAAAGTAGTAGTTGGTTTGGAAGAGGCAGATGTAGCAGGGGGGTATGGAGACGGATGATCCGCTGTGGTGACACTGAATTAGGGAGACACTGAAAGAAGAAGAAGAATGTGTAGGCCTAGTGCAGTGGTCCCCAACCCCCGGGTTGCACAGAAAGAATACATAACTTACATTATTACTGTTTTATTTATTATCTAATTCTGAACAATGTTTTATTTTGAAAAATGACCGGATTCTCCCCTCCACATCTGTCTATGACTCACTCTTGATGCATGTCATGATGCCTCGGTCACATGTCTTACCTCCATCCACTACCTTCTTAAAGGGGCTGCTCCAGGCACTAACACATAATACATTACCGCTAAATTGAAACCCCCAAGCTAGCAAAATTAACAAAAAACAACACAGTGGATTCACGTTTATTATTATATTTAGAAAATACCAGCTTTTATGCCGGTCGTGTCATTTTATTTTGTTGTAGTTATTCGCCACAACTTAAAGGCCGATCCGTGAAAATATTGTCTGACATTTATCTGGGCCGTGGTGCAAAAAATGTTGGGGACCGCTGGCCTAGTGTACAGATGGCATTTCAGATTATTCCAAAGGTTTTCAGTGGGGTTAAGGTCAGGGCTCTGTACAAGCCACTTCAGACTTGGCAACCCATGCCTTGATTGTGCTCGCTTTGCTGGATGCACTGCAATGCTGAAACAGGTTTGGACCACTTAGTTCCAGTGGAGGAAGTTTAATGAATTCACATACAAAGACATTATAGAAAGTCATGGGCCTCCAAAACAATGGCAAAATTCTGGGGAAGGCTGACATATGGGGGTCACAAACGTTTTTACCAAATGAATTTACTCCTCATTATCCAAACAGAGACACTGGTTACATTTTTCACGTAATCATAACTTCCATAATACATGGCTTCTCCCTACCTCATTTCTATGAGCTCCTACAGACCTAAAACCCCTGGTCAATGCACTAAATCTGATCAGCAGGTGGTGCTTTGGACCAGACTAACATCAATGGTGGGGCCTAACTTAAAGGTTCAGAGTTTCTCAGTAATCATGTAGGTCTATGATTTTTGTCCTCGCACAGGGGTTCTGCCATCGCCAAGATCGTGGGCAGCAACACTGCCAAGTATGCAACATTTGAAGACACTGTGAACATGTGGGTGTTCGAAGAAATGGTGAATGGACGCAAACTCACAGAAATTATCAATACTGAGCACGAGAATGTCAAATACCTGCCAGGACACAAGCTGCCTCCTAATGTGGTATGATATATTTGCCTTATGCTTCTTTAATGTTCGTTTTAGACAATACAGAGTAAATTCAAAGTCAAGCATGGATTTTTCTTGGTGGGTCAGACTTTTCTTTGGCCACTATTACATCACACACTTAATCAGTAATAAAGAAATGAAAATAAGTATAAACTGAATAAAGGATAACAATATTGGCATGTATTCAGAACAAATTTTGAGTCGGAGAACCAGTCGTGAGACAGATAACCGTTGGAGGCATTGTAGAAAAATGTTGTCCTGGAAAACATTGTTTTTAAACATTATTTACTGTAATTCATGTATTCAGATATGACAGCTAGTATTGTCCTCTAAGCACATAAGTCTTCTCTGTCTTCTCAAATGTCGCATGAGCTGTAGGTCAAAAGAGACTCATTTGGCTTTATACATGTGGGAGAGAAGAATAAGTCTTTCCCCTCCCAGATAAGATAATGAGCTAGTGGCTAGGTACATGCCACCCGTATTAAACTGTTAAAAAAAAAATACTGAATACATTGTAGGTCTAAAAAAAAATTGCCCTGGGCTAAAATTATTTTCAACAGAACATTTCCATTACAGCCCTCAATGAGTGAGTTGCTCAAGGGTCTAATGTAAATTACTGCAAATTACAGTAGTATAATGTCTCCTTTATCTACATAACACCTCATTAGTATGTCTGTATCTTATACAAGAGCTAAAACCTTTGAACTACGGCTCATTGGGATCAACAAAATTCCTTCAGTTGTAAAGTTCTGTTCTCTTTTTCAGGTGGCCGTTCCAGATCTGTTAGAAGCCGTAAAAGGGGCGGACATTCTTATCTTTGTAATCCCACACCAGTTTATAAAGAGAACTTGCGAAACAATCAAAGGTCACATCAAGCCTGATGCAGTGGGGATGTCTCTGATCAAGGCAAGCTCTCCGACTGCCATGTTATCTGCTCATTGTGTTGTATCATTTCGATTCGGCGTATTGTTCGAATTTTATTTCACAGCAGTTATACGTTGTTTGTTTGTTCATTAATACATGCACAAACATTTTTGTACTTCCTTTAACAGTCATGACTATGCAACATGTTATTGATTTTCAACCAATTATACGAAGCAGGTGCTAATGATCATCAATTTCATATATAGGTTGAAAGACAGTCATTAACTGAAAGCTATGTAGCTAACAGCTATGTTAGAGGCTTAAAACTCTGCTACTAAGGTGAGGTTTTGAAAGACTGTTCAAGCCTAAACACAGCAACAAGACACAAGGTAGTTCTACTGCATCAGCAAGGTCTCTTTCAGACAAATATTTCAGAGCAGACTGGTGTTCAAGATGTTCTGTTCAAGCTAATTTGAAGAAGCACATTGTTCTCAATGCTAAAAAATACATTCATCATGCAATACCATCAGGGAGGATCTCATTAGCCATAAATATATTCTGCAGCAGGACAACGATCTCAAACTTACAGCCAATGCTATTAAGAACAATCTTCAGCACAGAGAACAAGGAGTCCTGGAACTGATGGTTTTGGCTTCCACAGAGTCCTGATCTCAACATCTTTGAGCCTGGGATTACATACAAATATTTGAGGAGGCCTACATCCACAGAAGATCCGTAGATTGTTCTTTACTAGATGTTCTAGATTTTTGTTTGATTGTGTGGAGCAACCTACCTGCTGGGTTTCTTTCAAAACTGTGTGATGGTGTACTTGACACTGGTTTGCATGAAAAGGATGGTCACACCAAATATCAATTCGATTTGGGTTTCTCCTCTGTTCATTTACTTTTCATTTTTTTAATAGAAAAAAAGAAAAAAAAAAAGAATTAACACGTTTTAACACTATTTTTTTGAAAGTGTTCTTACTTCACAGTTCTATAATTCAAATGAAGTTTTTAAATATATTCAAGTTCAAAGAGGAACCAAATACGTGATATAGTTAGATTAAAGAAGGCGTGGCCTACTTTCTCAAAACTAGGTTTTCAAACTGTGGGGCTCATGTCCCAGGACAGGATGTAGGTGAGGAATGAGCATATTGTGTCGAAGCTCCGCCTTTTATCATCAGAGTACAGTGGAATATACTCCATAATACACCAAATGAGCTGTGCTTGTTTTTCTTTAGTATAATTATCAAATGGCAGATGAGACCCTCGACATTTTAGACATCCCTCCATATTAACGAACACTCTGTGGAAGCTTCACCCTCTTTTCTCTATTTGACACCAGTTATGTTTTTGTCATGTGCTTGAGAGATGTGCTGATGCTCATGTTTTGAGTTTATTGAAAATGGTGGCTTTTTCTTAACCGAAGATGAACATTTGTACACTTTCAGATTACTTTGTTTGGGGGCAGTAAAATTACAGCAATGGGAGGCCACGAGTTCTGAAAAATTTTGGAAGTGGGTTTGATTAGCTAAAACATGTCAGGTTGAAGATGTTCAGGATCTTACAGCATTCAGTTACATTTACAAGGGTTTTTTTTTTATGTCGGTTTTGTTACATGTCCCAGGGTGTTGATGAGGGTCCTGATGGGCTGAAGCTAATTTCTGACGTAATCAGCGAGAAGCTGGGTATCACTATGTCCGTGTTAATGGGAGCCAATCTGGCCAATGAGGTGGCTGAAGGCAAATTCTGCGAGACTACAATCGGTAAGCGAGAAATAGAAACATCAATAAATGCTTGAATTATTGACAAAATCACAGCGGTATGATGTGTAACAAAACAAGAAATGTGCTGGTATGGAAAACTACACTTAATAGTTGTAACGGCTATTTTCAGACCACCCCAGAATAGATTATTTTCCCATCACAGCACATCCTCAAGTGTTCTTAATAGAAATGTGACATAAAATCTAGCTATTGCAGTAAAGTGTATTTCTCATTATCTGGTGTCAAACTATTCAGGCTGCAAAAGCAAAGAACACGGGTCATTGCTGAAAGAACTCATGCAGACAACGAACTTCCGCGTGACTGTTGTGGAAGAGGCGGACGTTGTTGAGATTTGTGGCGCATTAAAGGTACATTTTATTGATTTATTTAAACGGGGCAGTTAGCAAGACTATCTAGTCAGATGTGACGCAGCCATGAGGCAAAAGAAAAAGCAAGTGATGGATATGTAATTTCCATCCAGAATATTGTGGCCGTTGGTGCAGGTTTCTGCGACGGCCTTGGTTTCGGCGATAACACCAAGGCGGCAGTAATCCGGTTGGGTCTGATGGAGATGATTGCATTCGCCCGGATCTTCTGCACAGCCAGTACTGTCTCCCCTGCCACCTTCCTGGAGAGTTGCGGTGTCGCTGACCTCATCACCACCTGCTATGGAGGACGCAACCGTAAAATTGGTGAGGCTTTTGCCAAAACCGGCAAGGTCAGTCTTCTCATCGTTTAGAACATAACTTCTGATTATTAGTGACCTAAGTCAGGTATTGTCTGATGAGAAATGATGCGTTCCTGCCATGTTTAGTCGATTGAAGAGCTGGAGAAGGAGATGCTAAATGGGCAGAAGCTTCAGGGTCCAGCCACTGCAGCTGAAGTGAACCACATTCTCCAGCTCAAAAACATGGTGGACAAGTAAGTGCTCGTGTAACTGGTCCATAGGCAGTGACATACTGGTCCAACAACCAGTGTCAGACTATGTTCTAAAAATGATAAATAATTTAAAAACCATGGCTAATAGTGCTCTTACACTGCAGCATTTATTTTAGAGATGTGAATCCGGAATAATTAATTCATTCCTTAATTACTCCTAGTTGTGAATGAGTAAGTAAATACCTGCATAGAGCTTTGCAATGAACCCATCAATTTATCTGTGATCTTGACTTGGCCTTGCCCCCCTTAATGATAAGATCTTGACCTGAACATGCCTATATATATCCCATATATATATATATATGAAAAAACACAATTCAGTTTCTTACAAAATTAGAATATTTTGCCTTGTGTCAAGCCACTCCTGAACCAGAGACAACGTCAGAGGTGTCTTACCTCAGCAAAGGACAAAAGGACTGTTGCTCACTAGTCCAAAGTCGTCTTTTCAGATGAAAGGAATGAAAATTTAGCATTTAATTTGGAAATCAAGGTCTGGAAGAAGTCTACAGTCAGTGGTGGTTTGGGGAGTCGTGTCATCTGCTGGTGTTGGTCCACTGTGTTTTATCAAGTCCAAGTTCAGCACATCCGTCTACTAGGAAGTTTTAGAGAACGTCATGCTTTCCTCTGCTGACCAGCTTTATGGAGATGCTGATTAAATTTTTTTAGCAGGATTTGGCACCTGCACACACTGCCAAAAGCCAAGGCTACTGTCAAAGAAACCTGGGCTTCCACCTCAGCAGTGCCACAGACTGATCACCTCCATGCCACGCTGGATTGAGGCCGTCTTCTGTATATGTAATTGAGTACATATACAGAAGACCAACAATTCACTAAAAAATCTTTTTTTATTGGTTTTTAAAAAGTATTACATTTTTTTTAATTGGTGGGTTTTTGTTAAATGAATCTATATAATATATATTGTATTGAATTACTAAAATAAATATGATAAATATGAGATGTACCTGTAAGTAATTCAGTGTGAGACCAAAACCACATCAAGGCAAATATAAAATGAGAGGAAATTCTGACTCAAAAATTTGACTACATTAAAAAAAACTACAGTCTTTAATAGACGACCAGTGTTTGGTTCAGGTAAATGAAGTTGAGTTAGGGAAAAATGTCTGGAAGAAGGAAAAACTGGATTTAAAGATTTATATCAAATATCCACAGCCTTCAATATGGTAATAACTGTTGTTTTCAGTTGTGCATATGACATAAATCACTGTGTATCTCTTTTCGTCTTTATATAGTTACGATATTTTTGTGATTATTTATTTATCCTGGTGTCTAACGTTAACTGTGTATTTATTTTTCCTTCAGATTTCCTCTGTTCAACGCAGTGTATCAGATCTGCTTCCAGGGGCATCCAGTAAAGGAGTTCATCAACTGCTTGCAGAATCACCCGGAACATATGTAACTTATTGACCAATCTGTAGCACAATAGGGTTATTCTGGCTAAAAACGCTACAACTAATCCAGTCAAGGAAATGGGGCTTATTTCACTGTGCCTATATTTCTTATTAAGGAAGGAAGAAGAATCTGAACTAGGGCTGGGATGTTCTTCCCATGCTTCATTTCAGAAAGCCACACCTTTAAAAAGCCTTACATCAACATTCTACCACGTCTGTGATAACGTTATCCCTGTTGGTAAAGACGCCATATTTTAACTTAACCTAAGAATGAATGTTTTTTTTGTAAATGTGTCTGCTGCTTGAGTGAATAGTCTGACTTGTAGCATTGGTCTGTGTGCTAGAAAAATCCAAAACAATGCAGATTAAAAGTGCCTTAACTGTTTTTTTCTCTGAATAATCACCCTGTCCAGACGTTCTGTTTCCTTTTCAATAGAAAACTCCCAAATACACACTGACAATCTGTGTGACTCCAAACATGAAATTTGAAATAAATAATTAAAACTGAATAATGTATGCAGTATTTATTTAGGCTTTATAGTAGGATGCATGCGGGTTGATGGCTAACAATTGAACAGTGTTTACTTCTATATGAATCCGTAGCTCTTCAGCTTCATGCAGCTTTTTTCAGACGCACATACACTCCAAGCATGACATATGATTCTTGCTCCACATGCCCTCGGGTGTCATACTAAACTCTTCACCTTTAGCAGCTCCGAGATTCAGCCTTTGACCTTTATTAGGTTTAGAAAAGCACTGAAGAACTGTACATGTAGATGTTGTGCTGGTATAATATACATCCTTTTGCTTATATATCTTATTTTATTTTTACATATTTATATTATTATTTATGAATAAAATAATGATTAATGTGATTATTGTATTTTTGTATACATTTCTTCTTAAATATTACATAATTTTTGTGTTGTATTTATTATTATATTATATTTCTTATTTATATTATTATTATTTATTAATTATTATTATATATATATTTTTTTATTTGCCTGTAACATTAGAATCTATATAATAGATGTACTGTATTGGCAGCTATACTTCAAGTTGCCATCAGTCACCAAGTTAGTGGATTCAAACTGTGTACAAATAAAATTGTCACATGATCTTAATCTTATTACACCCCAGAGACGTTCACGAGGGCCAAGGAGCTATCAAAACAAGTCCTGCACAAAATTCTTGGAAAAGTATTTTGGGAAAATATTCCACAAAGTGCTGTATTAAAAAAAAAAAAAAAAAAAAAATATGACTGAACTACAATAATGGTATATGATTCTTATGCAAGTCAATACGCAAGTACATTACTTACTAATAGTAATCAGTATTTCATGATACTGATGATGTCAGAAGGTCATGCACATAGAGCTATGTAAATGATAATGTAGCATAAAAGTGGATGCTCAGTTTTCAGCCTGAAAGTGTGAAGATCCACTGTCCATGCAAACCATATCACTGTCACTTCCACATTACAAGATGAGAATTGTAGGTGACTGGTGCCTAAGCATTAATGACATTAATAGACATTTTGCGTGTTAGATGTTTTTAAAAAAACATCTAATTTGTCCTTAAGCATTTTGAATAAGATGCCTGTTATTTATACCTGGTATTATACCTGTAAAAAGTTTTGAATGGAAATACAATTCATTTATTGATCTAAAATGTATATTCTACTTTATTCTTCATTTCAGATTAATATTTTGACCAAGTTAGAGCAACAGAGGTCTCGTGTATGGACTGGTTTTCAATATTTCCTAGACAATCCTCAGCCTTATGAATCTCGACAATGTGTATCAAAACCATCTGACTGTAATCCTGTAAATAGTTCCAGGGCTGCCTTTCCATTGACACTGCTATTAATATTGCTTTCTATTAGCTATAATTAGAGGAGTGTGGAAAGACCAGTGAACAGTAAGAATGACCTATGAGACTCTAATTCTGCCTTTATCTCAAATATCAGTTTAACATAGCATCAGTTATTCACCAACCAGGCATAACATTATGACATTATAACATTATGACCAGGGAAGTGAATAACACTGATTATCTCTTCACCATGGCAACTGTTAGTGGGTGAATATATATTAGGCAGCAAGTGAACATTTTGTCCTCAAAGTTGATGTGTTAGAAACAGGAGAAATGGGCAAGCATAAGGATTTGAGCGAGTTTGATAAGGGAGAAATTGTTGTGGCTAGACTACAGGGTCTGAGCATCTCCAAAACTGAAGCTCTTGTGGCGTGTTCCTGGTTTGCAGTGGTCAGTATCTATCAAAAGTGGTTGGGAGACACGGTGGTGAAGCGGCGACAGGGTCATGAGCGGCCAAGGCACATTGATGCACATCCAACAGACGAGCTCCAGTAGATCAAATTGCTGAAGAAGTTAATACTGTTGGATTTAATGAGTTGATTAGAGTGTGACACCACGAGATCAAGGATTCTGTGAATTCTAAGGATTGTGCCCTCTAGTGGAAATCCATGGCAAAGAATGCAGAATCACTACTGACTAAATTGACTCGTGCCACTCGGATCTGAGTGATTCAGAAGGAATTGAATCTGTAAACGTCTCTATTTCTAGTTCATACTAGATAGAAAGAGGGGGTTTATGGTTAATCAAAATAAGAGACCTGTTGCTACATTACTCATCTGCTGTTTTTCAAATCTCCACATGATGGCAGTACCAACAAGCAGATACACTGTAATGCCCCAAAAACTTCCCAAGATCTTGAGTCATGAAGGTTTTTTCCCCCACTGAATATAATCAGTAATGTAACTTTAAGTTGCTCTAGTCTTCTTCTTCTTCTTCTAAGGGGTCGCCACAGCGAATCATCCGTCTCCATACCCCCCCCTGTCCTCTACATCTGCCTCTTTCAAAACAACTACCTGCATGTCCTCCTTCACCACATCCATAAACCTCCACCTTGGTAAACCTCCACCTTTTCCTCCTTCCCCATGTCCCTCCTTTGCCTATGCCCATGCCATCTCAATCGCGTCTCCCTCACTTTGTCCCCAAAATGTCCTACATAAGTGGTCCCTCTAATAATCTTGTTTTTAATCATGTCCTATAAACTTTCCCTTTCACTCTTGCAGATACCAAACATACAGTACCTGTCCTGAAGCTAGGTGAATACTTGGCCAACTTTGTTTATTTAATAATACATCTATCTATCTATCTATCTATCTATCCATCTATCTATCTATCTATCTATCTATCTATCTATCTATCTATCTATCTATCTATCTATCATCTTGATAAACCAACCTAACAAAAACTAAACAATAATACACATTAGCATGTTATTTAAGAAAATGAAGACTTTCCTGTGGGCGAAAACTTACTGACCTACACAGGACTGAATTTATATAAATGTTAAATCTTTTTAAAGATCTTTGCTATTTAAATGAGTCCTAAATTTCTGTTAAATAACACCACATTCCTGATTGTACTGTTTTAGGACTTATAAGTTTATGTGTATGAGCTGTTATAAAAACAGTAGTATGTTGGAACTCAAAATTATTTTCACCAATGAGCCACAACCACTGATTGGTTACATGAATAACGCTGATTGTCTCGGTACAGTGGAACCTATCCAGGGGTGGGAGATACTAGAAAGCAAGTGAACAATCAGTTCTTGAGGTTAATGAGCTGGAATTGGGAACAAGGGGAAGAAGTTCTGAAGTGGCAGGAGGAACATGACAAAGAGTTCCAGTCTTCAGATTTTCCAGATCTGGATGAGTGGGACATGCAAGACAAACAAGTCCAATTGAGTCCAAAAGACTGCTCCTTCAGTACCAGAGATTTAGAGAATCCAGGTCTTGATGGATCAGAGCTGTATTGACAGTACATGGGGGACCTACGCAATATTAGCCAGGTGGTTTCCATGTTATTGATAAGTGTATGCCCTGTAAGACAGCTAGATTTTGACTTTCAATGACTTTTTTTTGTTTTTTGCTGGTTTGAATAACATTCAAAATCTTTGGACATGAAAATCAACAAATGAATGCTTTAAACATGATTTTCCAAACCCTTTTCAAGGTCTTTCCCATAAATCTAAAAGCAGAAATCAGTTTAGTTTCTGTTTCTATTGAAAAATGAGCCACTTGATCAGGGCTTGTAACTAAAGCTCCTGCCATTTGGACCCTAAATATTGGAACCTTTAACTGTTAATAAAAATATTTAGCCAAAATTGAGATCATCACTCAGCAGTTTATACTTTCACATTCGACTCTATAAACTTCCACTGGTAGAAACTGTGTGGTCTTTCTCAGTGTACTCTGTCTCCCCCTGGAGGATGCCTCTCTAAACTACCAGAATAGAGGGAGCAGAACACTTCCTCATCCTTATCACGTGTATAAGGGTTGCCAAATGGAGTTATATCCCACTTGATTATTTGCAATGGAAACATGCTTATGGAAGAAAAAATAGAAATCAAGAAAATTCAGAGGAAACTGACATGGGCATGGGAAGAGCATGCACAGAAACACCATGCAGACAAAACCCCTGGAGTTACACTATATATATCCAAATCTTTATGCACACATAGATTTCTACTCTATGTTCTCCTCTAGGTCACTGGACCAGTGAAAAAACAGTTCAGGGTTGAGGTCAGGGTTCTGTGCTTCCACACCATTTCCATACAATTACATTTTTTTTTTTTGTAATGAAGCTCACTGTAGTGCACTGGAGCAGGTTTGGAACATTTATATATGATAATAGTATAAAAGAACACATTCACACCACATCTTTCACGTGTACAGTGGACACCAGAAACACAAGCTCAGTGCAACGAAGTTTCGCATGTCTCTGTGCCCCAACGTTCAAATAAGGTGAACTCTGACCTTCGAGTTTGGATCTTGTGAAGACAAACGACAAGGGATCAGTACGTCAAGGTGTGACCTTTTCAGAAAACACACGGTGAAGCAGCACTGCTTATAGTGGTGTCGCGGCAAACCTGTTTTATACAACACAGCTTTAAAATAACGTCAAATCCATTCATTATATTATTTTTTATTCAAATTCAAATACACAATCATTTTGCTGCATACACAGATTTTATATTGACATTGTTAGATGTTATTTTCTCAGCAGGGATCCACAAAGATGTCAAGTGTGATTGTCATGATGTTAGTTAGTAAGTTGAAACTAATCATCCCTAACTTTAACTCCCTTTAAGCTCCCCCGACAAACTGCCCCACCTAATAAGGCAACACACTAAATAATACAAACTGCGCCACCTACTGGGGTGGGGGTACAGAATGAGTCACACTCTTGATACACTACATCAGGGGTCACCAACCTTTCTGAAAACTGAGAGCTACTTCTTGGGTACGGATTAATGTGAAGAGCTACCAGTTTGATACACACAGTTTTCAGTTTGATCTGAAATAAGAAATTTGCTCAATTTACCTTTTATTATGTTATGATTAATAATTTATGATATTCATCTATGTGAAGACACTGATCATGTTAATGATTTCTCATAATAATTATCAACAATGATTTAACAAAGTGGAAAACAGCTATTTTTAGAAAAGGCCCACGGGCTACTCATGTGGTCCTTGTGGGCTACCTGTGCCCACGGGCACCACGTTGGTGACCCCTGACCTACACACACCTGGCACCAGGTGTGAGGCAGTGTGTAACCATGTGATTTGGTATATGCAACACACACACACACACACAAACAATACACAAAGCATTTACAACCAAATACTTATATGTACTTATATGTATAGATGTTATTACATGTTTCTTTTTTTTTTACTCTATATTATATTTATTTAATTTTGTTTGTTTGTTTTTTATTTTTATTTGTATTGAATTTCTGTTGTTATTTGTCTGTCTGCTCCATAATTCTGTATCCAATCTGGCAATACGGATTCGTTGAAAAACGTCCAATCTGTCAACCAAATTCTCGTTCCAATCTGGCAACCCGGTGAGGGTGTGGAAAGCAGCTGTCGATGGAGCCTCACTTTTCCCGGTACACGTTTGCTGTTGTTCGCGGTAAAAGGGGGCGGTGAAGAGGCCGACTGAACCCCCGTACTGTTGTTGTTTTTTTTTCTTTTTTTTCTCTCTATATTTTTTTTACACATCCTTCTTTAAGAACCGGCGTTTTCTTTTCTTTTTTTTCTTCTTCTTCTAATCATGGCTGGTGTCTCAGCCTGGTTTTGGAGTGAGGATTTCTGGCTTCCTCACAACGTGAGCTGGGCGGATCTGGCGAATCCCGCGCCTGGGGTAGAGTACCCAAAAGCCGGACACTTATTCAATGCTTTCCCGCTGGCTCTGGGCATATTCGCAGTTAGGATATTTTTTGAAAGGTATGTATTAAAAATCTTACAACTCCAAACAAAGAGGGAAGAAGTAGTGACCAGGTCCATTTTCTTGTACTAGAGTACTCATTAGTATCAGTCCATCCCATTGTACTGTACATACTATGTAGTACGCTAGTACGGAATTCTTCTAGTACAGTACATGGGATTGGATTTCCGCACATTTATAACATTTATAACATTTCTAACATTTGTCAGCCGCCAAATGCTCTAAAAGCTTTTGGCAAGTACTGTAATAGTGGGAATAGTGCGTACTAAATAGTATGTACAGTACAATAGAATAGACTGATACTACTGAGTACACTAACTAGTACGCTAGTATGCACAGCAAAACTTCAGGATTTGCTGCTCAAATGATGAATGATTCTTTTGTTGAATAATTTTCCTGGGATTCATGCATGTTTATAATAAAGATCTTTTTAAAAAGAAAATAATAATGAGGATGCTCTCAGGCCTGTGTATCATCAGGTAGTTTGCATGATGCTTATTGGTGGTCACGAGTTTCCATTACCTGTTAGATCCACTTCCCAAATGCCTAATGAATTCCCAAGAGCAGCATTTGCATGCCAGTCTGCCTAAAGCATGAGGAACGGGATTAGGATTAGGATATTGAGGTCACGTTGTGTGTGTGTGTGTTTATGTTTCTTTCTATACTCTGTTCACTTTGAGTTCTCTGGAGAGAGAGAGAGCGAGAGAGAGAGAGAGAGAGATGGATCATAATTGAAAGCAGGATGAAGGTATTGGGTTGCCGGTCTTGTGATGTGTGTATGAAACACACAGTTTGTTGTTTTCGGACAATGAGGCCCCAAGTGGATGTGAGGACATGGTGTGGATGTGAGGTCATGATGTGAGGACATGGTGTGGATGTGAGGACATGATGTGAGGACATGGTGTGGATGTGAGGACATGGTGTGGATGTGAGGACATGATGTGAGGACATGGTGTGGATGTGAGGACATGATGTGGATGTGAGGACATGGTGTGGATGTAAGGACATGATGTGAGGACATGGTGTGGATGTGAGGACATGGTGTGGATGTGAGGACATGGTGTGGATGTGAGGACATGATGTGAGGACATGGTGTGGATGTGAGGACATGGTGTGGATGTGAGGACATGGTGTGGACTGGAGCGACTGGACACGATATTGCAAGTTGGTTAAAACGATACCATTTTGTTCTTCGTGCTTCCCAAATGTGGATTTTACTCGGCGGTTTCATTTTGCATAAATGTTTTGAATGTGCGCTTACAATTTTTTTTTTTTTTACCATCGTGTGCGTCCACGCCAGATTTTAGACTCCTTAGACAAAATTCCCAAAAAAAATCTGGATTCTTTGTTCACACCTGAAAAATGAATAGTAATTCGAATTTATTTTTTAAAATTTGGGTACAGTGTCGCACAAATCTGTGAATGTCCCTGTGAAAATAACCCGATTTCTTATCATCAACACACGTAGACTTTTCTCGTATTAATCCAATGTTGACATTTTAAAAGAATAGCTTTAGTGTACTGAACGGCGACTGTACTGCTGCAGTCGACGTGCTTACGCAACGTGAAAAAATGCTTCCTCAAGGAACCAGTCAGTGATGCTGATGCTATCTTGCCCTTCCTGTTACGGTGGAGTCTTTTAATGGTTTCGAGTCCGGTCCCACTGGTTCTATAAAAGTCTCTCTGTGTGGCAGCAGAGTATGTGCAGTATCTCGGTGTGCTCTTGAAGCATGCGTAGTAGTAGTACGAGCTTTCTTCAGCCTGGCCGGGGGAACCGGTCCCACACGAGATATTTAAGGATCTCTGTGTAAACTAAAGTTACTTTCATTACTAAGTGCTGAATTTGAACTCTTTTACTCCTGTGAACGATTTCCACACACTCATGCTAATAAGAGTCTCACACACACACCCACACATGTCCATCACGTGCCCACGGCAATCTTAATAATCTTCATTCACTCATGTGGCTTGGTCCAAAAATCGTTTGAAACCTGCTCCAATAATCACATCATAACCACAAAGTTTAATCATAACAATCTCAGAACAATGATCACACACTCATCCCAATAATCACACTACTGTTTACACACTTAGCTCAACAATTGTACACACACTACTAATCACCCACACCCACACTAGTAACTTAACACTCTTAATCACATGACTCACCCTTGAAATAATCACACCCTCACTCCAAATCCAGACAGACCCAAATAAACTGCTTTTTGTGCAAGATGGGAATTTTTCCTTGGATATTATCAGGACACGGCACCATCCTCACTCCCCTCAACCCACCATCCTCACTCCCCCCAACCCCCCCCCCCCCCCCCCCCCCCCCCCCTTTTCATGATTAAACCTCACAACAAGCCACTTAACCCCAACAGGTAACTCCAGAATGGTGTTCCTGTTACCACCCCCCACCCCCTCCTTCCTCCCCTGGGCTCCTTGTCACCTGATGTTTACCTTTTGAGGACAGCAGGTCCTTCTAGGAGTTTGTTGTCTTTACTGTCACCATTGTGAAGTTCACGTTGCTCCCCTTTGCCATGACTCCGCTCCGGATGTTTCAGGCTAGTCCAGCTTATTTGGCGGTCCAATTAGCTTAGTTGGTCTTAAGAGGATTGATGTGGTTTTACCTGGGTGACTGGGGACCGAGTGATGAGGAACGACAGTGGAAGCTCTAATACCCAGCTGGGGAGCTGCATTTCCCCGCAGGCCCTGGCATTCAGCCAAGTCTGTTCTCGCTCCATCATTTATTTATTTATCAGTGGTAACTTCTTCACATGCACACTAATCCCTGACGAACAACACATTTGGTCTGTGGCCATGACTGTGCCTTAACTGGAAAGGAAAAGAAATCTGGGAAAAAAATAAAACCCAATTCAATCACTTTTTGACTAAATGCCTGTTTACTTTATTAAGAGCAATTGTTTACACCTGAAACCAGCCAATCAGGAGCATGTTGAGATATATATATGGCAAGAGCTTATGATCCTGGTGACCTCGATCATGCTATGGCTATAGGTGACGGATTCATTATTATAATTTTTTTTTGGAATTTTAAATCATTCTGGGAATTCATTTAGAATAGTGCACCTCGTTCTTACAAACAGATGAGATGAGAGAAGTCAGAGAAGAACGTTCAAACTAGTTGAAGTTAAGGGCCAGAAAGCTGCATTCACTCAAATCACTCATAATTCCGTACGCCCATGGTGAGCCGATCTCAGAACGCACAACACGACGAACAATAGACTACTACAGAAGAAGACTGCGTCGGGTTTGAATCATATCAGCTGAGGAATCTGAGCAGACACCAAGCACAAGCTCACAAAACTGGATGGTTTGGTAAATTGGAAAATGCCACCTGGTCTTTTTCAGTAAGATTCTGCTCATGGGAGCCTCGGGTTCCTCTTGCCTTGCTAACAGAAGCGGAAATTAGAAGGTTAACTAAAGCGACTGGTGAGCGTAGGTAACTATGACACCCACCCACCCCCTCCCCCATATTACAAGATAACATATATTACTTATATTTATTACAATTTTACTTATAACTCCTTATTACAAGATATTATGAGATTATTTTGATTTCATGCTGTATCTTAATTTCTACCTAATTGATCATGATCTTAATTTGAAAATATATATATATATATTAAATATATTTATTTATCAAACCAATTTTTTTTCCCAGCATCGTTCAGTATTTGATCTAATAGTTCCGGTTTAATTTATACCCATCCATAATTAAGACAGAAGTATAATTGCTCCTCGTTATGTCGTTTTCCAGATGTTGCTTTAGTGGAATTCAGCTTGACATTCACTGTGTTGAGAAACGTTTGCTAGCTGACTATAAGATTCGGATGTGTTTTCTGAACATTCCAGTCTGGGGAAGAACCACATATGGCTGGAAATGTCCCAGTACTTTTGTCTATATAGTGTACATAGATATGATTGATGATTTGTTGGTTTAAGTTTGGTATGTCAATCATTACTGTTCTGAAATTCCAGCAGTTACAGTGTTGGGTGTAGCAACATGAAGCAACAAGTCAAAATAACAATGTAATAGATTGCAGCGTTATAAAGTCAAAAATGGTGTCAAAGATGGGAACCCCAATCTTTTTCTGGGAGACACCGGATAGTGTACAAACAATACTCAGTGTGTCGAGAGGATGTTCAGTATGAGGATAGGACCATTCTAGAGAAAAATATTTTTGCGATTTAACCGTATAACGCATTTCATAAACCCGCCAAGTTTTTATTGGCTGATTCATGCACACATGATGACCTCACATTGGGACATTTAAATTGCGGTTAATTTTCTTTCTTTTTTTTTTCCCCTAGAGATGCCCACACCCATGCTCTGCTCATCCTCATTTCCCAAGAGCGAGGTCTACACACTCGCAAGATGTTTCGAACCAAATCTTTTCGGACGCCGCAATGCATAGTGTGAATCTGTTTGATTAAAAACATATTGCATTTGCATGCATTTTGATGATTTATGTAAATGAGCCGTTCATTAGAATAGGCCCCGGAACACGACTTCTGCTTGTTGTCTGCTTTCAGAAGCAGATGTTCTCCAGCCTGAACATGAATATCCTTTGGAAAATTTCTCCTAGGTGAACTGTAGTTCTGCAGAATTCAGTAGCTTTGAAGCATGAGCCAATAGGAAAGAAGGTGGGTTAGGCCTGGAATGTTGTTTCTAATCCTACAGTTTATTGTACTGGGAAAGCGCAACGAAAGGGTTGTTCAAATCAGAATTCCAAATCGGGAAAATTGGCGGCATCCATGGACGTATTCGCAGATATATACATCTCACAGTCAATATATTTCGTAAAAAATAAAAATAAAACTCGATTGTAACTCTTGTTTTTCCGTTATGATTTTTTTTTTTTTATCATAATTTGGTTGATTTCAGCTCCATCTTTTTTTTTTAACCACATGAAGATCATTCATGAGATTTTTTTGGAGCATATATTTCGTAAAAAATAAAAATAAAACTCGATTGTAACTCTTGTTTTTCCGTTATGATTTTTTTTTTTTTATCATAATTTGGTTGATTTCAGCTCCATCTTTTTTTTTTAACCACATGAAGATCATTCGTGAGATTTTTTTGGAGCAAAGATGAACAAAACAGTTGCGTGTGTCATTTCCCATTGTAAATCCTACCAAAACAACTGTGTGAATTTTCTTTTTAATGTTTATCAAATCCTAAAACTAGCCATACAAATGTGACGTCTCGCCACGCATTTTTCCCTGAGTCGCGATACAGAAAGAACAAACCTGGTTAGCTCATGTTATCGGTGCATTGACCTGCATTGTTTATTAGTTCTATGTTATAGGGCGGTAACTGTTTTGTTCCTCATTTAATTCTTCAGTATTCATTTAAACACACTTGTGTGAGTCAATAGGGTCTCATTTTTTTGTAGAATTTTTTCAATTGTTAATTTTGGGTGCAATTCTAAATGAACTAGTAGCACATTTAAAATTATTACTTTTTATATCATTGTAATTAGTTGTTTTATGTTATGAAGCATCAATTAATTACTGTATTTTCCGGACTATAAGCCGCTACTTTTTTCCCACGCTTTGAACTCCGCGGTTTAAACAACGAAGCGGCTAATTTATGGATTTTTCCCGGGTTTTCCCCGGTTTCACAAACTTCAAGCCAAAAAACTGAACCCCATAACATTAGACCAATTAAATTGCGGAACAGGTTCGGGTGAACCAATGAAACTCTTTATATTAAATCAGATGCGCTCCCACTGAATCGGGCCGTACCACATGATAAACATGGATGATGTTCCTCTGACGTTTGACCTGCCGCTCACTCGGACTGTCTACAGGAAATGTGAATCATTCGTCACGCTGAAAACAACCGGGCATGAAAAAACACTTCACCTGTGTTCTGAGCTGCACGGCATCGGGAGAAAAGCTTCACCGATGGTGATTTTTAAACGCATGACGATGCCAAAAGAAAAACTCCCGAGATAAATTGTTGTGAAAGGATGAAAGAAGACAGTGAACAATGACTTTCTTGGTAGGCTGCTGTTTAGATACAAGCCGTGTAACAGACACTGTCTTTCGTTAAAGCCTGTGTAAAGTTCATTAGTTTCAGTGTAGACAGGCTTATAGACAGGTGCGGCTTATTTATGTTCAAAATAAAAATCTTTCTCAAATTCAGTGGGTGTGGCTTAATAGTCCGGAAATTACGGTAGACTCCTAATAAAATACATTTTAGTCATCCCTCGATTTATCCCACCCATCGCGATTTTCAATTTGGCACATTATTATTTATTATATTATTAATGGTTATTGTACCATTCTATTATACGTCTAATACCACATTTGGTCCCCATTTGCTGTTATAATCTCCACTCTTCTGGAAAGATGTTTCACTAGATTTTGGAGTGTGGTTGTGGAGATTCAAGAGGAGTAAGGAGGCCTGGGTTGCAGTCAGAGCTGCATATTATCCCAAAGGTGTCGAATT
The DNA here is from genome assembly GCA_024362625.1 of Silurus asotus. Classification (NCBI taxonomy): domain Eukaryota; kingdom Metazoa; phylum Chordata; class Actinopteri; order Siluriformes; family Siluridae; genus Silurus; species Silurus asotus. Next base: position 7,744,604 of record MU591762.1, on the reverse strand, counting down.
GGGTTGAGGTCAGAGCTCTGTAGCAGGCCACTCAAGTGAAGTGATCTTCAAGTGAAGGGAAAATCCAATGCTACTTCACCCAAAGACATCCTATTCAATTGTGTGCCTTCAATAATTGTGAAAGAACCACATATGGCTGGAAAAATCAGGTGTCCCAATACTTTTGTCCATATAGTTTGTATACTTTACGTTCGTTCGTATACGTTGATTCAAAGAAAAGTAAACAGCACAAGCCTTTTGTCTAATGTGAGGCGGTCACATTACACTCCTCTTTACCGAACGCGGGTTTGGGTTAATGGTTAAATGTTTGTATGATGGAAGCATTTCCTGTAAAAATGAAAGCACTTAGCAACAATTGCTGTCCTTTAATGATTTGTTTGATCTTATTATTATGATTATTTATTAGTCTGTGATCGAGGTTTGGGAAAGTTAAATTCCTGTGTGATAGAGAGAGAGAGAGAGAGAGACACACACACACACACACACACCTTTCACATGACCATATTTGTGCTAGTCGCAGGCATAGTTGCAGGCATTTATCTCTCATACACTTGCAGCGATTCATACACGCCTCGGTTCAGACTCCGTTTGCCTCAATTTGCCGTAAGGAATGCGTTAAGCGACCCAGAAAGAAGCTGAGCTGCAGAAGATTCTTCAGTGTAATAGATAGATCTGGTTATAGGAATGATGACCATTGTGTGTATCGGGAATGTGGAATTCCGGCTCTTGCGTCAGAGTTTGTTCGAATGCTCATTCAGGCTTGTGTAAGCATCAGGCTCCAACTCGCCAAAGTGAAAATTGTTCAGCTATCTCCAAGCAGAGAGAAAATGAGGAAACCGGGACATGAAGCTGAAATTTCCTGTGTCTTAAGGTCTTAGTTTCATTCATTGCACATTTCCTGTGCAAAGTACAGGACACTGACGTCATGCTGGGTGATCAGTCTTTTCCTGTGTGTCTCTCGATGCTTTTTCTCTCGTCAGATTGCATTATGGAAGAGATTTCGTAACCCTAATGTGTGACAAATCGCTGGGATCGGGTGATGGGATCATGTGATGAGCTATGAGCGTGATGGAAAGTTTACTCATGCTTGGCAAGACAATAATGGCTCATTATCGAGGTATTATTTACTAGAGATGCAACTTTATACACGCTTTGGGCAAAAGTATTGGGACACCGGACTTTTCCTGCCGTATGTGGTTTTGTTACCACAAAGTTGGAGAAACACAATTGTACTGGACATCTCTCGATGCGGTAGATTTTTCTCTTCACTTGAACTAGGAAAGCTTCAATGAATTGGAATGCTGATTTCCAGGCCTTCTCACCTCACCCTACATCATGACCTGACTTTACTAACAGTCTTGTAGCTGAGTGAACACAAATCTCCATATCCACGTTTTAAAATCTTGCAGAACATCATATTGACTGAGCATCAGATCATCCCCCACCTCATCGCACATCTGGAAACTGAAGGTTTAATTAATTAATTAATTAATTAATTAATTATTTTTTTTAATGTGAAGCTTGGAATTGTATGGTTGTTGGGGGTTGTGCAAATCTTTGCTTGTACCATCGACCAGAAGTTTTGCATCAAAGAATTCATGATCAGACCTTCACGTGTGTCTAAAGACGTCACGTCCCAGACGTCCTATTAGTGCGTTAACATTGACATCGCAGACAGCGTCAAATTTACATACAGGTCTCTCCTTTTTTTTATTAATTAATTAATTAATTAATTAATTAATTAATTAATTAATTAATTAATTAATTAATTAATTAATTAATTAATTAATTAATTAATTAATTAATTAATTAATTAATTAATTAATTAATTAATTAATTAATTAATTAATTAATTAATTAATTAATTAATTAATTAATTAATTAATTAATTAATTAATTAATTAATTAATTAATTAATTAATTAATTAATTAATTAATTAATTAATTAATTAATTAATTAATTAATTAATTAATTAATTAATTAATTAATTAATTAATTAATTAATTAATTAATTAATTAATTAATTAATTAATTAATTAATTAATTAATTAATTAATTAATTAATTAATTAATTAATTAATTAATTAATTAATTAATTAATTAATTAATTAATTAATTAATTAATTAATTAATTAATTAATTAATTAATTAATTAATTAATTAATTAATTAATTAATTAATTAATTAATTAATTAATTAATTAATTAATTAATTAATTAATTAATTAATTAATTAATTAATTAATTAATTAATTAATTAATTAATTAATTAATTAATTAATTAATTAATTAATTAATTAATTAATTAATTAATTAATTAATTAATTAATTAATTAATTAATTAATTAATTAATTAATTAATTAATTAATTAATTAATTAATTAATTAATTAATTAATTAATTAATTAATTAATTAATTAATTAATTAATTAATTAATTAATTAATTAATTTTTTTTAATGTGAAGCTTGGAATTGTATGGTTGTTGGGGGTTGTGCAAATCTTTGCTTGTACCATCGACCAGAAGTTTTGCATCAAAGAATTAATGATCAGACCTTCACGTGTGTCTAAAGACGTCACGTCCCAGACGTCTTATTAGTGCGTTAACATTGACATCGCAGACAGCGTCAAATTTACATACAGGTCTCTCCTTTTTTTTTTTTTTTTTTTTTTTTAACCAGCTGATCGGTGAAGTAGCTTCAGTCTGACATTCACTGTAAACTCAGTCTGAAAAATAAATCACAACCTGTTAGCACGAGCTGCAGCCGCTAGTTGGAAGTCTTTAATTGTACGGATTAGCAATGCAGGAAGCTGAGCAGTCGAGTCCGAACCTGTATGACAGGCATCTGGTGCATTTTTAGATAAGATATATATAAAAAAAAACAGGAACGATGCAGTGTACAGCGAGTTATAGTATTTCTTTATTAGGCTTCAGTGTGATCTTTATCTCTGTCTTTGGACATTTATGTTTCTTCTCTTCGTTTATCATACCCTTTTTTTTTTTTTACTGCTCACGTTATCACACACACGCCTCCCTTATTACATTTAAAGACTAGAGTTGTCGTCTTTTTTTTGTGTGTGTGCGCGCAGAGGCTGTTAATTGTTAATCAGAATGCACTCTTAGACTCTTCCAAGTGTAAGAAAATGGCGTTTATTGTTCTCTGATAAGTCTACTTTCAGTGTTTTTACCATATAAGGGACCTTTATGGTGTGGAGAAACCAAAAGAATCTGGAAAGATCAGTGATGGAGGCCACTCTGTGCAGCTGGGGACTGTTTCTCATCAACACCTTGGGTGGTTCCATGAAAATCCAGAGTAAGAACGGGTGCTTTGAGGATGGATTTGGACTGTAGGTAATGTCAACAGTCTGCTACATTGACTCAGGACTACAGTTTGCTTCTGATCACCATCACTGCACCTCATTGTTAAAAACCAAGGACTGCCGAACTTTTCCGTAGGACCATGTGCACACGGTGGTTCAGTGCACCAATATACCTACTAAGACAGATTACAAAGTGGTATGATGAACATGAATTGGAACATCTGAGGAGCGGCTCAGAATCCCTCTGGCCATCCATGGTGAAGTGAATTGAGATGTTTAACCTCGATTTTTTTTTACCTGCGCTTCACTTAACTAGTTTTCTAGTTTTCTTGCAACATTCCTGTGTGCTTCTTGGGTTGCAAAAATTCCAAGAATTTTCAAGACTGGAAACTTTCATAGGGAATTAACAGGAATTATATTGGAATTAAATGGGAATAAACTGGGAATTTACAAAATTGCAGCTTCGCCAATAATATGAAATTTCAATGTGATGAATTTTTATTCTGCACATTCATCAATCACATGCTCACAGCACACTTACAGCCGGGGCATTGGGGTGAAACCACCTGCATACACTCTGCAGTCCTCCATAACATAACATAGATAATTTCTTGAATCTTGCAAACAAAATGTCAAAAAATGTCCATCATTGATTACCATCAATGATGTGCCAAATTAAATTACTAATTAAATCAAAGCAAAAAAAAATAATAAAAAAAATGAATCTGTATTAGTTTGCATGCCTGTCAGCTTGTGACCAAACAAAATGTTTACATTTGTTTGTATGTAATACAGTTTATGTACATTTCCGCAAATTTTGAATTAATTCCGGTTAATTCCTAGTCAGTTTCCAACTTAGAATATTTCCCAAATTCCCCAGATGCAGTTTTCCTTGAAAGTTTCCAGAAATTTTCTGGAAATCTTTCACCTCTTTGCAACTCTAGTTGCATTACAGTGAAGTGCGTTTTTGTTTAAATATACAAACTGAATAAAGACTTTTGTTTTTTGAAGGTCAGTAGTGAAAAAGTTTAAAAAAAACAACCAATAAGAATAATAACCTGAAGCACACACACATTCTTTTTGCCCTATCTTGGATGGAAAGACAGCAGCAGCAAGAGGTTTGCTATAATAAATAGGTTTCCATTCACAAAATAGATGATCAGTCAAATATTATCTACTAGAGGCCAACCAATTAATCAGCACCATCCAGATAGTTTTTCCGGCTTCCGGGCCGATGTCATTACAAGAGTGGCCTCTAGAGGCCTCTAGACTGCCGTTTGATTTTTGCTTGAGAGACTACGCACTGCATGGAGAGCACTATATTATATTTATTATTGATAATTTTTTCATTATTATTTTTTTCTAATTTATGTCCATATTTATTTCCTAGCACATTTTTATGATTTAGTGTAGTTATTTTTTCTTTCTTTTTTTAGCATTACTATTCCTTTTTTACATGGCCTGTTTTGTATGGGTTTTTTATTTGTATTTTTATTTTTTTTATTCAGTATCCATTTAAAAAATTATCAGTTGAATGATCAGGTATTGGCAAGTATGATACAACCTAGCTATCGCTATGGGTTGACCTCTAATATCGAGCGTTAGGGTTTTACGCAACTATCACGTTACAAATGTGTCCCTATATTTTCCGATAACCTCACATTTTCTGTAGTTACTCTGGTATCTTATCAGTATTTAGATTCATTTGATCTACACACACACACACACACACACACACACAAATGAGGGATGTAATGTTCCCTCAAGCTCCTCGTGTATTCAGTGAGGAAAAAGTATTTCTCACTAGAAAAGCCTTGAGCAGTGGACAGTTACCATGACCTCAGAGATCAAAGGCTGAATTGCACGACCTCCACCTGCTATATTTAGCCTCTGATTCGTTTCACCCGGTCGACAAAATGATATTTATCCTTGACGCTAGATTTCACAGCTGCACATGCAGCCGCGAGGTGACGACCTGCGAGCTGTGCAAATATACAGTAATGATGCACGTTTTCATGTGCATGCGTGTTTGAGAAGTAGCACACGAGGGAAGCACCTCGGCCAGTTTGCTGTCTTATACACCATAATATAAAGCTGTTCATAAGTTCATGTGTCGAATTTCAGGTCACGTTGCCACATAGGGGTTAGAACAAAGGCTGAAATGGAAAGGAGCCTGGTGTGGTCTTCTGCTGTTGTATACCCAATTTCTGAGGTGCTTTTCTGCTCACCATAATGGTACAGAGCACTTCAAATAGTTTTAATCAGATCCCTCAGATGAAGAAATTTGCCACAGGGTTGCTCACTGGATGTTTTCCGTACCATTTTGTATGAACTCTAGAGTCCACTTCGATTTTTAACCTTGAACCAAGTACCATATCATACCAATTTACCGAAATTCTTGATCTTGTTTCCACATGATGTAACGTAATGGCTGGTTGGATAATTACGTGAATAAGCAGGTGTTCCTAATAAAGTGGACGCCGAGCATGTTGGCCTAGCGACTTTTCCTGCACATTTACCAGTGAAGGACTTTCTATTAAAAGAAATTTAATTAAGAATCATTTATGTTTATGAAGTGAAAACCAAAACTCACAGTACTGAGTGTTTAAACCTGAGAGGTGACGCATCTATGATGGTCTAAGAGGATTCGTCTCTGTGATCTGCCTTAACCCGTTGATGTATTATTAATATCTTACCAACATTTCCAGGTTAAAATAACAATGAGGTTTTTTTTTAAAGCATGATACCTTTCAGCTAGTGCCAATACAAACAGCCTCTGGCCAAGAAATCGACATCCTTCAGTCTCTGTGGTATGGAAGTACCTCATCATGTAATTCATTTAATTGTGAGTCTAGCTAAAGGCCAGTCATGACATTCCCCTCCATTTTTTTTGTTTACGTGCGAACGCAACCATTCGTTGGATATAATCTCCGCAGCTCACGTTCTGTCTTCACGCGTGTCAGCCGAGAGAGGCGGGGCCTCTGTTCACAATGGGCCAATACGCAATCAGAAATGCTGAAAATGCAAGAAATGTGGCAGATCGAGTTAGAAGAGTGAGTAAGAAGCCTGCGTTTATTTCTGACCTTTTGTCAACTATTGAGATGAATGAATGTTAGTGCACTCGGACAGGGAATCAAATTGTATTCATTAACCAGGCAGGCCCGAGTCGTCAGTCTTTTTGAGGACTTTACCTCAGTTTGAAAGCGTATATGCTGTTGGTAGGAGATGAAAATTTGTTTTTTGATTACGAATCGTTCAGGAAATCACGGGGGATTTTCTCCTGTTCTTACTAAAGCCTTATTTAAACCGTTTGAACTTGCTTACTTGAAAAATGTTTAACCTAAAACACCTTCTTGTGTTTATGAGGTAAGAAATAATTGAAAATAATCAGTGATGAGATGTTGAGGAAAATTCATTTTAAATAACTGCATAACACATTTGCATTACCGCAGCTGTTTTTTTGTTTTTTAATGTGTATATTTTTGTCTCGATGTTTGTTCAAAATCTGTCGCAAAGCACCGACACTGGATCCTTCTTGCATTCTTATTAATTAAACATTTCCTTCCCTGAAACTGCACCATGTCATAACTACACGTGTTTCCTTGTTACATAACGCATTTTTTGGCACAGCGATAATTAGCCATGGATTACACGGGACTTCATCCATCCAAGTCTATGTGTATGATCTGTTTCTATAATTACACAAAAACTATTAGAACAAACGCATTATTATCAACCTGTTGTCCGTGTTATAGCTGGAGTTACTAAGCTACACCGTTCGGTCTTTCGGTAACTTAATACATAGATGTTCACTGATCCCTAATTATAGATATATTTATGTAAATGTATAAGGCATTTGAATGGAAGGGAAACGTATTCACATAAGTATGTTGACAAAAAAGGGCACCTGACTGTAAGATTTGTTTGCTTTCTGTACATCCAATTCCACATTTAGTTCCCGATTTACTTTTATAATAATCTCCACTCCATTGGGAAGATGTTCCACTAGATTTTGGAGTGTGCTTGTGAAGATTTGGGCTCATTCAGCAAAAAAGAGTGTTCGTAAAGTCAGATGTAGGGTGAGGAGACCTGGGGTGCAGTCAGTGTTTATAATCATCTCAAAGCTGTTCAGTAGGGTTGAAGTCAGAGCTCAGTGGTGGTCAGTAACAAAGGAAATGTAATTTGTTACAGTACTTCAGTAATGTAGAGAGACACAAAAAGCTACTTGTCATTTTTTTACTTTAACTTTTGCAAAATCAGTCGTTCCTGTTTTTTTTTCCTTTTTTATTTATATGAGTGGATAAAAACTTGACTGGTTGAACTCGCAGCATGCCACCAATCTGGGTTTAAACTTGTTTTGATTGCCGCTTGGTGGTATCTACTTATCTCCAACATACAGTTCAACAGCAAGCAGAGCATTTAGAGAGGAATAATAGTCTTTTCACGTAAACGGAGTTGATTAAGCAGAGAGTCTTGTGACCGAAGTAATAATAGGAACATTATAGCCATAATAAATCATAGTACATTTGGATACTCAAGTACAATTAACTCAAGGGAAAGTTTCGATGGACTTTTGACGGAGTAATATTTTACCTACCGTATCTTTACTTTAACTGAAGTATATGGTTTGTGTACTTCGTCCACCACTGTCAGAGCTCTCAAGCAGGCCAGAGCTCTTTAGCAGAGCTCTTGTAGTTCCATGAGTTTGTAGAGTTTCCACAGGGTTTGCAGTTCCATGAGTTTGCAGTGCGGAGCTCTCAAACCCACAGAAATCATATTTCCATGGAGCTGGCTTTGTGCCAAGAGGCATTGTCGTGGTTTGCGGTTTTGGTTTTGGTTTGGGGTCTTCTAGTTCATGTGAAGTGGAAATGTTATGCTACAGCGTCCAAAGAACATCCTATACAATTACGTGCTTCCCAGTTTGTGGTACCACAGTTTGCGGAAGAACCACATCTGGGTGGATGCGTGTTTTATTGAAACTTAGTGGTATTCTCTATACATTCTCTAATATAACGCAGCATCCAATTAAGTGTCTTTATGGAAGGAAAATGCGTTTACAGAAATGTCTAATTTGTACAAGTGAATGCACATTTCATTAACGAGGCCCAAGGTCACACTTTTTAATGATGAGCATGTGGGAGGTTGAGACTGCAGTGCTGTATGTTATTGTATTGTGTTTGTAAATGATAAAGTTTTATACTTTGAGTATATCTTTGCTGTTTACTACTTGAAAAAAACACAATATAAATATCCTGTGAAATACATTTCATACAAGGTTTGTTCCTCTGTGACTGTCAATTTAAAAAAAAATTATATTATGATTATACAGCTCACCAAGGACACTTGTTTCAATATTATACAAATGCGCATTGCTACAATTTTCCAGGCTTAACAGATGTGACATTTGAACTTGTATTCACGTGTAAATATACGCATATGCTGTGGTGAAGATTTGTTTTTTCGCTGACAGGAGTGGAACCCACTGCGGTCTCCTTCTAACGTATTCCATCCACCTCATGGGTTAAAAATATTGTGTGCGTTAAGATGCATTTCTGTTAGACACCATTGTAAACTAGTTGTCATATGGTAACTCAAATGACAACTGACCAGCAGCCTAACTCGAACCAGTTTGGGGATTCATTCTGATGTTTTTTGTTTGCTGCACCACTCTGTTCAAACTCTACAGGCTGCTGTGGGTAAAAGAAATCTGTTTTCCTTCTTTACTGTTATAATTACATTATTATGGGCAGGTGGACAGATTCTCATATGAAATTGGCATATCATCATATATAAATAATGGAGAAAAACAATCATGGAAATTTCATGTATTTAAAAGTGTTGTTCAAAGTTTCCCCTCATGGTTTCATTTATGCAGCCCCTCACTACCATTTGATCAATAGCAGCTCTTCCTATGTAAACGAAAGGTTTCTGTTTCCTCAGGTTCATCGCAGGTCCTTGTGCGCACATCCTCCACATCCAGGCCGAGGGGAGCCGGCGAGCCCAGCCAAATGCAGTCCTGGAGAAAGTGTTTACATCTATCACAAAGGTATGTCTAATCTACCTTTCTTTTTCTCCCCTCCATCTGTTTAAACTTTCCTGGACTCTTTAGACTGGAATTCAATTCCATGTCTTTTTTTTTTTTTTCTCCTTCAAAGAATTCTCACGACTTCCCAATTAGTCTTGTTTTATATATCGCAGACATCCATTTCTTTGCCTGTGTTTAGAACCATTACATGTATTGCGTGGTTTTACTGCGCCTTGTTCCACAAACAGCTAAACCTCTATCGTTTCTGTGGCAACAGCTTGTCAGTATCAAAGCATTTTGCAAAATTCAGTAGTTTCCTTTTTCAATAACATCCCACTGCCTGGGACTCATATTAAGCACACAGATGAACAGCTTTTGGCAGCACCTTGCTATTATCTGCAGTGGATACACAAAGTTTACACACCCCTGTAAAAATGTGAACAATGTAGGTAAGATAAATGATGTCAGATCTTTTTTTCTCACCCATAATGTGATCCAATGGCAACAAAAATCAAGAAAAAAAGAAAGAAAAAAAGTACAATGACCTATTTAAGTGTGCACACCCTATTATAACGGGTGACATGACTTTCTAAAGCACGAACAGGATGTCGCTGTTGAAATATGTTAAATAGGAGAGGGGTATAAAGACATTTTTAGATCATTAGATGAACCATGAAAACCGCCTTAACAAAGAAGTCCCTTCAAAATAGCCAAAAAGACAAGAAGAACACTCATCAGGGAGGCTGCCATAAGACCTTTAGCAACACTGAAGGATCTGCAGGGATATCTGCTGAGTACCAGCCACTCCCTGCATGTGACTTGTATTCTTCACGTCTGTGCTATGGGGTAGGGTGGCTAGAAGGATTTCCTTTCGGGTGAAAAACATTAAAAGCCCTACCTAAATTACCTCAAACTTTGTGTTATGGACAAATGAGACCAGGGTAGAACCTTTTGGAAATGCAACGAAAAATGCTTGTCACGATCAAGCCCATAGAACTGCATACCCATTGGCGAAGCATGGTGGTGGTGTCATAATGCTACTGCACAGCTTCTCTTCAACTGGGATCAAAGATTCACTGATCTCTTTGAATACAAATCTATTTTGGCAAAAAGCTGCTATTAATTAATAACGGACTCCAAAAATTTTGTTATTGTTGAGTTACGCCATATATGTATATTATTTTTTTATTATTTTTTGTAATGTGTACTGTCAATATTCTTGAGATTTTTACACATTCAACTTCTGCCACCTAATTGCCTGATTGGATGACTGTGTTTTTTTTCTAGATCTTTTTTTCTAGATAGACAAAAGTATAGGGAAACCTGACTTTTCCAGGCATATGTCGTTCTTTTCCAAACTGTTACCAAAGACTTGGAGAGACACAATTATAAATGACGTATTTGAATGCGGAAGCATTACATTTTCCTTCACTTGAACTTGGAGACCCAAACCTGTTCCAGCATGACAAAGCCAAGTCCATGTAGATGTGGTTTAGATGGTTTGGAGTGGAAGATCTTCAGTAGCCTGCTAAAGATCTGACCTTAACTCCTTTGTGATTAATTGGAACACTGACTGCACCCCAGGCCTCCTCACCCTACATCAGTACTTGACTTTAATAACGTCCTTGTGGTTAAATGAGCACAAATCATCATGACCACACTACAAAAACGAGTGAAACATCTGCCCAGAAGAATGAGTGGAGGATATTATAAAAGCAAATAAGAACTAGATGTTTAATGTGATGTTTAAAAAGCACAGATAAAATTATGATCAGGTGCCCACAAATTTTTGTCCATATAGTGTTACTATTAAAGATTATTGTGGGAATATATAAATAAGTAAGCATTCATTTAAGTAGATCTTCTTAAGAGATAATACTATAGAAATAAAATTTATTATATATATATATATAGTTTAGAGTAATCATTGTGTAGCTTCTATAGCATTACAGATTTACTGTCAACTAATGTGAGTACACCCTAAGTGATAACAGCTGTACATCATGTACCCATGCAAAGCCACATGTCCTCTTCATCATGTTTGTGTTTTTGTCTGCTTGACAGGATCATATAAATTTGTGCATCTTGTATTAGAGCAGTTACATTTTGGTAATTTGAGTACAATTCTCTTATACTGACCACTGGATGTTCAACATTGCATCTAATGGTAAAGAACGCTGAGAAATTATGAATTAGAATTGTTGCATTCTACAAAGATGCCCAGGCTATAAGAAGATCGGTAACACCCTGAAACTGAGATACAGCATAGCGCCAGGGTCATACATCAGTATGGGCTTCAAGAAACTGACGAATGAGAACTGCCAGCATTGCTTTAGAGGTCGCAGAAGGTCCGCTTGTCAGTGATCAGACAATACGCCGCACATTGCAACAAGTCGGTTTTCATGGCTATCATCCCAGAAGAAAGCCCAAAAACAGTTTGCTGAAGACAACCTGTCCAACAGCATAAATTATTGGAGCCATGTCCTGTGGTCTGATGAGACTAAGATAAACTTGTTTGGCTCAGATGGTGTCCAGCATGTGTGGCGACATCCTGTAAGCAGAACCAAGAAAGTTTTGTCTGGCCTACAGTCAAGCATGGTGGTGGTAGCATCATGTTCTCTGGCTGCTGGTACTGGGAAGCTGCGGTTTATTGAAGGAAACCTCGATTCCAACATGTTAAAATCTGAAGCAGAACATGATGCTCTCCCTTCAGAAACTGGGTCGAACCTCAGATCTCCAACTTAATAATGACCCCAAACACACCGCCAAAATGACAACTGTCTTGCTGAGGAAGGTGAAGGTGATTGAGTGGGCAAGTATGTCTCACCCTATTGAGCACCTGTGGGGCATCCCCAAGCAGAAGGTGGAGAAGAATCATGTGTCTAACATCCAGCATTATAGAGCAGTGGAAAAGGATCCTAGCAACAACCTGTGCAGCTAAGGCAGTGCTACACAACGATGGTGCTCACAGAAAATATTGACATTTTGGCATGTTTTGACATGTTCATTTAGGGTGTACTCACTTTTGTGAGATACTGTAGCTTTCCGATTTTGTATAACTTGTTCCTCTGGGCGTGTCCTTATTCAAAATCATATTTTTTTTTTACATTTCAGAGTCCAGATGCACGTCAGATAGACGGTTTGTCTAAGCAGTTGGACTGGGAGGTGAGGAAAATCCAGCGATGGTTTCGTCTTCGGAGGAATCAAGACAAACCAAGCACAAGAACCAAGTTCTGTGAGAGCATGTAGGTCCCTATTTGTGCCTTCGCGCTTCCTCTGCATGCATTTGACCTTGGACCTTTTTATTACAGACTAAGTAGATTAGAGAGATAGCATTGTGGGCATATTGGTTCATGGCCAAATGGCTTTACAGTGGGGGGGATTTTGTGCAGAATTTCTGTGCTTGTTCAGGGTTCATTCAGGGCTGTGTGAGTGTGTGTGTGTGTGTGTGTGTGTGTGTGTGTGTGTGTGTTTGTGTTTATGTGTGTCTTTCTATCTCAGCCTTTGTCACTATGAACACAAACATTTTGTTTGACTCTCATTTCTTTTCAGGTGGAGGTTTACATTTTATCTGGGTATATTTACCTATGGGTTCTGCTTTCTGTGGCAGGTAAGCAAAAAACAAAACATTTACAGCAGGAAAGTTTAAAAGATGATCTGGCATTGATATCTGAAAAGCAATAGGGACATTCAAGCCCGATTCTAGTGCACCATTTGTAAACAGATTTTATAATGTTTGCGAAAGACCATGCAATTTGACACGAACGTTGCAGGCATCTGAAATTCTGTTCATATTTGTATTTAATTCTGAATAAAAATTCATTTCATTTATGTGTAATATAGACATTGGTATGTTCTAACCTAAACAGCATTTACAGCAAAGTTTAATTCAGTGGAGCAGAATCATGATCATTAGCTTTTTATCTGTCAGTATGAATACATTTCTGTGTGTGTGTGTGTGTGTGTGTGTGTGTGTGTGTGTGTGCACATGGTTTTAGTCATCCTGGATGTGGGACACACGACAGTGCTGGTACAACTACCCCTATCAGGTGAGATATAATCATCCTCATTGTGCAGCTGAACAATTTCATATTTATTATCAATAGGCAATGAAAATCCAAAAAAAATTTTTTTTGATCATAAATATGTAATTGGGGGGTTGAATTGTATACAATTTAATCCAGAAAAGGTATAATCGGCTAAATTGCTTGTGCGAGCATGCTGTAAGTACAGCGCGACATCAATACACCCGGAAAAACCATCAATAATCAGTTTACAGAATTAATTTAGACATTTAAACCTTTACAGAATCTCCCAGACGTTGTTGAATATTTAAATCCCTGCTGCCAAGATACTTCACGCATCATGGAAAGTGAAACTTAGGGGGTCACCTGTATATTTAACACTGTGAAAATCTGTTCGAATAGAATACATTTATTTGAAATTCTGCAGAATGTCATCACATGGCCAGTTTTTGTTAATGTTGGTGTCCTATTAAAGTTTCATTTAGTATGTTGCGTGCGTCTTTTCTTTTTCAAGGCCCTCAGTACAGGCTTGTATCACTACTATGTGACGGAGCTGGCCTTCTACTGGTCTCTCATGTTCTCCCAGTTTACAGACATTAAAAGAAAGGTGAGTCAGTATTTGCTGCATAAAACCATCCTTACATGTGTTATTCATCGGACACTTTATTAAGACTGTCTACAAACTCTTGCACATGCACACAATGAACTTTAGTCTAGTATTTATTTCGCTTATAGAAATTTAAATATATTGTTGGTGGTTAGCATTTAGGCTGTGTTTTTGTGTGTGTGTGTGTGTGTTGGTGCACACCACAGTGCATTGTGGGTCTCTAATCTGCCCTAAGTTTTGTCGGCTTGGTACAGTGACCTACTTTGCACACCTGCTCTGCTTTCGTTCAAACTCACAGGTACACGCCCACATACAAATATTTCCAACATGCAGAGACTTGGAGCGACAGTTACATCAGCATCTCCGAACACACTGCTGGCACTATAATCAACATGTGCTTGTGCCAGTAGAGCTGCACAATAAATACTAATTATAGAGTGCACGTTGTGGCTTTATCAGGGATCTAAATCTCACCAGCTTTTGAAGAAGGTGGTAATATTGCCTCTGGTGCATTAATTCACAACTCCATTTTCATACACGTTATCTGTATTTGGTTACATGCGGTTGTTTAAAGTTGCGCTAATTGCCTGATCAGGTTCGGCGCTCCTATCGGTTCTCGGTTTAATGGTTGTCACTCTGCAGGAAAATTCTGAAATCTTCAGACACTGCCGGAATGTCTTTTTTTTTTTTTTTTTTTTTTTTTTTTTTATCAAAAAGCATAGACAAACTTGTAAAGTGTGCACCTCGCTTAACATGGAAATATAATTCAACTTGCACTGACATTCGACCTGTTCTAGGAACTCAACAATGAGGGGGTGCGTTGCAGCCTATTTTGAGTCGAAGTTACTGTTAATATCCTGAAGCTGGTTATTTTCCCATAACATCATATTTGGAAGAATTTAAAATGGATGGATGGATGGATGGATATTTAGGTTGGTTGGTTGGTTGTTTATTTTGGTTGGTTGGTTGGTTGGTTATTTAGGTTGGTTATTTATTTATTTAGGTTGGTTGGTTGGTTGGTTGGTTGGTTGGTTATTTTGGTTGGTTTGTTGGTTGGTTGGTTATTTAGGTTGATTATTTAGGTTGGTTGGTTGGTTATTTTGGTTGGTTGGTTGGTTATTTAGGTTGGTTGGTTGGTTATTTTGGTTGGTTGGTTGGTTGGTTGGTTATTTAGGTCGGTTGGTTGGTTATTTTGGTTGGTTGGTTATTTAGGTTGGTTATTTTGGTTGGTTGGTTGGTTGGTTGGTTGGTTATTTAGGTTGGTTATTTTGGTTGGTTGGTTAATTGGTTATTTTGGTTGGTTGGTTATTTTGGTTGGTTGGTTGGTTGGTTGGTTGGTTATTTTGGTTGGTTGGTTGGTTATTTTGGTTGGTTGGTTGGTTGGTTATTTTGGTTGGTTGGTATGTTATTTAGGTTGTTTAGTTTGCCATTTCGTGTCAATCAGAAGTGCAAAAAGTAGTAATTGTGCAAATTGAAAAGTGCACATAAAAAGTAAGTATAAGTACAGTAAATAAATATAAATTTGAAAGCAATGTGTGGATACTTCAAAAGTACAAGTAAATAGTTAAAAAGCCATTGCAGTGAAAAAAATGTGCAGATACAGTTGTAAAGGTAAAAGAAGTTAAAGGATATAAGGCTATGAAATTGTAAGAAAATGTGCAAAAGCTGAACAAGCAAGTCCACTAAATATATGTATATGTGAAATATTAGGTGAGATGTACAGTAAGGTATACAGTATATAGATACATATAAATAAAATAGTAGTGCAGAATGTATGTAAGGCACAATATGTGTAGAGAATGAGGGGTATAAAAACTATAATATGTACATTGTAGGTATAATTGTACAGAAGTTATACACAGTGTTTATACAGTGATCTAACGGTGTAGTGTAGAGTTCAGTAGGGTGATGGTGGATAGAAAAAAGCTGTCCCTGAACCTGCTGGTTCTGGTGCGTATGTTCTTGTATCTCCTCTTGATGGAAGGAGGTTAAACACTTTGTGACTGGGATATGAAGAGTCCTTGATAATGTTATGAGCTCTGTGCAGACATCTGCTGTGATGAAGGAGCTCAATGGTGGGTAGTTGGAAGCCAGTGATGCATTGGGTGATTTTGACCACCTTTCGCAGGGCTTTGCGTTCACACACAGTGAAGCCTCTGTACCATACAGCTGAAGTGTTCTGGTGCCACAACAGATCCTCAGAGCAATAAGCTCTAGTCTTCTGACGTTGAGGGTCGGGTTGTTGGTGGCACAACATGCTTTCAGGCTTCGGATCTCTTCCCTGTAGACCGATTCGTCGTTGTTGCTGCTCTGGCTGACCACGGTGGTGTCATCTGCGTACTTGATGAAGATGTTGGCCCTAGAATTTTGCATATGTTTTGCAGGAATTCAAAATTCATCATTGCCTGTTGTAGCAGATACAAACAGTTACATTTTAGTAGTAATAATAATAAAAATAAAACACAAACCAAACGCATTACATCTTTATGGCAAACCTCTACTACTAGAGACTCCTTCAACCAATGCAAAGTCCATCTAGAACAGTTCAGCATAACAAAAGGCAGTCGTATTTTGTATTTCTGTTAACACTCGACTTATTTAGCTATAAAACACACCTTGCACTAGGTCTTCCTTTCTTTCAGTACAGCTTTTGACTCACTTTTACTCCACTTCCTCTCACAATTTCCCCTTAGGGGAATTTCCATCACATTGTGATTGTTCATTGTGTTATTTCATAATTTTTTTTTTTATTTATTTCCAATGTACCATATAAAGCTCTGCTTTCCAAATTGGTTAGATCTTATCAGTTATATGTATATGAATCTACTAGCTGTGTATTTTGCATACTAGCCAGGTATTAAATACACAGTAAAAAGACATAAAGTAACTTATTTCTTTGCTGTAAATTCAAAATATATCTAAAAGTTTGTGGACACCATATTGACCATCACAATCCTTAAACTCCTGGGCAGGAACTTGGATGCTCACAGTTTTCAAGAATTCCTTTTCATGCTGTAGCATTATGATTTTCTTACTAGGAACTAGGAGGATAAAACCTTTTCCAGTTTAACAGTGTGCCTGTGCACAAAACGAGCCTGCACACAGCTCTAAACTCAACCCTACCGAACAACTTTGGGATGAAACGGAACAGAAAATCTACCTCAGTCATCGTCACGCTGCATCAGTGCCTGATCTAACTAATGCTTGTGTAGTTCACTATCACGATCACCAATCCCCAGCAGCCACGCTTTAAAAATGTAGTGGAAGACCTTCAGAGAATGGAGGTTATTATAACATCATTGGGGAGTGAGAGTTATGTCGATGGTACATATAGAAAATGCAAAAAAAAAAAAATAACTGCGTAGATCCAATCCTGTCCACAAGCTATTGCTGAAACAAGCCAGTCATGAATTTTTTTCCCACCTGGTTTCACGTGCATAGTGACCTTTTCAGTAATAAACAGGCAGACGTGGTTGCCAAAAACTGCGAATTCCCACCTATATATATATACACATATATATGGTCTGTTCAATCTTGGTCTTGATGTATATGTGGGTAAATCTTAATTAAAAAAAACGATTATTATTATTTATAATTGTATCATTTTGTAGCCTCCATGTCACAAAATTGATGTTATGGGTTTTGTGGACAGAATAATTGAATGACGGCTTTTTATCGGCTTTGGATTTCAGCCCACATAACGCGAGCTCACACACACTTTTACCTTGACACGATTGTGCTACAGATGTTCTGCATTCGCCTTTATAATCTGAAGCATAATATTCTGTGTGTTTTCATTTCAACGGCCATGTCTTCAGGACTTCCTCATCATGTTTGTGCATCACCTGGCCACCGTGAGCCTGATCAGCTTCTCATATGTGAACAACATGGCACGCGTGGGCAGCCTGGTCATGTGCGTGCACGACACCTCCGACTTCCTCTTGGAGGTACAAAATCGAAAGAGACTGTAACTAACAAACTGTAAATAATCTTGGACAGCATTCAGTGTTTTATATATAAAACGTTGAATTTCTCTTTTTCAAGGCTGCCAAGTTAGCCAATTATGCCAAATACCAGCGCCTGTGCGACTTCCTGTTTGTGGTTTTTGGTGCAGCATTTATTGGGACAAGGCTCATCATTTACCCTTTCTGGTGAGTAACTCACTCTGAGGGTTTGTGTGTGTGTGTGTGTGTGTGTGTGTGTGTGTGTGTGTGTGTGTGTGTGTGTGTGTGTGTGTGTGTGTAAAAAAAAAAAATTGAATGAATTTCTAGTTTAGTCATTTATTTAATGTAAGTGTTGTAAAATGACTTCCTGTGTCATGTACTATAGGAAAAGAGAGGGTGTGCTGACACAGGGAACATTTTTTTTTACATTTATTAGGGCGGTGTGTTATAACCTGCCGAAGCTGAGCAAACTATAACTATGAAGATGTAAAAAATTTTTATTAACAGCCTGTCGTGAAGTCTTATTTCTCTTATACCACAGCAGTTTACCAAACGTTTTGTTGTTGTTGTTGATTGAGTCGTTTATTTATTTTTTTTATTGGTTCATTTCTTTCTCTGCTGTATATCCCCATAAGTTTGCAGACACCTGGTGATAAGTATTGGTATGTGCTTTTTGAGCATCGCGTTCCACCTTTAGTCTCAGTTTGCTCATGTGATTCCCTCCAGTCTTCTGCTAAGATGTTCCAATAGATGTGTGCTTGTGGACATTTTTTGTTTAAGTAAAGTTCAGCGAGGTTGAGATCAGAGCTCTATAGCAGGCCATTTAAGATCTTTCTCTTCAAACCATGTAAACCATATGTTCATGGAGCTCAATTTGGGCACAGGGGCATCGCCATGCTGGAACAGGTTTAAGTCCAAGCTAAATTTCATTATACCGCATCCAAAAAACACCCTTTATAATTGTGTGGTAACAGTTTGGAGAAGAACCGCATATGGCAGGAAGGTTCAGGTGTCCCAATACTTTTGTTGTTAAAGTGTAGTTTCTATTATGATGTACACTATAGCAGCTATAAAGCTAACCCTAATTTTAAGGCATTAGGCCGACACCTTTATCCAGAATGGTTTATGATTGTTTATATAGTTGAGCAGTTGAAGAGCCCTGTTTAGGGGCTCAGAAGGGGAAATTTGGTGGAGCTTTAATTTAAACTCATGACCTTCCATTCAAGAAATCAAGTGTCCGTGTGAGTGTCTGCTCTGCTCTCTCTGGGAATGAAACTGGGAATGAAATTTGTCCGTCCTGTTGTGTGTAAAAGCCCAGTTAAGCGATCTTAAAGCCGTTTCTGATTAGGGTCGCTTCAGATTGCCTTCGTCTGGGGAGAGTAACGTGAGCGGGCGGATTCAGTGTCTGGGGTTTAGGGGTCGAGTGCCGGTGTCATTACCGAACCACGCGGAGCAGCGGAGAAGAAGGCGAGCGCTGACAACACGTGTGCTCGTCACAATGCTAGAATAAACCTGACCTAACGTTCATTCATCACTTTAGCCGTTCGTTAGGTTTACATTACACTTACTCATTTAGCAGACGCTTTATTCAGAGTGACTTAGCAGTGAGGCACAAATCCAAACGATTGAGCGTTAGGGGCTCTGCAGAGGCTCAGTGGCACTGCTGTGGTGCACAGTACTAGTGAGATCCTTTCTTTCAAAGTTTGGAACTTGTATTTGAAAATCTGATACTTATCTACTTCTTTGGAGATTTTTCCTGTTTTAATGGGATGTGGGTGGAGCATATCTTGCTAAGCTGTATTTAACCGTAATCCCAAAACTTGATGGTCCTACATAGTTTTTAATAAGCAATAGTGCAAGAACTCATTTTACAGTGACTTCTAAGAATGGAACTCTTAGTAAATAGGAGCAAAGGAGGCTGTGAGAAAAATGGTCTTAATGGTGCTTAAATTTGCCGAAAAAACTTGACGGCACAATTTTTGGCCCCCTTCTATCGAATACCTTCTGCCTCCTCCCGAGTTCTGTTCTTCTCCTATAATGCCGGGATGAGTTTGGGAAATACGTGGCAAGGGATCCGAGATCATTTCTCGGTACAGAATCTCTCCAGATCCTTAAAATTTCAGGGTCCATTCAGGTGAACGCTCCTATTCAGTTCACCTAACAGGTTTGAAATGAGGCTCAAACAGGCACTGGGATGGCTATGGCAGGACTCTAATTTTGTGGCCATTGGATCATGAGTAAGGTCATGTGGTTTGTTTACTTTCTATTTAAACCCCTGTTAAAACATAAATTATTGTTTGAACAATTTTCTCTCCTAGTCACATTTTATTACCTTCAAACAGATGAATGGTCCTTCATTCATTGGGGGGTGGAAGTAGAGGGTGGGAGGCAACTTCAAATTAAACATCTTCCATTCAAAATGTTTTTATTTAGGTTTCAGCATATTTAAGTAGAATCTTGCATAAATATCAAATATACCTCACCAAAAGTCTACATACAAACGTAGGACTGTGTTTGCCATCACCATGTTGGTTCACTCTCGGTCTCCAACCCTTCCAGTCTTTGTGCACTATTATGTGATGTGCTCATCATTTTTCAAACTGATTGCAACCTTGTGACATCTTCCCGATCCAGCCATGGGAATTGTTTCTATAATTCCTCCTTTTGTCAGGCATTTTTTTAAAGCGTATCTAAAAAGAATATTTTGAAAGACATTTTGCTAAAATGGGTTACGTTGCCCCGTGTGGTCTGAATAAGAGCGGCAGTGCTGATCAAAATTAAACCTATAACGTATGAAGGTATTAATCATGTTCCAAAAAAACCTCTGTTCTAGGTGGGTGTGTCAAAGATGAAAGGAAAAATAATGTGCTTTTGACATTTTCAAAGAATTTTTTTTTTAACTGTTTGAATTTAAATGAATGTTTTATATCATTTGTAAACTTGCTGGTCATTAACACACTTCGCTGTCCATTCTATGAGCTGGTCTTGTGCATAAATAAATTGGCTGTAAATTACCTAGAGGTAAAATACTCTCCTTTATGGACAAAAGTATTTGGACACCTGATCCCCAGCCATTTGTTTTACCACACATTTGTAGGCAAACAATTGTATAGGAGATTGGTAGAATTACATTTTCCTTTCACTTGAGCTAAGAGACCGAAACCTGTTCTAGCATGACAGTGCCCCTGTTCACAAAGCCAGCTTCATGAAGCTTTACATGGGGTGGAGTAGAAGATCTTGAGTGGTGTGCTGTGGAGCTCCAAGCTAAATCCTACTGAACATCGTTGGGATTAATCGGAATGAGGACACCAGGTCTCTTCATCCTACATCAGTACCTGACTTTACACTGTACAATATGCGTTACTATTTTTGCAATTAATTACCCTGTAGTAAAATGCATTACAGTATATGCACAAAAAGTATACGGACATCTGATATTTCTAGCTCTTTATGGTTCTTGCTCAAAATGTTGCCACACATTAGGAAGCCTTACTATTTGGAGGTGATTATAACAGCAAATAGGGACTAAATGTGGACATTAAAAAAGCACAGGTTGGGTTTCTACAAACGTTTCCATATTGTGTATTATGGTGTTTATTGCTCTAATGTGCCCCCTAGTGGAATAAAACTAGGGGGCTGATTAGCTTTGGTTTTATTTTTAATTCTTGAATTGCAGTCATGTATTCAGTGGGTCAGATGAGAACCTGTATCAGGCCAGTCTTATCCTGTATGTCCTGTGAGCCGTATGTTTGTCAGTTTGGTATCAGTAACACACAAGCACTGTTAATATTTTACGCCTCGTCTCCTGGACAGGACATGCGTCAACATGAATTAAAAATGAAAGCTAAAATCTGAAAAAACGTTATGATAAAGGCTACTTTTAATCTATTGTCGCCTGTGTGTGTGTGTGTGATTCAGGATCCTAAACAGTACAATGTTTGAGAGCTGGGAGATCATCGGGCCATACCCCTCGTGGTGGGTCTTCAACAGTTTGCTGCTGGTGCTGCAGGTGCTGCACATCATCTGGTCCTACCTCATATTACGCATCGCCTTCAAAGCCCTCATGAGAGGAAAGGTGAGTCATTGTCATGGGCCTCTAGAGGGCGCTCGTAGTGCGTTTACATAAATACATACAGGAACTGTTTCATTATTTAAATAGATTAGGCATTGCATTGTTGGAATTTGCAGTATGCTTCCTTGTGTCAAAGCAGCTTAGAGTTAATACTCTTGAACCAAGAACACAATAGTGACTCTAAACCTGAGATTTAAACATAATACATATTAATATCCCATATATCTTAGTGTTATTAGAGTTTAAAGTCCATTGGGCTGTTATGGTTGGGATTTTTTATTTAATTATTATTATTATTATTATTATTATTATTATTATTATTATTATTAATTCACCCTAAAACTGATGTGCAAACCAAAGCGTAAAGCCTAGACACTTGAAACTTGGCGAGATGGTAGAGCTCAATTTGGGGAGTTGGACAAATTGGACAAAGGGAGGTACTACAGTCCAAAAATACAACCCTAACCCTAGCTCGTACAACGTTTGTCTTGCAATCCTCGGATCAAAACAAAGAAAATACCCGTTGACATATTTGTCTACAAAGTCAGTTTTTTCCTGCAAAAATGAATTATTTCTTTTTTTTTTTTATTTTTTTTTTTAAACTAGTTCCTTTTTCGCCCGATTGTAAACCAAACCAGTGCAGATATTTTTGCTGGACAGTGAATATAAAAGGCAGGGCCAATTTTCCTTAAATGGCTATAACTCATGAACGGAATGAGATCTTCACCAAACTTGGTAAACGAGCGTATGTGTTGAATCTTTTGTCGAATAAGAAAAATGTGGAGCTTGACCTATTGGTGGCGCTATAAGAGGAAAAAAACTTCATAAAACTTCCTGAGAATCGACCTGAAAATTAGCATGCAGTGTCTCTGTCCAATGGGAGTCGATGAGGACATTTACATAAACATGGCCTTTTTACTTATGAGCTTTAATGCCTTAAAGTTGCTTAAACCCCAAAAATCACTGCTTGCAGCTGCGAAAAATGTCATCTACAAGCCTGTAGGGTAAAAAATAAAGTTGTGTATAAATGATGTATTTAATATAATATTTCTCATTAAAAAATCTGCAAAAAAAAACTCAAATATTATTCATCTCTTCAGATCATTTTATTCATTTTATATAAAAAAAGGTTTTATTGCTCATTCATTGTGTTTCTTGAAATAAGTGTGTGAAATGTAGATTTTTAAATAATATTATTTCGAGTTTAAATGTAAGTTTGTTATATAAAATTGATTTTAGATCATGTTAAGGGTGTGATTCATCCGAAAAACAGTATATAGTTCAGTGTACAGTTAAAGAGTTATGGCCAAATTGCCTTATTATTATTATTTTGTGATTTTGTCATCCAACGGGTCGTTTTTGTTTGGGTTTTTTATTTCCCATGTAATCATTAAAAGGTTTAGTCCTGAACTCAATTGAATTCAGATTTATTTGTAGGACTTTTAGCAATAGACATGGTTCCAAATCAGGTTTATAGCAATCCAGATGTACAGATTCTTCACCTTTATACATGCTCTGAGTGACACCAGATAGTGGACTTATAAAATGTTACAGTATGCAGGTATTAATGGATAAATTTTAAACAGAACTACAGAACGATACCGTGTGCTGAAGGAGTCCTGGGATGATGAGCACAAGACAGTCTTTATGATGACTGTAGCAGTTCTTTAAATACTAATTGGACTAACTGGATCCCACTTCATGGGGGGTTTGGACACTGGACCTCCTGGAGTGTTTAAAGGCTCTGGAATGGAGAAGCTGGTGTTGGATCTGTGATGATTGCAAGTGTTGAGTTATTTTATGAGTTGCTCAGTAGCTTCTAGTTTTAAAACCATAATGACTGTATAAGACTGTAGAAAGGACGTTACTCATAATCTTACACTCCAGTGCTCATGTTAGTTCTCTCTCTCTCTCCAGTGTTCTGTAGTGTTTAAAGATTATAATCAGACTCTTGATGTAACCCAAATGAGGATGGGTTCCCCTTTTGAGTCTGGTTCCTCTCAAGGTTTCTTCCTCATAACATTTAAGGGAGATTTTACTTGGCACAGTCACCATGGCTGCTCATCAGGGATAAATACACATCGTTTAATTTAACTGTTAAATTCTGTAAAGCTAAGACTGTAGAAAGGACGTTACTCATAATCTTACACTCCAGTGCTCATGTTAGTTCTCTCTCTCTCTCCAGTGTTCTGTAGTGTTTAAAGATTATAATCAGACTCTTGATGTAACCCAAATGAGGATGGGTTCCCCTTTTGAGTCTGGTTCCTCTCAAGGTTTCTTCCTCATAACATCTAAGGGAGATTTTCCTTGGCACAGTCACCATGGCTGCTCATCAGGGATAAATACACATCGTTTAATTTAACTGTAAAATTCTGTAAAGCTGCTTTGAGACAATGTCTGTTGTGAAAAGCGCTATAGAAATAAACTTGACTTAATTGAGAATTGTGATGTGACATTATCTTGTAAGGTTTAATTCACAATACTGGTTCATAAAAATGGCGTATCTCACTTTTGCCTCTCAGTCCAGCTTTTCCACAACCTGGTGTTTCCATTATCTTTTTTTCCGTGCTGTGTTCCCTCCTTCACTCTCTTATCCTTCACCTATTGCTTCTCCCTGTTTCTCCACTGCAGAGCTGGCTTCTCTCTCTCACCCTCTCCTCTCAGGCGGAAGGCAGCTGCTGTCTTTCTATCGCTCTTTCCTGATTGAGAATCTCTGACTTTTCTGTCTGCTTTAACCTCGCAAACTGTTCTTGCCTAGTAGATCCCGTTCTCTCGTTCCTCAGCAGTAAGTTCGCCCCTTCTTTCCACTTTTCCTCCTTTTGTGATGTTCTGTTCTGTGATATTTAAGCCCGAAGTTTGTAAGGATGCCAATTCTCATTCTCAATATATTTTTAAAGGTGAATCTTTTCACAACCTGTAGGAATCATGTGTGATGGATCTCAGCTATTCATAAGCATTGGAATTTCTAAAAGATCTAAAAGAAACTGCTCTTTTAAATGAATAAAGGTTTTTTTAATGAAAAGGTTTTTAGAAACTCGGGTACTTTTAGGTGGAAGGTGTATTATACACAGGTACAGTGCATCCGGAAAGTAAAGAAGTTGTTTGTTTGAAATCTTTGCCAATTAAAAAAAAATAAATAAAAAATAAAAAACGGAAAAAAAATCACATACGTAAGTATTCACAGCTTTTTTTCCATGACATGAAATTGAGCCCAGGTGCAACCTTTTTTCACTGATCATCCTTGCGATGTTTCTACAACTTGATTGGAGTCCACCTGTGCTAAATTCAGTTGATTGAACATGGTTTGGAAAGGCACACGCCTGTCAATATGAGATCCCGCATTTAGCGGAGCATATCAGAGCACAAACCAAGCCATGAAGTCCAAGGAATTGTCTGTAGACCTCCAAGAGTCATGATTGATCTGTGGAAGGATACAGAAAATTTTCTGTAATATTGAAGGTCCCAGTGAGTGCAGTGGCCTCCATTAATGAGGAACCACCAGGACTCTTTATAGAGCAGGCTGGACTCCACTAATCAGGCCTGTATGGTAGAGTGGCCAGACAGAAGCCACTTTTCAGTAAAAGGCACATGAGGGTCCACCTAATGTTTGCAAAAGGGAATCGGAAGGACTTTCACACTATTAGAAACAAAGATTGACTCTTTGTCCTGAATGCCAAACATCATGTCTGATGGAAACCAGGCACCGCTCATCACCTGTCCAATACCATCCCTACAGTGAAGCATGGTGGTGGCAGCATTATGTTGTGGGGATGTTTTTCAGCAGCAGGAACTCGGAGACTAATCAGGATCGAGAGAAAGATGAAATCAGCAATGTACAAAGACATACTTGATTAAAACCTGCTCCAGGGCATTCTGGACCTCAGACTGGGCGACAGTTCATCTTCCAACAGGACATCAACCCTAAGCACACTGGCAAGATAACAAAGAAGTGGCTATGGGACAACTATGTAAATGGCCCAGAGTTCAGACTTGAACCTAATTGAACATCTCTGAAGGCATCTGAAAATGGCTGTGTACTGACGTTCCCCATTCAGCCTGATGGAGCTTGAGAGATTCTGAAATTTGCAAAGATTTCAAACACACTTCTTTCAATTTATGATTATGGGGTATGTGTGGAATTTTGAGGAAGATAATGAATTTCTTCCATTTTGGAATAAGGCTGTAACATAAATTGTGGAAAAGAGAAGCGCTGAGAATAAGTTCCGGATGCACTGTACGCGAAAAAGCCTGCTCCATGAAGACATGGGTTGGAGTGGAAGATCTTGAGTGGCCTGCTATAGAGCTCTGACCTCAACCCCATTGAACCAATACTGCCACCAGGCCTCCTCACTAAATGTGGAATGGGATGGTCAGGTGTCTATAAACATTTGTCCATATAGTGTGTGTGTAAGCTTTATAATTTTTATTATTATTATGATTATGCATTGCAATTTATTCCCAAAAATACGGAATGGCAATCAAAACAAGTTCAAAACAGCGCACGCTCTTCCCTGATTGGTTGCTTGCCAGTTGTGTTTTTATCTGCTTATGAATAAAAGGGAACGATTGATAAAATGTAGTTGAGTAAAAAGTCTGAAATGTAGTGAATTAAAAGTCTTCCTTAATGGAAAGACTTCAGTCAAGTACAGATACGTGAAAAAGTTACTCAAGTACAGTAACGAATTACATCGACTTCCTTTCTGTCCACCTTCTTTAATAGTGGAGGTTTTTTATTAGAGCAAAAATCCACGTTTGGCCATATAATGCATCTGCTTATGTGAACCTAATACACCGATTACACACTGATCAATAACATTTTATTGAATACCTAATGAAGCGGCTCTTATCCACACACGACTCTCATCACCTACAAATGTTCTCTTTGCACCAGGTATCCAAAGACGTACGTAGTGATATCGAAAGCAGCTCGGAGGAAGAGACTGAAAAGACTCCCACCCGCACAGCTTCAGCCAAACGGGAAAACGGCATCAACGGGCATTTCGGCTCGCAGCCACGGACCCTGAAAAAAGACGAGAGCTGGTGACACAGCGCAATTCACAAGCCATTTAACAACGAACTGTTATTACTGTAGCATCTTAATTCCACTCCTCCATCAGATAGAGTTTGGTCAGGAAAAATAGAATGAAGCACTTATTATATTACACATTCCCTGGTTTGTTTTTGTTTTGTTTTTTTGTTTTTTTTTTTACACCGAGGTGACATTTGTGTTAAATGTTGACCATGATGATGAAGTGCTGAATCATGTTTGCTGTATGGACATTGATGCTTCAGGTTGTGAAAGAAAAAACAAAACAACAAAAACGGAGACAAGACAGCAGTGGGATTTAAGGTTTCATTTCTTCGTTTGCATCATCTTGTTTCAGAAGTGGATGTTTTTTTTTTTTTCGTCTCTCACATTCTTCTTGAAATCTTCATGTTTTACTGAAGTCAGGGAGGACGCCTGTTGACTTTTATTCTTTCTCCATGTCTGACATACTTAATTTCATTTTTTTCTGTTTTTTTTTTTGTTTTTGTTTTTTTGTTTTTTTTTACTTGTGTGTTGTGATGCCGCCTGTCCTGTTTTTCATGACACTTGATTATTTTTTTTTTTATCTAGAGAGCAAATAAGTTTATTAAAATATGACCTGATCGCTTCACACTGAGAGCTGATTTGGTACTCCGTGATGTCACAAAGAAAAAAAAAATTCTTTTACAGTTACCAGTGTAATAAATGCTAGCTAGGTGTGCCTAATAAATTGTCCTCTCAGTGCGAGAAACAACAAAAGCAGGAGTCGATCAGCTTCATTATCATCAGGAACTGACGCTTGGATTGTTCGAGCGACTCCTCACTGCAGAACCAAAAGTCCAGGGGGCGGAGCTTAACCATACATCACTGCCCCCATCCTCGTTTGGTTCTGCAGCCGGGACACCTGGATTCGTATGTGCATTTTGTACATCCCATTTCACAATTGGTTCCTTTTTTAATAACCTCCACTTTTCTGAAGGTGTATCCTGTGGAGAATTTTGGAGGGTCCAGATCTTGCAATCCAACCTATATCCTCAATGTAACTCGCATTGTGAGTCAGGTTTGGGTCTCCTAGTTCGAGTGAAGGGAAACTGTAATGGTACTGCATTCAGATTGTGTGCTTCCAACACAACAGTTTGAGGAAGAGCCTCATATGACTGGAAAAGTCAGGTGTCCCAATAATTTGATGCATATAGTAAAGATCAGTAATGTCACCCCAGTTTGATTTGGTAAACTACTGTATAAACCAGTACTTGGTACATAGGCAGGTATCTGGTATCACTGCACTCCATAGCCCCTAAACTTGACTGTATTATACGGTGTATTTTTTTATAAAAGCTAATTTAAATGAAACCCTTGCAGTCCTCTTTTACTCCAGTACAAATGTAATGAAGCAGACGTTCGGACTCCAAACATGTCTCAGTTGATCAACTCCGTTTTCCAATGGCTGAGAATATGACATTAATTTATGTAACGATTTTAAAGCTAAATACATGCTTCATATTTTTGTATTTTACAATTTAATTGTTTCAGTGTAAAATCCATAAATAAATTCAGAGCGCTGCAGGTTTCAGGCAAACACTTAATAATAAAATGCACTTGATGTTGCATGTCGATAGATTGGATGATAGACGTGTATTTGCTCTCGTTTGTGATTTTGTATGAAAGATGTCATTTAATCAACAGTTCGATATTCAAGCTGTGTCTGTGATGCACCTTGAACTTGCACAACTATACAAGGATTAAAACAGATTAGTTGAAACTCGTACGTTGTATGTAATCAATTCGTTCTTGGCGCTCGGATGTGACGTTCGTACTTTATTTTTGACCTTGTTTATAAATGAATGGCAGCAAAACCACACAATTGTCTGGTTGACTTTCACTTTTCTGTAAGAACAAAAAGGTTTTATTTGCACTCCATTTATTAATATATTACAACAGATACATCAAAGTAAAAAAAAATTTAATTTCTAATGTACATTCGCCATCCGGAACGGAAGCTCTCATCTCCACCGTGTCCCATTTAAAAAAGAAATGAGACACAGCTTCTGTACGAACAGTGGATCAATCTTTAACTATTTCAGAGTCGATGTTCTGATTCTGTGCAACCAGCTGGAGCTGTTTCTGTCTCTGCATGTAGCGGTAGCCGCGCATGGCGCACAGGTAGCCTCCGTACAGGGTCAACAGCATCATGGAGCCGGAGAAGACGCGGTAGCCCACATCGGCTAGACGCTTAGTGCTCAGCATGAGGAACCTGCTAAAATAAGAAGGAAATAAAAAAGACATTCTGTTATGGCTACAGTTGGAGTTTTAAATATGGCTAGAGATCTGCTTTCCAAGAGAATGTTTGGATGCAGATGGTAATTTACTGACAAACATTATAATCCCTGCTGGTAATAAATATATAGCAACCAACACAGAAATCCTAATGGTTTCCACTATAAACACCAGTTTAAACCATTACACAAACACACAAAAAAAAAATTCTCTGGATGCTTAATAGGGGGGGAGGGGCATTTTAAATAAATGATCTAGGATCTGTTTTTGCAGTTGTCAGTGTTTTGAGACAAGGCAGGCCATCAGCAGCACTGAAGATGAAACCGGCTTCAGGATGATTAAGAGAAGCATCTGAGATGTGGGATTTGTAGAGAACATCTTACTCTTGCTAACAGAGTTCAGGTTTATGCAAGTCGGCAATGACCTAGCACTTTTTGGAGTTGCTACCTTTATCTCAGACGGTGTAAAAAGCTCTGTCTCTCTCAGACATTCTGAAGTGGAAGAGCACCATGTTTTGGTGCGCGTTTGTTTTAAACACTATGTTACCACCAACTTGCTCAGAATCCACCCAACAGCGGTAAAAGTCAGGACACCCCACCCCCTAATAGCTAGTGTGACCCCCTTTTGCTGAAAGAACTTCAGTGAAATGCTTCTTGTAGCCATCTACCAGTCTCTGACATCAGTCTGAGAAAAGTTTGCCTCCCTCCTGAATGCAGAACTCTTTCAGCTGTGAGATGTTTGAGGGGATTCCTGCATGTACAGCCTGTTCCAAGTCACCCCACAGCATCTCAATGGGATTAAGATCTCGGCTATTCCAGGACTCTCCATTTATTAGGTTTCAGCCAGTCCTTGGTGGATTTAGTGAGATGTTTTGGGAGAGTTCGGTTCCGCTTCAGCTTTAATTTTTTCCTCAAGCACCGTCTGATACACAGTAGAATTCATGGTGGATTCTATGATGGTGAGCTGACCAGCTTCTGCTGCAGCAAAGCATCCTCAAACTAGGACGCTTTTACCGCCATGTTTCACAGTTGGTATGAAGTTCTTTTCCTGGAATGAAATTCGGGTTACGCCAAACATGTCCTTTGTTTCGGTGTCCGAATGTTTACATTTTAGACAGAAGTCCTAGACTTGGTCTACGTTCTCTCTGGCAAACATCAGTCTGGATTTCATTGTAGAGGCATGCACTTTCACATCTACAGTAGCAAGAGCCTGCTGGTCCATCGCATCTGCTTTGCACTTAGCACATCATTTGTTCTGTAACAGCTATTTGTTTGAGAAGGAGATTAATGAGGTTATACATCAGATCATCTGGGCTTCACCATCACCTGATCTAAATCCAGCTGAGATGGTTTGAGATGAACTGGACCCTCATCTAAGAGAATGCAAACAGCTGTCATCAAAGCTGAAAGATTGCTTATCAAATATTCCAGGTTGTTAAAATATTTGTTTTTTGTTTGCTACATAATTTCGTGCTCTTTCATAGTTTGGAGGTCTTCAGTATAAAATGTACAAAGTTGAAAATAATATAAAGAATAACAACTGAAGGAGAAGGTGTGCAAACTTTTGACTGGTACTGTGTATATCTGGTTTCTATTGTCCTAAATATAATCTCGTATTGACCTCCTTCCAAATATTACATATATAAGATTAGAGACGTATTTATATTTGTATTTATTGAAAAAACGTGTGAAATTGGAGCACAAGCGCGAGTTTAATCAGCCATAAAACCGCATTAAATAAACTCATTTTACACGTGTTAGACTGCTTCTTTTTCTTTCCTACAACCCGAAATTATTTGTTGTATTCTTCTTATTAATCACTCACCTGGTTGTGTCTCCGATTTAACGCTATATCGTGATCCAAACACCACCTTTACAACAGCTCAATGTCAGCCTCTAACGCTTGCACCACTTCCGGTTTACTCTACGGGTAAGCGGAAGGAACAAACGTCGACCAGCGCGTTTTATATATATTCGTACATTTTATTTTATACCGTAATTTCATTAAACCGTTTAATTTTATGTCTATTAATTGTCATTTTATGTATGTACATTCATTCTTAATGCAGGAACACAAAAATATTTTCCACGTCATAGGCAGGCAACACAGAGGGAATTATTTTGAGGACGGACAATAAAATGGAGTCGCCCAGTGGAAAAGACACATGTTTAGAAACTGTTGAGGATCCCGGTGCAGCTCCATATGGGAATTTTATTCATTATTACACGTTTAATCCACCAGAGAATCGCCTGAGTTTGATCCCTAGCACACTGCTGGAGGATGTGGGATTTCAGCCGGACACGGAGGAGGTGCTGATGCTGGATGTGGGCTGCAACTCAGGGGTGAGGAAGTGAACCTGAACAGCCAGTCAATATAATAATACAGTAAAGTTTGCTTTTATTTCAGCAATAGTATACTATTATATTATACAGCAAAACTATAAACTTAAGGCAATGATTAAGCAAGTTTTTGAGTATTTTGTTTTTCAACCATGAATCCCATTATAAACCATTACAAAAAAAAAAACAAAAAAAAACATTTGGAACTTTCATGGAATCTGGAAGCTTAATGTCCTTATAGTTCCTTCCTCTAGATCCCAACATGTGATCTACAAATTGCCAGAGGTCCTTAATGGTTTCTACTAGATATCACATACCATCAAAAACAAAGCAACAAATTATCAAAAGACCCACAGTTTCCATTAAAAACCAACATAAAACCTGTTATTATAAATATTGAGACCATTACAAATTCTGTATAAGCTTATTTTGTATTTTTTTTATTACAGTGATATGTCTTGACTTTGCAAAATGGTACTGGTCATTTTTTTATTAACATAGTTTATTATTAAAAACATTTATGAACATCAACAATTCTTATTTAAAAAAAAATAATGACATCCACTGTGGTGAACCCTAATGGAAGAAGCAGAAAGATTGAGACCATTACAAATTCTGTATAAGCTTATTTTGTATTTTTTTTATTACAGTGATATGTCTTGACTTTGCAAAATGGTACTGGTCATTTTTTTATTAACATAGTTTATTATTAAAAACATTTATGAACATCAACAATTCTTATTTAAAAAAAAAAAAATGACATCCACTGTGGTGAACCCTAATGGAAGAAGCAGAAAGGAAGAAAGAACGAAAGAACAATTTTAGATAAAATGGCTGTGTAATAAAATAGTATATAAATGTATATTTTGAAAATAAAATAAAATGAATGCAATACACATTTTCATTAAATTGATTGAGTAATCAATTTGATTGATTAAATACAATTAAATTAATGTAAAAAAATACATTAAATATTTTACATTTGTTAGGCCCCATTTGGGTAATACATATGTGTATATAAGTGTGTGTGTGTGTGTGTGTGTGTGTGTGTGTGTGTGTGTGTGTGTGTGCGTGCGCGTGTGCGTGTGTGTGTTTTAACAAATGTCTTAATTCCTTCCATCCTTCACTGGTTCACTCTGTTGATATGCAAAATTGTCAGGATTTTCTCCTTTTAAGAGAACAGCTCGAATCTGTACATAAAACAAATGTTTGTTTTGCACATGAGCAATACAAAAGATTTACAGCACATTTTAAACCAGATTAAATCGTATTTACAGTACGGACTGAGTGGCCACAGTGAGGCTACACTAAATCTAGTTTCTTTTTTATACCCCCGGCATTGTTGTGTATGTTTTCAAGTTTATTAATAATAAAAAAATCGAAGGGACACGAAGGCCGAGGCAAAGAATAAATAAATCTGGTGTTCCCCACTTAAACCGTTCGTGAGGGAAGATTTTAACTTTGTACCGCATGTAAAAAGGATTGCATTCAGTACACATTTGCATCGAACCGAAAGCCTTGTGGTGAAATGGTTTGGTACAAATATGTGTACTGCTACACCCCTAATATATAATAAAAGAGGCTGCTTGTATACATTGTTGAAATAAACTACAACCTGCTATGATGATCTTTTTCACTCTGCTCTATTGCTGCTTTTTGCCAGGACTTATCTATTGCACTATATAAGCATGTTCTGCAAGATCAGCCACCCGGAAATGATTCCTCCAAACGGATTCACCTTCTTGGATTTGATTTGGACCGGGACTTAATCGTCCGAGCTCAAAACTCAAACCCATTCCCCGAAAACATTCAATTCATTCCCCTTGATATCACCAGTGCAGAGAGCCACACTGAACTTGCGTCCTACCTGAAGACGTTTGGACGCAGTCGCTTTGACCTGTGTTCCTGTTTTGCTGTGACCATGTGGGTTCACCTGAACCACGGGGATGCTGCCTTGTTAGCTTTCCTCACACGACTCGCCTCAATCTGCGAATGCTTGTTATTGGAGGCACAGCCATGGAAATGTTACCGCTCGGCTGCCCGGCGCTTACGGAAACTCGGACGCAGTGACTTCGACCATTTTAAGACTCTGGAGATCCGTGGGGATATGGCAGCTCATGCCAAAGAGCATTTAGAAAAACAGTGTAGAATGGAGCTGGTTCAGAGTTTCGGGAGTA
The DNA here is from genome assembly GCA_024362625.1 of Silurus asotus. Classification (NCBI taxonomy): domain Eukaryota; kingdom Metazoa; phylum Chordata; class Actinopteri; order Siluriformes; family Siluridae; genus Silurus; species Silurus asotus. The sequence goes on along the minus strand of MU591762.1, from coordinate 7,710,792 downwards.
CATCGTGGGACCGGAGCCTTTTGTTGTTTAAGAGGCGATGATGCAGCCACCAAGAGAGACCCTAATTCGCCTGAAAAAACATTTAGGTCCTATTGTAACCTCCTATTGTGTCATTAATTAAGACTTCTTTAAAGAGTCATTAGAATCATTTTGAATGAAAAGTTATTTTTAAAGAAATAAAGGATTTGCCTTCACTCTTGTCGATTGTCTCACATAAAAACATCCCATAACCTATTTATACCTGAGTTTTGCTCTTGTTTTATTGGACAATCTCACTCTGTTGCTATACACATACATCCTCTAATCAGAAATACGGTTCTGTACACATCCCATGACTCTTAATTACAATCTGTTCACATTTAACATCACCTAAAATACACTTCCGACTGTCTGTCCTTACACTTATAACTGCATGGTGTCTTTTACAAAAGGTTTTGCCTTCCCTTTTGAGTCTGGTTCCTTTTAATGTTCCTTCCTCATGTCTTCTTAGGGAGATTTTCCCAGGCCAATGCAGCCTCTGACTTGTTGATTTGGGATCTACAGCTTGACCATTTTACAGCTGTTGTCATCATATCGATCGTTAAAAGTGTTAAAGAAATGAAACCCGACTTAAAAATACCTCTCCATACATTGATAATTAGAGAAGTCTTGTAACTGAATGGTTCTCACAGTAGGATCCTCCAAGCATCCAAACATCACCCTTCAGTCTGAGGTCATAAATAAACGTATACAGTAATAATGTAAGTGAAGACTTCAAATAGTGTCATTTTTGTCCTAATGATCATTTATAATAAAACGAATGCATGGGAAAATGGTCAATGGCTGTGATATGTGTAAATAACGAGCCTGATATTTAAATATTTGGATTGTGTTTGTAAAATAATTGCGTATTTGACCAAATGTTAGGAATTTATTTTACAGTTAAAGCAGACCCAGCTGTTACCTGTATTTTTAGGTGAAGACTGCTCCACAAGGGGGCGCTCTTGTTCGATGGGTAGGTAATGCCAGCGACCTTCAAGAGCACTATTGTTGATATTAACAGCAACACCAGTATTTTTCTACTATTATTATTATTAATAACTCAATTATTATTTAAAACCACTAGTCATAGAAAAATATAGATTACAAATTATTTAAAAGCGTCATCATCTGTCTCTATAAGGTTGTGGACCAAAGCAGTTTTGGAGCACATGCATACAGATATCAGTCTCAGGAACCGTGCTGAAACAACGTTCTTCTACATTTTCACTCCAAAATCTCCTCTAGGTGTTCAATTATAGGTGGGTTGAGATCAAGTGACTGTAAAAGCCTTGGCATTTAGTTCATATCATTGTGAGCTTTATCAATCAGGATCCTATCAGGATCGAAATATTTCCTCATAGGATAAAGCTGATCACTCAGGGGAACGGTATTCATTTGCAGTAAGCCTATTTGTTAATCTGACAAGCAGAGAAGGATCTCGTCAGCAAAATATCACGCAGCCTATCAGCTACTCGACTGTCAAACATCGAAATTGACCTTTTTAAGGTTAGGACACGGTGGTGGCTGTGGCAAAAAATTAGGACACAGAAAGCTGCTTTTTATGGTAAGTTAGTGTGTGTAGTTATCATATTACACGGTAAATAGATCTATAATTTATTTTTATTTTTTTGCGTTTATAACGTATACAATTGCAAACAACTATTTCTTCTTCTGGCTTCTCCCATTAGGGGGCGCCACAGCGGCTCATCAGTCTCCATACCCCCCCCTGTCCTCTAAATCTGCCTCTTTCAAACCAACTACCTGCATGTATTCCCTCACCACATCCATAAACCTTCTCCTTGAAGGCCTTCCTCTTTTCCTCCTTCCTGGTGGCTCCATCCTCAGCATCCTCCTACTGATATACCCCATGTCCCTCCTCTGCACATGTCCAAACCATCTCAATCTCGCCTCCATCACAATGTCTCCAAAAGTTTCGCTCTTGCAGATACCCTTCTACAATATACATTTTTTCTAGGTTCTCCAGTGTCCTTCAGCTACCCAGAAACATGGTGGTACATGTATTGGTGACTCCAAATTATCCTTAGGTGTGAATGTGTGTAAATTATGTGTGTGTGTGTGAACCATTCAGGTTGAATTCCCACCTCACAGCCAGTGTTCCCAGGATGTGACTTGGTTACATTAGACTTGCTCAAAAAAATCTGATTCTGATTGTCGACCCGGGTGAGAGAGAAGTTTGTTGAAAACTGTACCTTTTAATAGCAATGTGAAGAAACCCTTCATGGTGTTGTGATTTGAAGGTCTGAATAAAGGGAAGACTCCGGTTCACTCCTTTTTTCTTTAATCGCTACAATATTATATAAGGTTTACACCTTTAATGATAAATGCATATATATATATATATATAGTTTCTTGTAACAAGTTTAACATAAAATGACACTACAGTTAGTTTTACAAACTTAACTTTAAGCTATTGCGATCATGCAGTATTTTTTCAGACATTTCAGTGTGTACTGTATCTGGTGTTGTCTCTAAACTCGGTGGTTTTGATCAGTACTTTAGGGGATGGAGAGCTGAACTGCTGGTAGCCGTTCATTCCCTTGGAGCCTGAAAAAAAAAGACATCGTTATAGTTATGTCCTCCAAATTATTATTATTATTTTTTTAATTCTTTATAGCCCCAGACCATGATGCTACCACCACCATGCATGACTGTAGACAAGACAAAATTTTTTGGTGCCACACATGTTGGACACCATCTGCATCAAACAATTTTATCTTCGTCTCATCAGACCACAGAACATGGTTTCTTCCAAACTGTTTCTTCTTAAATTGAGTTCTTTACCATGAGCTGCCATGTTGAACATCCAGTGGTCAGTATGAGACGACTGTACTCAAATCACCTAATTTTAACTGCTCTAATACGAGATACACAAACGTGTATGGTCCTGTTAAGCAGATGAAAACATAAACATGATGAATTGGACGTGTGGCTTTGCATGGGTACACGACATACAGCTATTATCACTTAGGGTGACACTCACTTTTGTTGTTATTCAGACATTATTGGCTTATTTAGAGTTATTTTTAGAGGACATTAAATTTCTGTAAATTCAAACACATTTAAACCTTCTTTGGTTCCTGTTGAAAGGGAATAAAAAAAACATAAATGCTCAAAACATTGTACTTGTGCATTGGTACTTTACGTTTCCCATGAGGGCTGTTTTTATGAAAACCATTGTTATTCCAGTTTCCTACATTTAAAATGAGTGTGTAAGCAGTTCGTGGGGCTAAAAAACCAAAAACCCATGTTGTTGTTTTTTTATTCTAATAAACCTCCACATTGATCCAAATGCGATTTTGCTTGTTGTACATCATGAAAAACATTCACTTATGACCTCAATACTAAACTTAGACCTCTGTAATTATTAGTTTTAATTCAGCGATCCCCAAACTTTTGCGCCACGGACAGGTTAAATGTCGGACAATATTTTCACGGGGCGACCTTTAGGGTATGGCGGATAAATACAACAAAATAAAATGATATGATCGGCATAAAAACTGGTATTTTCTAAATATAATAAATGAATCCACTGTGTTGTTGTTTTGTTTATTTTGCTCGCTTGGGGGTTTGAGTTTAGCGGTTATGTATTATGTGTTAGCGGCCCGGAGCAGCTCCTTTTAAGAAGGTAGCGGATGGAGGTATGTAACCGAGGCATGTTCACATGCATCAAGAGCGAGTCATAGACAGATGTGGAGGAAAGAATGAGGTAATTTTCCAAAATAAAATATCGTTCAGAATCAGATGATAAATAAAACAGAAATAATATAAGGTATGTATTCTTTCTGTGCGGCCCAGGACCAATTGACCCGTGGGGTTGGGGACCACTGCTTTAATGAATCTGATTAGGTATTTATTTACTCATGGACACGTTGTACATGTTAAGATGTCTAACTGCAAGATCTCTAACTGTTGTATGAGGCTATTAAACCAGATGAAGCAACATTATCCCTCAGGTACTTGTGTTTCAGCTTTTGAGAGACAAGTGACCTAGTTCACTTCAGCAAACTTTCTCCAAAGCCTTTTTCTTTCCCAATTCCCATTCAGAAGGAAGGAAAGTACATACCTGCTAAAAACAATGAAGGTCTAGAATATTGCATTTTTTTAAAATGGTGCTGCCTGTAATGATTAAATGTTTTATAATGCACACAACATGCACATGCTTTTATACTTCATAGAACCTTTTTGTGTCTAAAGTTTAGGCATACAATTTGGAGGTGATTTACATGAAAAAGAAAAACAAAACAAAATGAACTGTCTAAGAATGTGGACTATGAAGGTGTTAATAGTCACGTCTGTGCATGCTTATTAAACTTTGATACTCACTGTAATTGGACATGGATTGAACGTTGACGACAGCCTGCTGTACAATCCTAAAAAAAAAAAGGTCAGAGATATTACATCTGCCTGTCTCTATGCTCAAACATGCTATCTTATGCTAGAAAGACCTCTATGTTCCTCACCTGTCCTCCTCGCCTTCCAGCAGCTTCCTGTACGTAGCAATCTCGATGTCCAGTGCCAGCTTGACGTTCATGAGCTCCTGGTACTCCCTCAGCTGGCGTGCCATGTCCTGCTTGGCTCTCTGCAGCGCCTCCTCCAGGTCTCTGATACGAGCTTTGGCTTCCTTCACAGTCAGCTCACCACGCTCCTCTGCCTCGGCAACCTGGTTCTCCATGTTGGTGCGCTGCAAGCGAGGGTGATATCAAGTTAGATATTTATTTATCGCAATCATAGAGACCAAACCTACTCATTTTTGGAACAAATCTTACAATAGTTTTAAAAAATCTCTAACTTCTAATGAGAGCACATTGACACAGTGTATAGCATTGACAAATAACAGCACCCAGGCCCTTGGTTTGATCTTGGTCTTAGGTTTCTGTAAATTTTTTTACTTTCTACCAGTTTTACTCCAGACATGGGATGCCTGATGAACACACATGTTCACATACTCATTTACAGTTGCTTTGCATAACCAAAAACACCCAGTGCTCCCAGGATTGTTTTTGGTTCCTAGGCAAATGAATGAAGGTCATTTTGTAAATGTATTTATTTTTTCCACTATTCTGAAGTTCTACAAATTTTGGGGAGGGTGTGAAGAAAAAAAACATGGTCATTCAACTGTTTCCATTGTTCAATTGTGACATTTGAATAGCATGAATACTTAGCTAAAGAAAAAGGGATATTTGCATATTCTAAATAATTCATTGCATTATTCTAATGAAGGTAAACCCGTGCTGCATAGTAAATGTGAAGCCATGCTACTAACTAATGATGAAGTGAGGTGGAACTGTTAAAGTGGATTTAATTACTAGGATTAATCTGAATTTTAGTGACTGTTTGTAAAATATTTCGTAGTGAACAAAAAGTATTTTGTAATTAACTGGCAGGACCAAGATGTTCTGCTCTGGGAAAGTGGCTCTGTGTCATGTCGTGTTTTTTTTTACCTGGGCCTTGATGGACTCAATTTCGCTTTGCAGGCGGCTGATCATGCGGTTGAGCTCAGCGATCTCAGCCTTGGTGTTTCTCAGCTCGTTAGCATATTGTGTGGCCTGGCTGGCCATCTGATCATACTGTAACGTGAACACAAACTCATGCTTGATATGTCCTTATTTATTTATTTATTTTTACAAATAACTGTACATTAAATGGCGTAATGACATACAAATTGGTCTACGTGATTACGGCACATTAAGCGGTGTAATGATTCTGTACAATTATGATAGTACTCATAAAGCTCTATGGATGCCTATAGCCATAATAATGAATGTACAGTATGTTTCATCACCATCAACTGGTGGCGGCATAGCAATAAGAAGGCATTTTTCATATAGCATACATTTCAAGCAAAATTCACAATTCCAAGCTATTGCACAGTCTGTTACTTGAAGATCTTCAGATCTTCATACCTTAGACTTATACCAGGCCTCAGCTTCCTCACGGCTCTTGGCTGCGATCTCCTCATATTGGACCTTGACCTCAGCCACGATCTGGTCCATGTTGAGGTTGCGGGAGTTGTCCATCTGCACTATGACACAGGTGTCCTTGATGCTGGCCTGCATCTCATGCAGCTCCTGCATTAACACATTAAAAAAAATAATAGAAATGCCAACACTGTTCTCCCAACCTACCTCTGCTACCACTTTTATATCATTGCACATTTATTCTAGACATTTTAAATAACCCAAAGAACGATCCATTAAACTCGTTCTTTTTATTAAAACGTTCTTTTCATATTAGTCATTGTTACAAAGCATCTGCACCGGATTCTGGATGTAGATGTACAGTATAATTGTGAGGCATGAGATGTAAATACCTCATCATAAATAGCCTTGAGGAAGTTGATCTCATCAGTCAGAGCACCCACTTTATCTTCCAGATCAGCTTTCACCAGGTATGCAGAGTCCACATCCTAAAAGCAATTGATTATTACATATTATTGTCTTGAGGTTAAAGGCAAAATATATTTCTGTAGACCAGTACTGCTTTAATATTCGAGTCAAGAGTCAAGAGTCAAGTCAATCCAAGTAATGGATTTTTAGGGTCTTTGGCTCTCGCAGCACACCTATATTATCATTCTATCAAGCTTTACTCAACAGGTTTTCATAGCAATGAAGAAAACAGCTTGTTCATTTGATAAGCCATTGAGAGAGAGAGACAGAGAGAGAGAGAGAGAGAGAGAGAGTGAGAGAGTGAGTGTACATCAGAGTGTTTGGAGCTAAAAAAAAACTATATGGAATCCAATGATTTAAGAACTGATGTAGTAATTTAATCAGTAAGACCAATGTAATAACAATAACATCAATTTCAGTTTGACATTAGAAACATAGAATCCCATACATTAAAATGTTGGGTGTGGTGTGTTTGGAGCTAAAAAAAACTATATGGAATCCAATGATTTAAGAACTGATGTAGTAATTTAATCAGTAAGACCAATGTAATAACAATAACATCCATTTCAGTTTGACATTAGAAACATAGAATCCCATACATTAAAATGTTGGGTGTGGTGCCTGGATGTCCAACCCTGCATGCATTCCTATGTCTATAGTTTGTAAGTAGTTCCTAGGGCTTTAAAATCATAATTTTTATTTTTTTGCGAATAAACCTGCACATTTATCCATATGAGCTTTGGTTGTTGTCTCTCGTGAAATTCACGTATTACCTCGATACTAAACTTAATTCTCTATAATTGTTGGGTTTAAGCTAATATCTAAAGGCATTTATTGGTTCATGTACACATCATACACGTTAGAAGCAAGTTGTACGAGGCCAGTGAATCCGATGAAGCAACATTATCCCTCAGGTACTTGTGTTACAGCGTTTGAGAGACAAGTGACCTAGTTCAGCAAGCTCTCCCCAAAGCTACTCTCCGTTACAGCCACATCTATCTCTAATGATATAATGCAACCACTTGTGCTTGTTTTTTAACTGAGACAGAATTATTTGAATGCATTTTTCATTCAAAATACCGTATAAATCGATTGCTTTTGGAGACTAAAAATATTTGAATGTTTCTGTGTGTTTTGACTTTGCCTAGATATTTTGCCTGAGCCATTACAAAAATGGAAATATTAGTTCATATGTAATCCTAGAACTGTTGCTGTATCCTTTCCATGCAGTAATGAACCACATTATGGATTGGATTTCTCACATTACCAGAGGCAGTATGTGTTCTTTTGGCATCCATTGTAAATATCATTCTAACCCTATCTGGGGTTTTGTTAGAGAAAGTATTAATGCTGTTCAGCTTTTATAGAAATTCATTCATGGGACACTTTTACTGAGTCTCTTTTATGGTGTCCTTTGGGGAAAAGTAGGCTGGATCAGGCTGCAGAGTTTACTCTTGTCCCTTGGTGCCTGATTTATTCAGTGGCCCATTATAGTGGAATCAGACGTAAAGTGTACAAAAGCATCTATTGTCCTAATGTGTTCCCCAAGAAGATACTAGTGAAATCAAACCTTTTTCAGAATCACAAAGTCATTCTCCAGGTTGTTTCGCTTGTTGATCTCGTCCTCGTACCTGAGTCAAAGGCAACAGATATGGAGGGGATTACTGTAGATGCAGAACTAGTTTATGATGTCAGACACAAAAGAAACATATATACATATGTTTCTTGTGTTTTAAAGAATATTATATCTGTGGATGGATTACTGTAGGTTCCAATTTAATATAAAGAACAGTATTTTATTCAACATATTTTTTAAAGGTAGTCTTTTATTTACTCCACGTCAAAAATAATAATCCAACATTTATAGATTCTATAGAAACTTTAGAGTTTTATTGAAGAGACATACTTGTGCTTGAAGTCTTCCACCAGCCCCTGCATGTTCCTCAGCTCTCCGTCCAGCTTGATTTTGTCGTTGTTGACCACGTCAAGCTGTCTGCGCAGATTGGCCATATATGCCTCAAACATGGGCTCAATGTTGGACCTGCCTGGGGTCTGACACTGCAGCACTTCCAACTTGGTTTCCAGCATCTTGTTCTGCTGCTCCAGGAACCTCACCTTTGGATGGAAATGAAATACCAAATAAAATATGGTGAAGGCTTATTTCATTTTTGTATGAAATGTGTACTAGAATTAAGAAGTGATGCAAAAGAAAAAAAAAACAGTTCTTCTTTCTGTGTTACTTCATGCATCTGAAACAAGAAGGCTCATTGTTTCCGCTGGTCCCTGTTATTATCAGTAGTATCTTATAGCCATACTGAAAGATAAAGTCTGGTGAGGTGCCAAACAGATTAAAGATGCATGGATTCCAGATTCTGGTTACAATTTGAATAGGTCATTAGTTGTAGGTGGTTGAGACTCATCTTCATATACATTTTCTGTTATTGTGGTTTGCCTGCTGCTTGGTTCTTGCAAGTCATTTGGTGCATTGGCTATTATTAAAAGCCTAGGCTGATTTAAATTATGGTTGTTGTGCCAGGCTAGTGACACTAATGGAGCAACATTATCCCTCAGTTACTTGTATGGCAGTGCTGGATGGACAAGGCATTGACATGGATCAGCCACCTCTCTTCAAACCTAATCTCATTCTTTTTGAACACTGATCTGAGGCCAGTACTTAAAGACCCCCTTTTGGCCCTAACTAGTATCAGTAAAAGTCTCTGTTTCAGTCCAGGGCCCCCCCTAGGATTGGGTTGCCATTGTCCCCAAGCACAAAGGTTCCTTTTATACTCTCAGGGACAGTGGTGTCTTTGGTGACTTGGCCAAGCCTGACCTGTTTTTATCAGGTTACAGTCCGGCTTTAGAGAAAAGGGCTATGGTGCTAAAGCTCAACTATCATTTTCATGTGCTTTCCTGCAATGTTAAGCAAATTACTCTTGCCTGAGAACACTTGAGCTTCTTAGATGTCCAGAATTAAGTATCCTTTTAAAAAGGAATGGGGTCAAGAATTTCACTCCAACTTTGGTGTCACCATCCTTAAGTACAATAGCACCTTTGTGAAGCAGCCCTTTAAAGCGTGTGTGGAAAAGCAGGTGATATAAAGCAATAAATGCTGTTGTACATTATATAGACTTTATCAAATTATGTTAGGGCACCAGCTTGCGATTTTTTTTGCATAAATTCCTGAAAACACATGACACTTACTAGATCACACAATGTCTCTTGAATCAGCAGCCCATATCTTACCTTGTCAATGAAGGAGGCAAAGCGGTTGTTAAGAGATTTCATCTGCTCTTTTTCCTGAGTGCGCACCATCTGGATGTTAGGGTCGATCTCCAGGTTGAGGGGGGCCAGCAGGCTTTTGTTGACCGAGATGCTGGCTATGGGAGCACCAAAGTAAGAGCTGCTGGTGCTGAAGCTGGGTGACAAAGCTCCAAGAGACATTGTGCTAAACCCAGTGCTGTAGCCACCGAAGCCCCCAAGCTTCCCGCTGCTTCGCACAGAACAGCTTGAACTGATCCTCTTGCTTCTCATACTCATCTTGAAGTAATGTGGACGAATGAAACCAAGTCGAGGATGCTCTGGGAGATCTTTTAGAAGTGCAGCAAGCGGGATCTGAGTGGGCCTTTTAAATACCAGGATTTGGGTGGAGTGATAGGTATGTTGTGAAACCTGTTTCAGTGGACACGCATGCGCACATGAATGCGCTGGGACAGTCGGCTCTCTATGGGTCTTCTGTCCCTGGTCCAGGTAGTGCGTACACTCGACCCGTTCCGCTCCACATCCACCCATATACTTTACACACACACATTCTTTCTCCAGTTCAATCACTCTCACCAACCCCCTCTCGCAAGTAATACTATAGAACATTTTTATACCGTACTATTGAACATAATTTCAAAGGAATGCAGAAGAACGTACATCTCAAATCTCACAATGATGTACAGTAAGACATTTTTGTTTTTTTAATAGCTTCATTTTGAAAAAAGAAAATCAAGGAATCTTTGTTGCAAATTTAAAATAGGAGAGTGACCAGAATCGCAGTCCGATAGTTTGTCTGATGCAGGTTTCACACTCCACATTGCTTTCATTCACCAGTTACACAAATACAACAAAAGGTCTCTGGTTCATTCACATAGTCACTAAGCATACACACCCAGTTGTCTTTTTTATTAGTCTTTGCCATAATGTTTTGCTCTATACGTTTCAGATTCTGGCATCCTATAGTTTGTCACCTGACTCAAATTAAAATTTGATGACTGTGGGTTTTTTTGTTGGTTTTTGTTGTTGGTTTTTACTGACCTGCACCTGCATCTGTTATTCTTTTTATTATGTGGCCCATAATCTCAAGTAATTGCAAACAAAATTTTTTGACAGTAAAGGGACAGTAATTTTGTGACAGGACATCTGTCTGCAGACTTTAGTTAATTATTTAGGTATTTATTGGGGAAGGGGATTCTCCAGTGTTTACCTTGTTTGAACCTGAGCTCTGTATATTGTTGCCGTGGAGTTTCACATGTCTTCTTTGTGTCTATGTGGGCTTTCACTGAGTTCTCCAGTGTCCTTCAAAATAGATAAACAAGCTATGCAAAAATGCCCCTAGATGTGAATGAGTATCTAAGTGTGTGTGGTATCTTCCAATGAATTGGCATGTCTTTCGGGGTGTATTCCATCCAAACACTAAATGTTCCAAGAATTGGCTCTAGAGTGATCCTGACCAAAATAAATGAATAAATCCACGTCATAGACAATGTGGATTAAACAGTGTACATGCAGTAGTGTGTAACTCCTACTTAGCACTTGCCTGTACCTGTGCCCAATGTAGCCTCAGATTCCTGTTCTTGGCTAAAATAATTGAAACCTGATGTGGACTTCTACAGGGGTGTCGCTGGATTTGAGTTACTGTAGACTTCCTGTCAGCTTCAACCAATATGGCCATTCGCTCTGACCTCTCATCAACAAGGCTTTTCAGTCTGCAGGACTAACATTTAGTGAAAGCCTTTTTGGCTTTTAGCGCCATTCTGTGTAAACTGTAGAGACTATGTGTATAAATCCCAGGAGATCAGCAGTTTCTAATCTACTCAAACACCAAATCACGTTAGGTGGTATAATAACGATAGATTTCAATTTCAAGTTTTATTCGTCACGTCTCTTTGAGAGAGGCATTGTTTAAAATCACAAAAATTCTGAAGCACATTATCATTCTTTCTTAGCACAAGCAAAAAAGTAAAGAAAATACATCATTTTAAAACACAGCAATGAAAACATATGCAGTACACAGACATTTCCTGAGAGTTTATCACTGATAGAAATTGACATTTTGGGTTCGATTGTTGTGCAAAATAAGCTGCATCTGAAACTCGTTTGTTTGTACTGTATTCTGTCTCGTATGTTAAATGCGTTACTTCAAACATCACATTATTCAGAACATTTCATTCTTCACATTTGATTCCCTTTAAATGGTTTCCTCAGTCAGTGTGTGTGTGTGTGTGTGTGTGTGTGTGTGTGTGTGCATTTGAATAACCCTCACTTCTTCATATTAGCTTGCTTTGCGTTTCACTGCCTTTGACCGGCTTTTGGGTTTTGTTACAGGTTTCTTCTTTAGGCTCACCTCCACTGGATAATGATCACTGATCTTCAGAGCCTAATGAAGACACAAGTATTGGTTTTTCCATGTGTTATAAAAAATAAAAACAGTGAGAAATATTAACTATATTATAAAGATAAATACAGTGCATCCGGAAATTATTCACAGGGCTTCACTTTTTCCACATTTTGTTGTTACAGCCTTTTTCCAAAATGTATTAAATTCATTATTTTCCTTTAAATTCTACAAACAATACCCCATAATGACAATGTGAAAGAAGTTGAAATCTTTGCAAATGTATACAATTAAATAAATATATAAATCACGTAATTACATAAATATTCACAGCCTTTGCCACGACACTCAAAATTTAGCTCAGGTGCATCCTGTATCTGCTGATCATCCCTAAGATGTTTCTACAGCTTGATTGGAGTCAAGCTGTAGAAACTTGTAAAACCTTTTTTTTCGAGGGCTCATTCGACGTATTCAAGACTTCCTCTCAAATTAGTCCAGTCATTCTACTCTGAACTTCCCCATAAGCAAGATGTTTGAACCTGCACACCCTCGGCACACAGAATGGTGTTTGATTTTTACTCCATTCTCTGTAAACACTTGCAACAGTGTCTGTGTATCTTCCAAGAGATCAGCAGGTTCTAAATAAATACTCAGCCAGCCCATCTGGCACCAAGAACCATGGTTGAAGTCCTTATAAATTTCCCACATTCTTATGCTTGATGTGAAATTTACTGAAGGTTTGTACTTTTTATCTGCATGTGTGAGAACAGGTTTAGGGTTATAGAGAATATCGTTTACACATTTTAATTTACTATATATTTTCATGAACTATGCATATTTTCATGCAATGCTTCCATGATCTTTCCAGAAAGAAGGTCAAAAGAGTTAAGAGGTAGTGTAAGTAATTATAAAAAAATGTTTCCCATAAAGTTTGGGTGAAATATGTTTGTTGTTTAAATAATATATCTCAAGTATATTAATAAAACAATTTTCCAGAATTATAGCAGCCACAATTATTAAATTATTTGGTGTATTTGTTTACAGATTTCTTTAAATGTGCAAAAAGTGTTCAAACAGTAGTTTTTATTCATTCCAAAGCAAAATCCTTTTAAAGAGAAGTTTCTAAAGTAGCTTTCTAATCTCATGATGTGCTCTTACCATTTCCTCTGACAGCTTATAAGACGCATGAAAGTTGAAGGGTTTCGCTGAATTCTCCACAATCGCATTCAACATCTTGTCCTTGTACACCACAATCCTAAAAAAAATTCAGTTCATAATGGATTACACAGGAAGCACAAAAGAATTTGTCGTCCAAATCCTATCCTCCAAATAGCAGCTATTAACTTTAATAAAGCATGATAAGCTGATTAATCACAAGTTGGGATGGAATTGTAGGGCACCTGTCGTATGTATAGTCGTTGGCCAGGCTGGCTGTGGTGTCAACATCATCCCCTATAAGCCAGTGGAAGTCTGTGTCAGTGCGGAGCCTGATTTTCTTCATCTTCTTCTTGGAGACGTATGCACCATCAGCATTAAAGTCACCCAGGATCATAATATTCTGTAGGGCACATGGACATATTCAGTAATTGATAATTCAGGGTATATCATTAGTGTTATCAACTGTTTTTCTTCACAATATTTGAGTTTTACTGCTTGGGTTCCTGAAGACAGTAGACACGTTCACACTTGCATAATAAACTGCTTATTGATTTTGATTAAAATGAATGACTAAAAAGTAACATTTTGCTATTTTGCTATTTCTCTCAGGATCTGAGGAGTCCTGATAGAGCTCTAGCCTTGTTATTCATTTCTTTCCCCACCAGATGTCGCCATTTTGTTTCTGTGTCCCTAATCAGCGCCCATTGTTGTGTGTACATATTTAAGTCCCCCTTTTGTGTTTGTCTGTTGTTTGTTTGGTAAAGTTGTGTTGGCCGTTCCTTGCGTTTGGTTTTCCTGGGTCTTCTACCCAATCTTGAGTTCGCTTCTATAGGTCATTGTTTCTTAGTTTGTGTATTTTTGTGTATCATTACCTAAGAAAGACTCCTGAGAAGATTTTGCTTTCCTTTTTGAGTTGTAGTCTGTTGTATTTTATGAACCTGAGTATTCTATTAATATTAAATTATAACACTTCCATTATGTGTTCTGATTTAAAATTTAGCCCGGCTTTTAACTCATTCAGTGACCACATGCATTTTACTCACCTCAGTGTTCCATTTCTTGATAACAGCCATGGACACATCATACAGCTCATCTATTTCTTTTTCTGAATCTGTGGGCTTTGTATGGACCGGGATCAAAACCAAGTCGTTTATCACTAGAAAAAATCACCACAACAAATAAGTTGAGACATGTCTCGTGTAGATGTTTCCATCCTTGACGTCATTAAAGAATGTAATGAATGCACGAAAGGTTTCTCTTTTGTGCTCGTTCACAAACGATATCATGTTTATCACTCGAACACTTTTTGTACAGATAAGGGTGATTCTTTTTTCCATTCATCTGCATCTGATTAGTTTAGCTCCTGATTAGCTTTTTTCAAAGCATTTTTTTAAGACTACCGTGATTGTATGCAGATTACAGTCAGTGTGTAAAATGTTAATCTGGTATCTGAGTCAAACATTTAATACTTACGTAAGTCCTCAGACCTCCTGTGCTAAACTAATGATGCAAAATTCTGACTTCCTTGCCTTCTGTGAACTCTGGATTTCTTGTTATGGATAAATGTAAACTCAGATCTGGATTTCTGTAAAGCTGCTGTAAGACCACTAAAATCACTATACAACTAAAAATGAATTAAACTGAATTAGAGCATTTTTTGGCTGAATGATTGAGAGAATTTTCCACTCCTGGAATTTCAAGACACAGCCATTCAGTCACTAATACCAGAGCACAGAGCTGCACTAATTGCAGTCAGTATACAATATAAATACATATGTGTAAATGCATATAATTACATCTGTCAGGTAAGCTGAAACGCATAATGAAGGGCTCTCGTGAGAAGGCGTCCTCATCTCCTTCCTGGTTGTCCTCATACTGGTAGGTGTCAGTCAGCTTGACTTTGTCTGGTCTAATACAGGAAACCTAGTATATCATACTTATTTACAATACATCATATATCTTTACAAAGATATACACAGATATACAGTCCTACAAGAACAAAGTGTGTACATTCTAACGGGTATTTTTATCATAGTGTTAACATACTGGTAGTATTATATTTTATTCAAAAAATGTATTGTATTTATTTGGGGTTGTGTTGTGTTGAGTTCTAAAATCAATTAATCTGACTTTGAATTTGTTGTCTTTGGTTTGCTCATTAGGGATAAATATATCAAATTTAGACCATTATTTTCTGTAAATCTGCTTTAAAGCCATTTGGTCAAAGCCAGAGCTAGTTTCTTCAGCAAAATCATACTCTAATATTTACTAACAAACAAACACAAGGCCCTTTTCAAGAAAAGGCTTCTCTAATGACTGTGTGAAAGTACTTTAAATCTTATCTGTAGTTTCAGGTATGATGATGATAAGAGGCATAGAATTATACAGGTCTTGAATTCCTGTCAAGTGACATTACAGAAGCTATAATATATCATGTTTTGACATTTTTTTCAATTCTATTTCCAGATCATAATGTTCATTATAGAAAAAAAAAAGTTTTAGCTTAAAGATGTATTCAAGTCTGCTATGGTTTAGCTTTTTAAAGTCATCCGTTTGCAATTCTTTTTGCTATACTAAACAATCATCTACAGATATTATGCTGATATTGTCACAAACATATCTGGCATTATTGATTGCGAGGTGGAAGATTGTGTAAATGTGGTTTTCGGTTGAACAATTATTTCAAATAATCCTATTTTCTACTTCTATAAATTCACCTATAGAGGCACGCAAACTGCTCCTTGTAAAGCGAACGACCCAGACTGGAACTCATTTCCATACGGTAAGGATGCCTCTTGTTAGCACTGTCAAAAAACACAGTGTATTAAAAGTTGGACAGTCTTTAATGCAGGATATTGTATATGAAGTTTATATGGACATTGCTGATCAGTTTTACACACCCAGTGCTGTTCAGCTTTTTCAGGAATTTCGCCATGGCCTTTCCTGTCTTGTCCACTACTTCAAGGATCACAATTATGCTATAGCGAGACACAATCTACGTGGACATTATACAAAAAAAAGCATCTTAGCTTCACATTTAGGAATGTCGACTTACAATTAGCCAATTACATTCACAGTCAGTATGTTTTTAGGTAAAGGAAATACATGAACCCTTGTTGACAGGATTAATTTTTCATACATGATATAGTCAAAAGTATGTGGACACCTGACCATAATGGGGAAAAAACAATGCTACGTCATCAGTTAGACAGTATCTCACAAAAGTGAGTACACCCCTCACAACCATTTTAGTAAATCTTCTCAAGGGACAATAATATAGAAATGAAACTTGGATATGTTTTAGAGTAGTCAATGGTGCAGTATAGATTTACTGTCCTCTAAAAGTAACCCAACATACAGCCATTATTGAGGCATCCTTAAGCGGTCATGTGTCTAATATCCAGCAGCTCTGTGATGTCATTATGGAGGAGTGGAAGAGGATCCCAGCAACAACCTGTGCAGCTCTGGTGAATCCCATGCCCATTAGGATTAAAGCAGTACTACATAACAATGGTTCTCACCGGAAAATTCATACTTTGGACACAGTTCATGGTCACTTAGGATGTTCTCACATTTGTTGCTAGTTATTTAGACAATAATGGCTGTATGCTGAGTTATTTTTAAAGGAGAGTAAATCTATACCGCTATACAAGCTGCATATTGACTTAAGTATTTCCGAGTTTTCTTTTTTCCCTTAAGAACATATAACAAAATGGTTTCTGAAATTTGAGGGGTGTACTCACTTTTGAGAGATAGTGTATGCTATAATGTTTGCAGTAAACTCATTGTTAGAGTTGTAATGGAGTAAAAAATCAAAACCAAGCCACGTCAAATGTATACAAAGTTATATCTTTTCTATATAATTTACAAAGCTTTTTAATTGTAAATTGAATTTCATGATCTTACAGTTTAAAACAAATTTTGTCCAGATATGCTATTATATTGTTAACAAGCAATAATGTCTAGAAAATCGTTCCACCTCCATAAGGGAAAACACAACCCTCATAGCAGTGAAATGACTGTAATTTACCTTTATAAGGTAATTTACGACATTCTCATCTGACAGCTTGCTTGGGCCAAGACGCCTGATGTTAAAGGATGCAATCTTCAGGTTTGCCTATAAAAAAAGATCAAAGCTTTACTAGTTTTCATTTGAAGTAACACTAATAATATAATTGTATTAGTTGCGTAGTTGAGTTATATAAATGTAGAATACAATGACTGTCATGCAAAGTCTCACTGACATCATTTCCATTGTATTATCCTTCATAACACACATTTCAAGAGATTTGTTTTACGAGACCACAAGCGTGTTCTGAGGAAACAGCCTTTCGTGCCAGTGACTTTAGCAATTGTAACCGCAGCGTCGCATCTTAGTCCAAGAGGAAACCCAAGAGTTTCACATCTCAGCAAATTAAAAGCAGTGATACATAATAATTTAGTTCAACTGAGCAACATCTAACATTCCTTCAATTACACTGGTTTATAGTGTAATTATTAACCAGACTGTCATCAACTTTAGCAAATCATTAACAAAACCAGAGAATAAATCTTGTAAAATTTACTAGAATAAAAAACAAATTTAGTATAAAAAATATTTATATTAATGTACAAATTTGTATACGATCATTAACAATTCATTTGAAAAGTCAATTCAAAACAGCCCTTTTTAAAGAAAATCTTTATCTCTCCTAGCTTCAAGCTAACTATAGTTCCTGAACAAGTCCTACTGTAAATCATCTGGTTTAAGATTAAAAAAAAAAAAAAAAAAACCCTGAGGGTTAAACTGTAAACTGGTGCTGCAATACACGATCCATTACAGTCTCATTGAAATCTCACTTACCATTCTTACTGCTGTGTTTTATGAGCTCGGTATGCCGGGTCTCTCGTTTGTGAGTAGTGAAACAGACGGAGTAGAGAAGAATGTTTACTTCCTGAATTTGAACCACAGCCAGTATGCTTTTGCTGCACTTTGCATACTGTTGCTTACAGTGGATCTCAGTGGGTGTGGACTGTTGAGGGAACTAATGTATGTCTCGTGTTTAACACTTAAAAGAAGCTATTTAGGGTCATTACTGCATCCTCTTAACACTTAAAGCCTACAGCATTATTATGCTGAACTAATAAAATACAAAAAAAAATACATTATATGGAAATAACTTGATGTACAGAACAACAATAAAATCCACAAGTTAAATATCTTACTGTCATGAATAATACTACTATTCAAGTCAAGTCAAGAAGCTTTTATTGTCATTTCAACCATATATAGCTGATGTAGTACACAGTGAAATAAAACAACGTTCTTCCAGGACCCAGGTGCTTCATAAAACAACATAAAGCTACATTCACAGAAAAACACAGAACTAAGTGATTTACATAGATTACACACAGTACAGACCAAAAGTTTGGACACACCCTCTCATTCAAAGAGTTTTCTTTATTTTCATGACTATGAAAATTGTAGATTCACACTGAAGGCATCAAAACTATGAATGAACACATGTGGAATTATATATGGAATTATATACATAACAAAAAAGTGTGAAACAACTGAAAAATCTCATATTCTAGGTTCTTCAAAGTAGCCACCTTTTGCTTTGATTACTGCTTTACACACTTTTGGCATTCTCTTGATGGCTACTTTGAAGAACCTACAATATGACATTTTCAGTTCACTTTTTTGTTATGTATATAATCCCATATATAATCCCACATGTGTTCATTCATAGTTTTGATGCCTTCAGTGTGAATCTACAATTTTCATAGTCATGCAAATAAAGGAAACTCTTTGAATGAGAAGGTGTGTCCAAACTTTTGGTCTGTACTGTACATATTCAGTGATTTACATAGATTTGAGTAAAAATGCTGGTACTGTAGTAATGATGAATCATTTTATGGTGTAACAGAGAGAATTGTTCTTCAGATCCTTGCAGATTGTATTAATATGATTGCAGGTTTATGGTTATAGATCGCATGTGAAATGATGAGACATGAACCGACAAAAGTCAATAAACTTTTTAAACACATTACCAATTAAAAAGACAGTATTAGATATGAACAATTTATATTGCCTGTATTTTATTGGGAGGATTCGTGTCATCTGGTTTACTTATACAGATACAGATTCACGCTCTGCGCATGTCGCATAGATCGACATGTTGTTTGTACATGTTCTTTGTCATCCTTGTGCTTTTGTTTGTTTTCCAAGTAACTATCATTTCTTTGCTTTGCACCTGTTCCATGTTTATTTACTAATTTGTTTTTTGTTTTTATTCACACTTTGGTGTTTCTTTGTTGCAATGTGAAACCTTTTTTTTTGTATTCGGTTGTGAAGATTAAATACCTGTTTTTCTGTTTCTGTGAGTCTTGTTTTTCAGCTCCCGCCTGTTTTTCATCATTGATTGTGAACTATACCAAATTTGTGTTGCTTAATTGTTTTTTTGTGTACTTATTTATTATATTTTTTTAACTACACAACTGCCTATTATTTGTTAAATCACTTTGTGTTACAAATAACAAATGTATATGTGTGTGTGTGTGTGTGTGTGTGTGTGTGTGTGTGTGTGTGTGTGTGTGTGTGTGTGTGTGTGTGTGTTTTGTTTTTTTTACCTCAGACACTCAGAAACAATGACATTTTTCCCCTCTGTGTTCCACATGTCCTCTCTTGCCCAGATTTTTTGGCAAGCCTTATTTCAGTGTAAACATGTGTAATTATTACAAAGACAAATGTAGTAAAAATCTTTGTGATGTCATTCAATTTTTTATTATTTCTATTGATTTATTAGAAGCAGCATTACATCACAGATACGAAGTTATAGACAAAAGGCAATATCACACACCTCTTAGTGTTCAGGTTTGTGAAAAAAGATTAGCCTGGAGCTTTACATGAGAGGTATGTATCATTATACTGTTGATGATTGGCTTAATTAAATGTTTAATGAGCAGAAAAATTAGTTCACAGAGTTCACAGAAAACTTCAGTTCACAAGGAATGCACTCGAATGATCATGTTGTTGCATCAGGTGGATTATCTCACTGACTTCAAATAAAAACATCTACCAAAAACTTATGTAAATTAAGAAATTAATGTAAATTAAACTACATATGCACTGTCTTTTTCTCTCATATTTATAATATAAGAAAAGGTGCATAAAATACAGTGTCTTGCATGAATAAGTATTTACCCCATTATGTTATAACCTGTGAAGAAAATTAACTTGAATAGACACAAAATGAAGCACAACAAAAATAAAAAAATTGTATCATTAATGATAAATTATTTAATAAATGCTAAAATAAATACTTAATTAAAAACACGAATTTTGTATTTACAATATATAAAAAAAATTTAAAAATGCAGAGATAAATCAATAAATTAGTATGTATATATATATATCATACATGCATTCTGGCATAATTAAATTAATGCATAAATTATTAAATTTATTTATTTTTAGTATTATGCATTGCCTATTTGGGCTTTTGTCTGCATTTTTGCACATTTAACATTTGTTCGTTTGTTTGTTTCAATATTTATTTTTGTATTTTTAGATTTCTTTATTTATTTCTGAATTTTTGTGTCTGTATGTTAATAGGGTAAATGTTCTCCTAACCTCACTCAGTACAGGATTGCTTGCATAGTTATGGGTATTGATTCGGCTCTTCTACATCCTTTTGACTGCAGTGGCTGTTCTCTGAGGGTAAAAACTTTTGCAAGGTAAATATGTATAGATTTTTAAAGAATGAACTGCTTTACAGTTTCCAAAATAAGTGAATTCTTTCAGGAAAAATGATACAAAGCTAAATTTGTTTATTTATTTCAATTTAGTTGGAATAGAAACAGTTTTTTTCTTTAAAATTATTTGGATTTGTTGCAGACAATAAAGACTTACAGTAGTGTATAATATGTTACAAATTCCATTGAAACTTCTTCTATTTCTTCCTCTGGCTTCTCCCATTAGGGGGCGCCACAGCAGATCATCCGTCCCCATACCCTCTGTCCTCTACATCTGCCTCTTTTAACCCAACTACCTGCACGTCTTCCCTCACCACATCTATGAACCTCCTCTTTGGTCTTCCTCTTTTCCTCCTTCCTGGAGTCTCCATCCTCAGCATTCTCCTACCGATATACCCCATGTCTCTCTTCTGCACATGTCCAAATTCTATTTAAACAATATATTATAAATACTAATGCAAACCTTGTGTGTAAATTCTGACAAGGTTGACTGAAGGTTATAAGCAGGTATAAGCAGATTTTGACTTTTTTTTTTTTTTTTGTAGCTGTAGTGTTGTTTACGTACACAAAACCACGTGTTGATTTAATTTATATAGAGTAATTATTTAAAATAAATTGTCTATTTGTTCGATTTTTTTGTCTGCTGCGTGTCTGTTAATTCCCCAAAGCCAGACGTGGTGAAACCTGAAATCTTTCATCTGGATTTGGACTGTGCCACTTGATGCCTCTTGCCACTTGATTCCCATGCTTTTTGTTATCTCAGTGTGGCTGTTTCCTCTTGCCTGCTATGGAGGATGTGTGGGAGGGAAAAGCAATGTTTATTGGGTGCCCAGACTGATGTTTGGGGCCGGGCCAAGCACATGTTAAACAACACACCATTGGCCAATCAGATGTCAGGATACTGCTATAAGTTGTGTCTCAGTTGTGCCTTTGAGGTCAGACGGTTTCCTGTGGATTTTGCCTTTGATCATAAAGAAGTAAGTCTTCAGTTTACTGGTGGCGGCAATCATGTACTTTTCTGTGTATTGTTTCTGCTTTTAGGTTTCTAACTTCCAAAGTGAGCTTAGATGTTAAACAGGTTGAATTCATTAAACAGGTTTTGGGCCTGTCCACCATTTTGTGCTGAAGCACAAAGCATTTTTGTGAGGCTTTAACAACAAACATCTTGCATATTTAAGACTCTTAAGTTATTTCATGCTCGTTACAGCTTACACGTGAACACGCGTATAATGTGAATGTATGCAAATCCTTAGAATTTTAAAAAATATATACTATATTGTGTGTAACTATTGTGAGTAATCAATTCTTTATTGTGAGCCATTACCTTTACCAAAGCTTTATTTTTAATATACGGTATGTATTTATTTATTCGTTTGCTTATCTTTCCACTGATTTCTATATTTCTACATTTGTTTATTCATTTGTTATTGTTGTTCTCATGCTAGCTTGCATACCTTTTTATTTATTTATACTTTTATCATTTATTTATAATTTTTTGCCCTCCACACAAAACAGCTTAATAGTGTAGCTTAAAATGTACATAGAATGTAAACTTGCTTAGAAAATAAAAAATTTATAAAAGGAAAAGGAAAAATAACACAATTTTCAAATACGAATGTAGTTGTGCAATTTAATGTGGATGTAAAAATCGGTTGGCATCAGAAATCACATTTGGGGGTAAAAAACCAATGCAAAGCAGTGTATAGATTAATAGGTGAACATATATATTTATATCTTGTTTTTAAATATATAACAGTATGGTGTGTAACTGTTGTAATCATGTATTTATTATGGGCCAATAATCAATGCTTAACAGTTATTTCTGATGTACTGAAGCCTGAGTGTGAAAGAGCAGCCCTTTTAACAATAAATTCGTTTTTGTGCTACACGTTTACCTGGAATTTGTATGATGGTGCTTTCTTGTTTAAAATTCTCCATCCAAGGCAACATCTTTCACATTCTTTCAGTGATTACTGAAAAAATCCATAATGGTTCCTGGGGGAAACTAGACATTTTCCACATTCCAACATATTCCAATTTCTATTTAAGATACGTGTATGATAAATAAACCTGATTCTGATATATATATATATAGTGGTAGTAATAAATAGTAATAAACCACTATATATATATATA
>MU591762.1:7673021-7686388 GCA_024362625.1 Silurus asotus | reverse complement strand
TATATATATATCATCATCATCATTATATAATGTCATCATATATAATATATTTATTACTCTTTTCTAAATTGATATTTTGATATTTTTATTATTATTATTGTATCAATTTATTTCTGTATTCTAATAATAAATATAATTCATCAAAAGATAAAAGATAAACATCATAATACATTAAACTTAAGAAATACTGTCCTTTATTTTGGGTTTCTAAACATTCTACAGAAAAATCAGGTAATTAAATCTATATTAAATGTATGTTTAGTATAATAATTATGTTTGGTTTGGTGTCAGTGAATATTCAGTTTATTGTCAGAAGAAAATGTTTTAATGTTGCCATATCATGCAGTAAAATGATACTGATGTATAAATGTACAAACAATTAAGTGCCTTCGGGACATCATCTGAAATCGTGCTAACATTGCACAAACAAAATACATTAATACACCTCTTTTTGTCAAGCAGGAACCATGAAGATTGCCTCCTTCAACATTCAGAAATTTGGAAAGAAAAAATTATCAGATCCTGTTGTCTTGAAAACACTTACTAAGGTAAAGAAAGGTCCATCTGGTCTAAGTATTATATGTTGCCTATATTTCTATATTAAAAAGAACAACTAAGAAGATGACATCAGCATCACACAGCCTATACAGTATCTCACAAACGTGAGTACACCCCTGACATTTCAGCAACCATTTTAGTAGATCTTCTAAAGAAAAAATACTAGAGAAATGAAACTTGGGGATATTTTAGAGTAGTCAGTGTGCGGCTTGTACAGCAGTACAGTACAGCACGTGTCTAAAATCCAGCAGCTTCATGATGTTAGTAGAAGAGGTTCCCAGCAACAATCTGTGCAGCTCTGGTAACTTCAGGCCCAAGTGGATTAAGGCAGTGCTCGATAACAGTGGTGCTGGCACATATATAGGGTGTACTCGCATGACAGCAAATTATACTGCTGTACAAGCTGTACCCTGACGACTCTAAATATATCCAAGTTTCATTTCTTTAGTATCGTCACCTTGGGAAGATCTACTAAAACGGTTGCTGAAATGTGAGGGGTGTACTTACTTTTGTAAGATACTCTCTAAGCATGAGGTTTTGTGTTTTAGATCGTGTCACGATATGACATAGTTTTGATCCTGGAGGTGGTGGATGCCAGTGGGAAAGCAGTCGACAGCTTTCTGAAAGAACTGAATAAGTAAGCTAGCTTTATTTCAGTGTTAATATTTAATTTCAATAGCTAACGTTGTGTTTTAACTGAGAGTTAAAGAACCTTCTTTTTCCAGGGAAAACCCACAGCACCATTACAGCATTAAGCTCAGTGTACGTTTGGGGAGGACCTCATACAAAGAGCAGTTTCTGTTTGTTTACAGGTAAATTTGTAATTTAAGTGGAACATAGATATACATAATAAATATTTCTGTAATAATTTGGCATAAACTAAAGACACAATATCACAAGAAGTATTTTAAAAGTAGACAAATAACACAAAAAAAATAATAGACCATAATATTATACATGATCAAATCTGTGAGTGCCGTAAGAATGTTTGTTCTGCAGCTAAGTTTTTGTTGTAAATGTTAATCAGTACTGCACATAGCCTTGTAATGATATTAACTTTAGGGTGACTAAAACCTTTTAGCAATTGCCAATCTTTGTGAATTCAAGTTCTGTTTTTGCTAACAGAGATGCTGAGGTGAAAGTGATTGACACGTATCAGTATGAGGATAATCAACTTGGAGATGAGGACGCCTTTGACCGAGAACCTTACATCCTGCGTTTCTCTTCTCCTAAAACAGGTAGGGATTCATCAAAGGGTGTGTTAAATGGCGCCATCTTGTAAGTGTGGATGTGTGTGCATGTTACATATATAGCATGTATGCTAGGTTTATGTCAATACTTTCATTCCATATCACCAGATGACTTATTGAATCGAAAATGGAATCTAAAGCTAATAATCCTTCCTTCCTTCCTTTCTTTCTTTCTTTCTTCCTTCCCCCCTCCCTCCCTCCTTCCCTCCCTCCCCTTTCCTTTCCCTTTCCTTTTCCTTTTCCTTTCCTTTCCTTTCCTTTCCTTTCCTTTCCCTTCTTTCTTTCAGTTTCTCCCATCAGGGGTCAAACACAGTCAATATATCAAACACTACCAAAACAGCTATAAAAAACTATTTTGCTCCCTGACTACTGAATTTAAAAAAAATTTGTCCCAAAAAGCAGAGGAAGAACATTACAGCTAGATATACAGCATTATATACAACATATACAACGTTCTAGTTAGAAATTTATTTGCAATTAAATATTTATAGTAGCATTTACAAATGATTTCTGCTGATTATCAAATGTATCCATTTAAAGGTTTGCATGGATATGTGTCAATCCTGTTTATGATGTACTGATTGGCAGCTAGTTAGAGACGTTCCACCCCTTTAAACCTCCAAAAGTCATAAAACTGTGTGGTAATACTGAGCACAAATCCTCATAGCCATACACCCAAATTTAGTGAAAAGCCTAACCATGGCACATATTAGTATGAAAATAAAAATAACATGCTTATGGCCATATAGTAAATTTACACAATCAATGAATAACATTCCTCTTCAATGCCATAGCCTTAGAACCATTTCTGAACCTTTATATTTATTCACTGTACTCCTGTATGTCCACACGTCTCTGCACTGTACTAGCCTTTATATTTATTCACTGTTTATGCTTTCATATATACCACTTGCTGTAAATATGCTAGATATTGCACTTCTGGTAGATGCCAAACTGCATTTCGTTGCTGTGTACCTGTACTATGCAATGACAATAAAGATCTATCTATCTATCCCTCCATCCCTCCATCTATCTATCTATCTATCTATCTATCTATCTATCTATCTATCTATCTATCTATCTATCTATCTATCTATCCATCCATCCATCTATCTATCTATCTATCCCTCCATCTATCTATCTATCTATCTATCTATCTATCTATCTATCTATCTATCTATCTATCCCTTCATCCCTCTATCTATCTATCTATCTATCTATCTATCTATCTATCTATCTATCTATCTATCTATCTATCTATCAATCAATCTATAAGGCTGCCAAAATGAGCCATATAATTATTTATTGAAAGAGCAGACACCTCCAGAAACTTTGGTCCTTCTCCATTATTAATAACAAAGCAAGGAATAGAACACAATGTGCTGTTATGAACTCTGTCCCTTTAATAGGATACAAATCATTTTTAGTCGGTTCGCTGATTCCAGTTAGTAAGCACTAGACTTTAACTTCGAATATTTCTTGACATTTTGTATCGTTCCCCAGTGTCTGATTTCTTGGTGTTTAAACATGTTATAGATCGCAGTTTGAATCTGTGATGTGATTTGGACACCTTATAAAAAATATACTCAGTATATACACTTTGTGTGTGTGTGTGTGTGTGTGTGTGTGTGTGTGTGGTGTGTGTGTGTTTAAGTGTTGGAGGACCTGGTCATGGTACCTGTCCATACAAAGCCTGAAGATTCTGAGAAAGAGGTGGATGAACTGTATGATGTAGTCATGGTTGTGAAAGACAAATGGAAAACTAATGTGAGTCAAATTCAATAACTGTTTAATGAATATAAATTATACTTGGTTTTACTCTTATTTGAACATCTAACTAAAATTATAAAAGTATATATAAAAATAAACGCCACATCATAGGATTTAACGAATTTACATAACAAGCGTTGCATGGAACATCTCGGATCAACTAAACCATCGTAAGATTTGTTTATTTTGTTGTATTTTACAGAATATCATGATTTTGGGTGACTTCAATGCGGATGGCAGTTACGTGTCTAAGAAAGAGATGAAGGCAATCCGTATCTTCACAGATAAAAACTTCCACTGGCTGATTAAAGAAAAGGTGGACACCACCACAAGCACAAAGAATGACCACACATATGACAGGTTTGTCCTAATATAAACATATACAATAAGATAATAGATGATAAATGAATTTGACTATGTTCTATTATCAAGTTATGAGCTCTGTTTTATATATATACACAGATTCCTGAATTTATTTGACACCAATGTACCTTAGTGTGCTCTTGTAGCTCATCCACCTGAGGATTTAATATGCTGTGGTTAAATAGATTTGTGATATATATATATCTCATTTGAGTCTGGTTTCTTTCAGGGTTTCTTCCACGTACCATCTCAAGGAGTTTTTCCTTAACAGTCACCACAGGACCATTAGGGATAAACTTACGAAGATTTATTTTTACATATAAATGCATATTTTATAACCTAGATTATACAATTACAATATACAAATAAAACTGAATCGAATTTAGCTCAAACTATTGTGAAAATTCTCCGATCCCTAACCCAAAATTAGATTTCTAACTTTGCTATTTACGGTCGACGCTGAGATCTATAAACATTTATGTATATAATTATGTAAAGTAATATTCAGTTAGATGGTAAGGTAATCATTAACTTCGGTTTATTCCTGATTTAAATAAATCTAAATGTATTATTCAGTGATGTAATTGCTAATTCACTTCACCAGAAATATTTTGTATAGCGGCAAAACAAATTACATGAGTCGCATAATGAGCGTTGATCTACTCATTTATTTATATATGTGTAATTGAATTTGCACTTAAATGCAGCATCTTATAATCAGACAGACATTAACGCATCTTTGTTTCCATTAGGATAGTGCTGTATGGACAGGAAATGCTTAATGCCGTGGTGCCAAACTCTGCCAAACCATTTAACTTCCAGCTGGAATATGGACTGAGTGAAGCTGATGTAAGCATACTTACTTTTGTTCTATGGCTTTTAAAGGTATTTCGTATACGAGTTTCCATTTGATAAATAAAGTTGTAGTTGGCAGGTATAAAATCATGGATTGCAACTCAAACCTCATGCTTTGTCAGCCATGCTTCCAGACAATTCATTAGTAGTAGGGGGACTTGAATATCAAATCTCCAGGTTATTATAGGATTTAAGAGGCATTGATTATATATCAGGTCATGGATAAATCTTTTTTTTTTATATGGTGGTGGCAGACAAACTGTGCAGAAGATGTGTTGCAGTTAGTAATTGTATACATACAAAGTGACTTTATATGAGAGCACCAAAGGGAACTGGTAAAGCAATCCTAAAATTATGTTTTTGTTTACACTTAAATCAATGTAATATCAGTGTAAATCAGTGTACAGTGCCTTGCATGGGGATTATCATTAAACTACATACAATTACAAAAGCAGGAAAGGTTTACTTGAAACATTTCTGTTTACTAATGCTCCATCCAACATGGTGTTTCTACACAATAGGCCAAATATTTTTTCTTTTTTTGTTTACTCAAAATAGCCAAAGATTTACATTTCAATTTTAGACGTGTCGATCAAAAATGTAAAAAATCCTATTTGTCGATTTAATTCTCAGCTTGTATTAAATATAAAATGTGTATCAGTTTCCTGGAGGAATAAATAATGACACAGCCGTTAATATTCGGCCTTCTCGGGGTCTTAAGCAAAGCCACTTGTCTTTAGCTGCACTAATATGATAATGCTGTATAAATAATTTCCCCTTGGACTTTAATAAACACTTTTACAGGCACTTAAAATAAGTGATCACTACCCAGTGGAGGTGGAACTGAAAGAAAAGAAGGCCAGCGGTCAAAGTAAGCAGCATAATTCTTTATTATGTACATCCCCATTACAAACAGTGATCTAATACACAATACATGAGTCGTTACAAACTAAAAAAAAAAAAAATAATAACCCTCTTGCTTTAGAATCTGCCACATGCAAGAAATAGATGACAGCAGGAGAAAGAAAACATTGACAAGACTTGGAGAAAGGAACCAGTTTTTTTTAGAAAATAGGTTGAAATGCCTGAAATGAAGATGTACATATTAAAATCTGAGCTCTAATGTGTTTGTTTCGTCTATTTATTTATTTATTTTTATAATGTAATAAACACTTTTGATTTCACACAAAATACATACAAAACTTGTGTGTTTTCCTGTCCTCGTCACAGGAGAGTGTTAAAATGCTAGTTTGTGTAATTGTGTGGCCCCCGAAGCAGAATCGAATAGCGTGCTCACATAACAGCTCCCTAATGCAGGCAACCAACAGTTTTCCAGTCACTTCTTCCCAGACTTCTTGATTCCACCACCAGCTGTGAAGGGCAAAGCAGAGACCAGATAAAATACCATTAACTGTTTGCTAAACAATGTGATTCATTCATTGTCACGGATCAGTGTGTGTACCTGAAATTCGCTAGAGTTAACATACTGTTTAGTAACGCCATCTAGAGGTCAACTTCAGTTTTTTTTTTTCACTAAGCAAATTACTAATTGTAATACTGTATGGTGACAAAAAGCTCCAGAACCACTTCATTCATTCATCTTCAGTAAGCCACATGTCCAAGTCAATCTATATATCTCTCTCTCTCACACACATACATACATATATTATTTATGTATGTATATTTAAAAAACATTGCACAAGATTCTTTCCAGACATCACCATTGGATTAGTGGATTCAGAGATATCCTTGTGTAATGGATGTTCTATTTTTCCTTGCAAAACCGAAGCAGAATCGAATAGCGTGCTCACATAACAGCTCCCTAATGCAGGCAACCAACAGTTTTCCAGTCACTTCTTCCCAGACTTCTTGATTCCACCACCAGCTGTGAAGGGCAAAGCAGAGACCAGATAAAATACCATTAACTGTTTGCTAAACAATGTGATTCATTCATTGTCACGGATCAGTGTGTGTACCTGAAATTCGCTAGAGTTAACATACTGTTTAGTAACGCCATCTAGAGGTCAACTTCAGTTTTTTTTTCACTAAGCAAATTACTAATTGTAATACTGTATGGTGACAAAATGAGCTCAAAATGAGCTCCAGAACCACTTCATTCATTCATCTTCAGTAAGCCACATGTCCAAGTCAATCTCTCTCTCTCTCTCTCTCTCTCTCTCTCTCTCTCTCTCTATCTATCTATCTATCTATCTATCTATCTATCTATCTATCTATCTATCTATCTAACTATCTCTCTCTCTCTCTCTCTCTCACATGCATACATACATATATTATTTATGTATGTATATTTAAAAAACATTGCACAAGATTCTTTCCAGATATCACCATTGGATTAGTGGATTCAGAGATTTCCTTGTGTAATGGATGTTCTATTTTTCATAACCAAACAATAAACCAAATGAGTCCTAGAGCAATATAATTCTACTCCTATCACATAATTTTCTTATACAGAGGCTATTAAATGTTTGAAAACTCCTAGTCCTTTATGTTTTTTTCCCCAAAAGACACACGCAGGAACATTCAGCATTCAGTCTCTTGTAAAAAAAATTGCCAAAAACTTCATCCCAGACCAGTTCAATAGGATTTAAGGCGCAGTGAGTGGGATAACGGATAACAGTCCTGACAACTGTGTTGTATTCTGAATAACCATTACAGAGCTTTAGATGTGAACTTCAGTTCGTTGTCTTGTATGGTGAAGTTGGTTCCAATTAGACGGGATTACAGGGTGTTTAAATATAGAATGGTGGCCATATTGGTTTAGTTTTCCTTTCACTCAGAATAAGTCTCTAACCCTCCCTGCTCCAGAACAACCCCAAACCATTAAGCTTCCACCCCCATATGTTTGACTGTAGGTGTGAGGCAGTCTGCTAACATCATCTCCTGTTCTTCATCTTACACAAGTTCTTCTGTTAGATAAAAAGAAATTCGACTCTTCTGCCCACAGAACTGTCTTCGAGGCATGGCCACCAATCAGGCATAACATTATACCCGCCTGCTTAATAGTGTTGTTGGTCCCACTTTTGCTGCCAAAACAGTCCTGTCGAGGATTACAGCAGTAACTTCTTCAGCAAAATGAGCTACTGCGCTAGTCTGTTGGATCAGACCACATGCGCCAGCCTTCGCTCTCCCCATGTGAATCAATGAGCCTTTGCTGCCCATGACCCTGCCACCACCTTCATTGGACCACTTTAGATAGATACTGGCCACTACAGACCGAGAAGAGCTGCAGTTTTGGAGATGCTCTGACCCAAGTCATCTAGCCATCACAATCTGTCGTGCCAATTTTCCTTCTTCTAACACATCAACGCAACTTTGAGGACAAAATGTTCTGTTGCTGCCGTATAAATCACACCTACTAACAGGTGCCGTAATGAAGTGATAATCAGTGTTATTCACATCGCTGCTCATAATGTTATGCCTGGTAGGTCGGTGTACAACCCATAATGATGGAATATACACCAATAAATATGATTTCATTCGCCTAGCCATTATCCAATTTGGTAGAACGCCTGTGCAATGTCATATTGTCCTGGCGAATATGCTTATCTGACCTCATTGTTTGGTTGCCCTGAAACCTGATTAACTGAAGCTTAGGACAGGTAAGAATTAAACATTAAGACAGGACATGCTGTTAGAAGAGAAGAACTATAAGTTGGTATGATACGAGAGGTGTCCAAAATGTCCTGAAGTGTTTTATTCCTTATATAATCACAGCAATCTGCCATTTCTAATTTAGCAATAAACACCACAACCTACTTTAATCCATTTATAATTACATTCATGTCCACAAAACATGAATGTGAGCTGGGAACGAAGAAACTTCTGATCTCAGAAATCATTTAGTTTTGTCACGTCACCACAACGTACCTAATTCACACAAAACTGTAACAACCGTCAGTTCTATTGTCACACGCACTCGTTTTTGAGAGTGTCTCTTTAAGCTGTCTGCTGCTTTTCTTGTTTACTAGTGGGAACATTGGGTTACAAATCAAATATTCTCCTACTTAAGGGTCCTTTGCCTGCTGCTTTGGCTTTCAACGCCTCCAAAGCTTTCTGGTCCTCCTTCTGCTTCTGCTTGAAGGCAGCCTCATCCTGTATGTGTGCATGTGAGAGAGAGAGAGAGAGAGAGAGAGAGAGAAAATGGGGAACACAAACACAGCAAGACGTCAGACCGGATCTGTTTTACCCCCTGGGATGAGCGAGTTGGTTTACAAAACATCAGCCTCACCACACATAATTTTTCCTATCAGTTCTGCTAGTGCTCAGGTAAACTCACCTCGTCTACCTCCTTGGATTGCTTCTTAGGAGCCTTCAGGGGTTTCTTTTTACCTCCTGCGTGTGTGAATAAATAAAATTACATCAGTCACAACTGTAATCTTTGCAAAATTGCACATCGGCAAACTGTGTTGGCAGTGTTTCACCGAGTAAAGGCAGATTATATGATTATAATCTGGAAGGACACCAGAGGATTAAACCAGGTGCTGTAGGTTAATCTAATGAAAGCCATGAATCACTGGATAATGTCTGGGAATTAAGCACAGGCTGCTCTTCCAGAAAGAAAGAAGAAAAAATTTACATTAGGATTGTTTTTTCTATACAGGATTTGAAAAACATTTCACCACACAACAATTTTTTGAAACGTTTTTCTTTCTGAAACCTTTTTGCTGATGCGTTACGCATTTAATCGTGTTCACGTTTCTAATACGCTATTAACTTCAACATAATTAAAAGTGTTTTGCTCCTGATTTTCCAAGCCTTGATGGATTCCAGTTGCCATGACATCGTTTTTTCCATTGTAGCAATGTCCTGGTGAAACCTTTTACTTTGTTCGTCATTGACAGCACAGAGATTTGCAGGGAAGAAGTCCAAGTGTGAGTGGAGGACATGAATCTTCATTGTTTTGTATGCTTTGGGACGTTTGTCTACCAACTGAATGTAATGTGTAACTTTTCCTCACAGCTGCATAGGCAACAGGTATTAAAGGGTTGACAGAACAGTTTTGAGGGTTAATACTGATGAATCAATAAAGAGATGCGACTCTTGTAAATCATGTTCACGACCCACTTGTCAACTTGGGCAAAGAATTTGGTTAGATCATCTTGGCGGCTTGGAAAACTAATTTTCGTAAGTGGTGCCAGAATACACCAGTCTCTAACGCAGCAATTCGGCTTTTGACGGACCCAAATCTCTGACCAGATCGTTTTATCCGGACTGTGTTATGAGAAGTGGATCGCTCAAGACGCCCAGTTCAAAATCCGGGTCAATGTCAGTGCCAGTTCCCTGCATTGCAGTTTCTTCATATGGTCAGTTTCTCTGGTGGTTAAGGAATTGGAAGACTGTCAGATCAGGGTATTTAATTAACTTGGGGGGTTTTAGGGGGGATAGACACATTTGTCTAAACAGAAATAACATTCAGTCACATGGTCTTTCTGTCCATCAGGACAGCATTGTCTTTCGAATACCCCTGATCCAAGCTCTCAGACAAATGTGAGACGCCCATTCCTTGTCTTGAGCACTGATTTTTACAGTACAAATGATCTGCTTTATTCACAAGAGCAAATCATCGAGCGTCTTTGATCGACAATATAGCAGAATGCATCACGACATTTTACGACACTTGACGAGCCCTTACGACCGACACCAATCGTCATGTAAAACCGTATAACATCTAAATTACATTTACATTAAATTAAGTGCTATTGCGGCAATGCGTACACACTATAAGATCTAAAAATGTTATTTCGACTCTATTTAACACAATAATAATTTAATAATTTTTATGAACTGAGCTATAGTGAGGCTACATGACGGTTAACATGAGCAGAATATTTTTGAACAAAACGACGAATTCGCGCATTACTAATTCTATAAAATGGCGCTGTTTCATTTCACCTGACTCGTTTTATAATATACATCAATATAATGTTTTAAGTATGTAATTATATATTTTAAAAAAATTACCTTCTCTTCCAGACATTTTGAAGAGGTTGGTTTAGAAACTGGCGCGTGCGAGTCTGAAAAGCAGCGAGGCTCCGCTTAGAATGTCTCTCCCTCCACCCGTATTACGGAACAAATCCCGCCTCCTCCAATTCGCCATATAGTGCACGGAATACGGGTGTGATGCGATGTAGTGCATTAGGACCCCGCCATGTGATGCTGTCGAACCCGGATGTGGTAGTCTTATCATGTGCCTGAGCTAAAAGTTTTGAATCATATAACGATAGCATGATTTTTTACGTAGCGCCCTAGTTTATTTTTTTTCTAATTGCGTCTTGGATAGCTTTACGCAAAAGACGGCGACAGCCACGACCAAAGCCAATATCTGGTATGTTATATTTGTGTACAGGATGATTTTATAAATATCTTTCAGTCTTCTTATTGCATTAGCTAATGTGTTCAATGTAATGTCAAACATGTATAGCATGGGGTGTAGATACATGGTGACATTGGAAACTGTGTTATTTTAATGTTTGTTGTTTCTTTTTGTAACTGGTTAGCCTGGTTTTAAAATGTGTATATAGAACATAAAATGTATTACTATATAATGATAACAATTAATGTTAGATCTACCTAAAGAGTGTTCCTTCTAACTCCAGGTTGAAGGTTTAATGTGTGAAGTTCAATGAGCTACAGGGGAACTTGTGCACTGCAAAGGAGAAATGGCACTTTCTTCCACCTCCTCCAGTTCTCTGGCAGAATCCAGCGCAATGCCTTCTCCATCAACAGAGCCTTGTGCTCTCAGAAAAGCCCACCAGATAAACCTGGAGCTGCTCAGAAGAAAACATCGGCTGCCTACAATGACATGACCGAGCTGGGAAAACAGTGGGGACAGGATGCTGTGAAAACTGTGATGGCTACGGTCACTCACTGGTGGGGAAAATATGAAGAGTTTGTTGGTCTTAATGAGGTTCGATACGCTCAGTCCAAGGTTACAGAGGTAGGCGTATCTTTTTTTTTACATCCCTTGATATCCCTATTATGTCGTTTGAGTTATCAATACTGAGAGCAGATGTCTTGGTGTTTCACGCTCAGGCTGAGAAGGCTTTCATGGTGGCCAGGGGAATGGTTCGGGAGGCTCATGTGGGTTTGGAGGCCCTCCAGATCAGACTTAAGGAGGTTAGAGATCGCCTGGACCGAGTGTCACGAGAGGAAGCACATTATCTTGAATTAGCAACACTGGAACACAAATTGCTTCAGGTGGGCTAAGACTTGATATCTAGGTGTGGATAATTCTTTAGATGATAAAAGTTAAGTATATTTGTGCATTGATTGTTTTTTTATACTAATAGGAAGAACGTCGCCTCAAAACAACTTATGAGCATGCAGAGGAAGGAGAGCGGGAAAAATTTGCTCTTTTCTCTGCTGGTGTGCGCGAGAGTCATGAGAAGGAGCGGGCGCGTGCCGAACGCACCAAGAACTGGTCCATCATCGGCTCTGTACTAGGCGCCATTATTGGTGTTATGGGTTCCACTTACATCAACAGGGTACGTCTGCAGGAGTTGAAAAACTTGCTCCTGGAGGCTCAGAAAGGACCAGCAAGCTTACAGGAAGCTATAAAAGTTCAAGCCGTTTCTCACAAGAGCCAGCAAGAGGAACTCCGAGGCCTCATAGACACACTCAAGTTAACAATTACTAATAGAACAGATGAAAAACCTATATCTGGTCCCATAGCAGCCCGATCTGCAACACCGCCATCGAAACCCAGCGTGTCAGAAGAAGTCATTAATGAGATACTTCTGCACAGTCAGGGAGCTCATTCACTCGTCGAAGACCTTAAACCACAGTTTGAGCAAATCAGACAGAATTTAGGGAAGATGGCGAGCGAGCTTCAGGTTGTGAAGAAATCTATCTCAACTCGAGCTGCAGAAAAGCCGTTAATTCAGACAAAAGATAAGCCAATTTTAGTGTGCGAAACAGAGAGCGTCATCCAAGGCCTGGATCAGACCGAGAAAAGATTAGAATCTCAGATTAACAAGTCAACCCTGTACAGCACTATTTTGACTTACACAGCGTTTGCGTTAACTATGCCAGTGCTGTATATTATTTTCAAAGGTACCACATGAAATCATCAAGCCTGTAGCATGTACTTGAGGGACCATCGTTTGAAAATGATTTCCGATTTTGCCGAGTATTGTATTAAAAGAGAACCGTGTAAAATTATAGAACCATGCACTGATATGTATAGAATTAAAAAAGTTGAACCCGAAAGATGCCTTGTTGCATTTCTTGTCATTTACAGAATTTCCTTGGCTTTGCAGTAGGGTAACAATATTGTAATCATGAAGATCACAAACATTTTCTTTTTTTAGTATCATTATAACTGTGGTATAACATTTCTGTTTTTAATTAATTTGGTTTTAAGATTTTTTTATATAATATTCTAATACCTATGCATAGAGCACTATACATATATTTGATGGTTTGTTATTTGGGTGATTCCTCATTTGAGGTGCCATTAATATCTGGTTCTAAAAAATATATATATATATATATATATATATATATATATATATATATATATATATATATATATATATATATATAAAAAAA
>MU591762.1:7608388-7672320 GCA_024362625.1 Silurus asotus | reverse complement strand
AGTCTAAACTGAGGGGACCCGGACAACACGTAGTACAATGGCTGTGAGTAAAATATATATATTTATATGTATATTCATAGAGCTGAGTAAGTCGACTACATAGTATAAAAGTTAGCAGAATTGAAGTGTTATAGTGGAGATGGTATTTTAAAGATATTTTAGAGATATTTTAGCTGAGTGGTGTGTGTGTGTGTGTGTGGGGCCTGGTTTCATCTCGCTGTGAGGGAGATGCTTTGTGTTAGATTTAGGAAAAAGAGAGAAAGATCAACCATTAAATCTTTTCACAAATAAAACCTTTTATTCGCAGTGTAATTCGTATATCTTTATTTTTTTACTGGTACACTATGCGGGTATAAATGGTTGGTGTTTGAGAAGCAGGGAACTCTATTTTTACGAATTATGGAAGATATTAATACATTTCACATGAACAAGATAAACTTTTAAGCTGAAGTGTTTTTTTTTAAGAAGTTATATTTGCACGTCCGTGTAGAAAATAAGTATTTGGCAGTATTAGTTCGAAAATTGGGTTCAGAATGATTTTTTTTATGATTTATTGTAATGCAATAATATTTATAAAATTCATACATTTTGTGTTTATCGTATTGAAGTCAAAATGTGGTCTAAAACGTGTTCAATATTTTGTATACCACGCTTCATTACTGATTCATGAATGTCAGTGTTCGGTTCCTTTGAACCGGAATTGTTTTAAGGAATCGATTCACTACAGTGAGTGATTGAACCAGCTTTAACATAGACATGCTTATTCAGGTACATTGTGGATTACTGTATTTGTAATTTAAATAAGCTGCCTAACATTACCCACATTTTCTGTACGCCACGCTTTATTACTAAATCATAAATGGCAGTGCTCGGTTCCTTTGAACGGGATTTGCTTTAAGGAATCGGTTCTGTAAATCCTTTGTTGAACGCATGGTGCTAAATTACAAGCTGTCACATAGACATGCGTGTAGGAACATTGGAGTTTAAACACACACACACAAATCCCATGCTAAAATAAAATGCCTTAGTCACTTAAAAAACACGTACAGGCATAAAGTCTATCTAATCTAATGTATCCTGCTGTCATTTTTCTGACCACAAAAAGTTTGAGAATCGATAATGTAGGTAAATATAAACATGTTTATCATCAACCTGAGCGCCTTTAAATGACGCAGTTTTCTATTTCCTTTTCCCAGGATTCCTCAGAATCTTTCAACATTGCCACGAGCCCGAGTCGCGGCTCACGGCGAGGCGATCTGACATCCAGCCCAGGCAGAGACCTTCCTCCGTTTGAAGATGAGTCTGAGGGACTGCTGGGGGACCATGAGCCTGAAGAGGAGGAAGAAGATGGAGAGGAGCTGTTTGGAAACCAGTTGGAAGGGTAAACATTTTTTTTTTGCCCCACAACGTTTATACGTTTCCATGTTAGATGGGTCGGTGGCACATATAATAACATGCATTACAGAGAATAGTTTTTATCCATTTCTTAGATATTAATGTTTGTTTACAGCTTAAATTTGTAAATGGACATTTATCTATTTTTTTTTTTTAACTTGTCACCTGCAGGGACTACCGTCCTATTCCTGAACTGGATCGCTATGAGGCAGAAGGTCTGGATGATGAGGATTTGAGTGAACTGTCTCCTGGAGCTCGTGCTCGTGCTGAGGCAGCTATGAATGACCGAGACAAAAGAATAGGCATTGGCCGCATGGGCAGGGGGCTGCTTTATGGTGAGATTTTTTTTAAATATCAGACAAAAAACATTTTCTTTACATGATTGTCAATCTAATGTACAAATGATCAATACATTATCAGAGACTGGATTACTATTTTTGCTGTAGCATCGAACCATACAGTGATGTTAAAAATGTGCTCTACCACCTTGTACAAAATGTTTCCCTAATTAACCACATGAGTGCTGTTTGCTCTGTTGATATTGTGGACTCGATGTACATACAGATTCCCTTAACTTTCTAAACACGTTTAATATTTCCTTTATCCAGACAGTGAAGATGAGGATGACGAGCGACCATCAAAGAGGCGACGGCGTCTGGCAGAACGTGCCGCAGAAGGAGCTGGTGCTGAAGGCGAGGATGAGGAGATGATCGAGAGCATTGAGAACCTGGAGGATATGAAGGGTCACTCAGTGCGGGAGTGGGTTTCTATGGCTGCCCCACGCCTTGAGATCTACCACCGTTTCAAGAATTTTCTTCGCACCCACGTGGATGAGCACGGCCACAATGTTTTTAAAGAGAGGATCAGCGACATGTGCAAAGGTTTTTAACATTATTAGGCGTTTTATGTTTTGTTCATAACAAAATAACTTCCAGAAAATTATTACTCCCCCTGGTATGTTAGTGTTAGGAAAATTCAAACCAAATTACAAGTCCAGAACAGTTTTTAAGGATGAGTAGTGTAGTTTAATAATGAAGTCTTTGGTTTTAACTCTTAAATGTTAGTATTTTCTCCACAGTACTTTATTTGCCACTTACTTAGTCTTTGTTCACTTCTAGAAAACAAGGAGAGCTTGTTGGTGAACTATGAGGAGCTGGCCTCCAGAGAACATGTACTAGCCTACTTTCTTCCTGAGGCACCTGCTGAGATGCTGAAGATCTTTGATGAAGCAGCAAAAGAGGTGGTGCTGGCCATGTACCCCAAATATGATCGCATAGCCCACGAGATCCATGTGCGTATTGGCAACCTGCCTCTAGTGGAGGAGCTACGTTCACTCAGGTACACATTCGTACAAGTACATGGCTGCTGCTGCTTGTCACTTTAATGTCATCCTAAATATTAGGATATATATATGTTTCCTAATGGTCGAAACAGTGTATGAGATTGTGATGTGTTTTGAGATTTGTTCAGACATTTTATCAAAAAAAGAATAGACACAAATTCGAGGCTTTATCCCCTAAAACAACATATAGAATTATTAATATTAATTTTTTGTATTTGTAGGCAGCTGCATCTAAACCAGCTTATCCGCACCAGTGGTGTAGTAACCAGCTGTACGGGAGTGCTGCCCCAACTCGGCATGGTCAAATACAACTGTAACAAGTGTAACTTCATCCTTGGCCCCTTTTTCCAATCACAAAACCAGGAAGTGAAACCAGGCTCCTGTCCCGAATGTCAGTCTCTTGGACCTTTTGATATCAATATGGAGCAGGTATGCGCAGGCTTTGAACAATGTGGTGTTCCTGCTATAAACTGTTTGTGTGGCATCTCTG
This sequence comes from Silurus asotus, assembly GCA_024362625.1. Classification (NCBI taxonomy): domain Eukaryota; kingdom Metazoa; phylum Chordata; class Actinopteri; order Siluriformes; family Siluridae; genus Silurus; species Silurus asotus. The sequence goes on along the minus strand of MU591762.1, from coordinate 7,669,093 downwards.
AGTTTATCTTTTCCACATAAGATTAAATCGCCATATGCTTACTTTCTACAGACCGTTTATCAGAACTACCAGCGCATCACCATCCAGGAGAGTCCTGGCAAAGTGGCGGCTGGTCGTCTGCCCCGGTCTAAGGATGCCATTCTTCTGGCTGATCTGGTAGATAGTTGTAAACCTGGAGATGAAATTGTGAGTGCTTTTGTTGAATTTTTTTTTTTTTTACACTTTTGTTTGAAATTAATATAATTACATTAAGAAGTGAAAATGGTACAAGAAGCATCCAGTTAGAGTTATTGTGTGGTAGTCAATGCATGTTTAAATGTGTTCAGTACATCGTTTATAATAATTTAAATAATATTTTCATGGTGCTGAATTTAATGTTAACTTGCTTGAATTTGTGTGATTAGGAGCTGACTGGCATCTATCACAACAACTATGACGGCTCACTAAACATGGCCAATGGCTTTCCTGTTTTCGCAACTGTAATCCTGGCCAATCACATTGTGCGGAAAGATCAGCGAGTGGCCGTAGCAGAGCTCACTGATGAAGATATAAAAGCCATTGTGGCTTTGTCCAAGGATGAGCGCATCGGAGAACGGGTGAGTACGACAGCACTGCTTTGGTTTCTGCACTATAACATTATAGCAGATATAGCAGAGGTTCTTCAGTCCTAATCTTAACTGGGTTATTTTTATTTTTGCAGATATTTGCCAGCATTGGGCCCTCTATCTACGGCCATGAAGATATCAAGAGAGGTCTGGCTCTTGCACTGTTTGGTGGCGAGTCTAAGAATCCAGGTGAGTTATTTATAGCATTCTGCATCCAGGTTTAACCTGTAAACCTGGATTTTGGATACCAGACCTAATTACATTATTCAGAGGTGCTGTCACTAAATTATTTTTTATAATAATAATAATAATATTTGAGGTAACCTTTTATAAGGCAGTAAGGGTGTTCAAAATAAAGGCTTTTGTGTTACTCAAAATTGTGTATCTCCTGTGATATTTTAAAGCTAGTATGGGATTAATCATGTCTGTATTAATCTTTTCTTAAACATATGTATACATGTTCATACCATCAAACTTTGTATCTAGTGGAGCGTTTTCAGTGTTTATCCGGTTTAAAAAAAATGCTTTGTCTATAGGAGGGAAGCATAAAGTACGTGGTGACCTCAACGTACTGATGTGTGGAGATCCAGGCACAGCCAAGTCTCAATTCCTGAAGTATGTGGAGAAGGTTGCGAGCCGGGCAGTGTTCACAACGGGGCAGGGTGCCTCAGCCGTCGGTCTCACAGCCTACGTCCAGAGACATCCAGTCACTCGTGAGTGGACGTTGGAAGCCGGTGCTCTGGTCCTGGCAGATCGTGGAGTCTGTCTCATTGATGAGTTTGATAAGGTGAGACCCTTAAGTCATAATTATTGTATTGTATTATCTTTTTTTATCCTAAATCTTTTTAGTACTGTTGATAAAACGTTAATCAGTGCTTCTGAGGTATTTGAATTTATATAGATTTATGAAAGTAGCACTGAGGGGGATAAAATGCACCCATGATTAGTACATTAGTACAGTATAAATTACAATAATATAATAATAACTCATAGAAATAGCTCTTTTCAGTACTTTTTAAACCCAGACTGGGGAAAAAAAGATACTAAAGTAGACTTTTAATTAAAATACTTTTGAGTATGGTCTGTCATCCTTAATTCCCCCACTGTGCTTTTTGTTACACAGATGAACGATCAGGACCGTACCAGTATCCATGAAGCAATGGAGCAGCAGAGTATCTCCATCTCCAAAGCTGGCATCGTCACTTCTTTGCAGGCCCGATGCACTGTAATCGCTGCTGCAAACCCAATTGGTGTGTACCACAGTTTAGTGCAAGTAGTGTTGGTTATATCATTAATCCAGTTTAGCTTTGTCTCTACATTCAGGACTTCTTTCAGGCTTTTAAAAGATTAACATATACTGGTTTGTGTGCTTTAGAGAACTGTACCCTACACTATTTATATGTAACAAATCACAATTTCACATTTTCAGAGTTCTTTTGAATTATTTGTATTTCTGGGATTTTAAAGCAGCCGGGCGTTCAATGGTCAGTTGTAAAATATGAAAGTTTCTGGTAGATTTCTTCAGAAAAGAAATTTTTTTTTAATACCACCACTACCAGAGAAGTTATCAATCTAGCTATGAGCCAAAAATTGCGAATCAAACTTCTTTTATTTCTATAGTGTTGTCTCTGGAAGATTTAATAAAATGGTTGCTGAAATGTCAGGGGTGTACTCACTTATGCACGATACTGTATCTATGTGTATCTTATCTATCTAATGATGATTGATTCTCTAGCATGATCTATTTAATCACTATGCTATCTTTCTCTTTGAAGGTGGCCGATATGACCCATCCCTCACCTTTTCTGAGAATGTTGACCTGACTGAGCCTATCGTGTCTCGTTTTGACATCTTGTGTGTCGTTAGAGACACTGTGGATCCTGTGCAGGTGAGGATCACGGCTTTGCCCCCAATAGTTATACCCCATCCATAGTTTCTTGCAAACCTTGGAATACTATTTGATTTTCTTTTCTCCATTCGTCTATCTGTGCAGGACGAGATGCTTGCCCGCTTCGTGGTGGGCAGCCACATAAAGCATCACCCCAGCAATAAGGAGGGAGGTGTCGCCAGCCTGGAGGAAATGGTGCTGCCCAATTCATCAGATGTGCCACCCATTCCTCAGGAGCTACTCAGGAAGTACATCATCTATGCCAAGGAGCGTGTGCGGCCCAAATTGAATCAGATGGACCAGGACAAGGTGGCACGCATCTACAGCGACCTCCGGAAGGAATCCATGGTTGGAGCAATAATTAAAATTTAAACACAAAAAACAGGCATTTACAGTGTAGTAGACAACTTTTTAAACTTTTTGCTTAATACACGAATTATAATGTTATGGTTGTGTGACGTCTTACTGACCGAATAGTGGCAAGTGTTTAGACTTTGCCTTGAAGTAAGAGTTGGTTGAGATTGAGAATTTTTCACCATCAAGTATTAGCTTTGATCTGCTTTAGGTAATGTAGTTTTATCTCCCTTTCTGACAGGCTACTGGCAGCATCCCCATTACAGTGCGTCACATTGAGTCAATGATCCGGATGGCGGAGGCTCACGCACGTATGCACCTTCGTGACTACGTACAAGAGGAGGATGTCAACATGGCCATACGTGTCATGCTGGAGAGTTTTATCGATACACAGAAGTTCAGTGTGATGAGGAGCATGAGAAAGGTACAGAGTGTCTTTTGTACCAGGACTTGCAGTTAAAGGGAACTAATTTAGGACCCAATAAATCAGGGGGCTGCTTTTGCAATCTGTTGTCCACCATGGCAGTAATAATCTAAGCTTGTGCCGTACTATACTATTTTCTCTCTATCTTTCTCTCTTTCTCGATATAGATACACACTTATTTATTTTTTTAATCTAATTCTAATCCGTCTGTAGTCAAATTTCTTACTTTACAGAATCTTTTACATGTGATCTTGAACTAAATTTAAATTTGCTTCAAAATGACCCCTTTGAATCAGATTTAATGTGCTTTGCTTTGCTAGTTAGACAACTTGCTTATATCTACTACAAAATAAATCTGCCTTTCGTTGCCTGGGAACAAAATCTGTTAAGTGACTTTTGCTGCTGTGATTTAACTTTTGGGCAACAAACATGTTTGGGTAGGAGCACTTGCATTTATACCCTGCTGTTTGTTAAATCAGCACAGTGAATTCAGCACTCTGGATTTGAAATGCATGCCAATACATTGCCTGTGGGCTTTTCACCTGTTCAGTACTGGAATAATGTGCAGTTGATAAAAGAAGTTGGGTATTTGAAGGTGTACAATTAAAGCACATTTTGCTTAGCCTTTTTTTTTTTTTTTTAACAAATCGGTCCATTTTGCATTTGTTTTACATTTTACTCATTGGTGTCTGTTCTCTTCCAGACATTTGCACGCTACCTGGCTTTCAGGCGAGACAACAATGAGCTACTGCTGTTTATCCTGAAGCAACTGGTGGCTGAGCAAGTGTCCTACCAGCGCAACCGTTATGGAGTACAGCAGGATGTTATTGAGATCCCTGAGAAAGATCTGGTGGATAAGGTAACTGATAGGATGATGTACTTTACTGCTGTTTGTCAAGCATTAAAAGAAACTTGCTAGATGTAGCTTTGGAAATTATTATTATTTTTTTTTTGGGAAGGGGGGTATATTAGTGATGTTGCGTGATTAGCTGGGGGGAAAAAAATGGCAGAATTGCGAGAAATTAAGTCTGAATTAGAATTTTTTGAATGTGTGGGAAACAGATTTCAGAGTTTCTCTACTCTAGAATAATCCCACCTCTCTCCTTTACAGGCTCGACAGATCAACATCCACAGCTTGTCAGCGTTTTATGACAGCGATTTGTTCCTTTCCAACAAGTTTTCCCATGATGCAAAGAAGAAGCTGATCATGCAACAGTTCTAAACCATCTGCTGCTTTTGGCTTGTATTGGAGAGAATCTTGTGGACGTGTAAATATGTTGCTAATTCGCCACATTGTGTGGACATGGAGGAGTTCTGATATGGACAGAGTCATTTGATCATTCAAAGAAACGCCAGAAACGGTGGTATGAATTTATTTCTTTTTTTTTACTGTCAAATGCAGAAATGTTTTGCATGTGTAGGATTGGATATTGAAAAAAAAAAAAAGTGTACCATGTTCTAAAAGAAATTGTTAAATAAAATGTTTACTTACCCTTAAATTACAGACTACAGCAAGAGTTACTCGACCACCGAATTGAAATTTATAGCACAGTACAAGCCTTTTGAGTCTCTCCAGAAACCTACGGTTTCACAAATGATCAGTTTTGGGTCAAATTCTGGGTTCTGCTGTTCGAGTATGCATGCACATCAGCACATTGTTGGATCATCACAATTAGTGTTCTAGCTTTGGCTCTAAATTTCAACACTGCAGAAAACCTGGTGGTATTGCACATTCCTGTATCTAAAAATATGTTGTGCATGCAGGAGTATTCCAAGGTCATTTTATTAGCTGCAGAAAGCCCTAACTGAGGCTCTACTACAGACGTTCTGATGGGTCACGATTGAAAAATTAGGGGCACTGAAATATTTCACCCTTTTCCAATTTCTTAATGTTTTATTTGCTCAAACACTGCCGTCTGCCAGTAACCAAATCCTGAATTAATAATAATAATAATAGGGATTTTGCAAGATGTAACAAAGGAAACCAGTAAAAAAAGATTTTAATGATTTGCATGTACAGTATTTGTTTTTATTATTATTAATGCCATGCCAGCATCAGTGCCATTGTTTAGGTTAGCTTGCTTATATTGCAGATAAGATGTTAGTAGTGTTTTTCTCGAGGTGTGAAAACTGAAACATTTGCTCTGCTTCAGGCTTTTTGCCAATTTTCCCTTTGTCCGAGATCATTTTGCTTGTAGAAACATGGTATTTGTGAGGGAGAGAGATAAGGGTTATGTAAAATGTATAATACTTTTGACCAGTGAATTATATATAGTGGATATACAACTAATCTACTCCCCATGTTTATATTTCGATGGTGGTTATAAATGTTAAACCAATGTCATATTACATTGGGGTTTTTTGTTACTTTTAGAGTAATATAGCAACCAAGAAAAGTCATTATCCACTGGTCATAATTCTTAAAGACAGCACCCAAAGAGCACCAAGAAAAAAAACATGGTAAAGTAATGGTGGAAATAGTACTTCATACCAGTCTATTCTGGCACAAATCTGGTTGGCCTGCAGGAACACTGACCCATCGCTGCACTCCCCACTATGACAACCCTAAGCATATATCAGAGTGTACACAGGATTACAGTCAATACAATTTTGTAATGGTCCTATCAGAACCCAGATATAAATTTAAAAACAAAAAAAAAACGTGTGTGTGTGTGTGTGTGTGTGATATATAATTACACACAATATAAAATCTACTGTAACTACATGCAGTGCATGGTTGGCATAATGTTTGATTCAATGAGTCAATTCTTTTGAACTAAGTGAGTGAATTGAATTCCCCTTTTGATTCGTCACGATTCATGACTTGGAAGAAATATTTTTGCCAACGTTACACTGTACCGTACATTTTGCTGTGTATGTGCACCTAAAAGTTAATCAGTTTTAATCATGAATTGCATACCATATAACCATATTATATTTGTGTGTGTGTGTGTGTGTGTGTGTGTGTATATATGTATATATATTTATATAATCAATCAACCAGTGTTGAGCCATGCATTCAATCAATCCACCTCTATCATTATGATGCCATGGCTTCAGAAACAATCAATATTCTACAGAATCACAATATAAAAGAGTGCTGCATCACAGGCAAGTATCTAATGCAGAGAGAATGAATGCCAAATCTAAAGCAAGAAAACCAAATCAATTAAACAAGTCTTCTTTCACTGCTGCCACATCTGCACTGACGCATCCATCATCTTTATTAAAAGCATAAAAATGAACCTCATAAAATTGTTTTCCAGTGGATTAAAAATTAAGGTAAATTCTTCACGAAAGTAAATGCAGAAGTATAAATGCATCATGAAAACTTTTTTTTCCGTTAACAGCTATTAAATTCCCATGAATATATTGCAGCTTGTGCAGTTTGCAAAAGATGTGGTTTGCTATCAAAGGACTAGATGGCCCGTGTGTGTGTGTGTGTTTGTGTGTGTGCACTACCAGTCAAATGTTTAAACACCTCCTTCAGTATTTTCAATTTTTTTTGTACATTAATACTGATGAAATACTGGTAATGTTGGGACTCTGTTTCATCATAGCATGTGATGGTTTTGATGACTGCATAATTTCTTGCCTTCATATGGATTTGTACACTAGTTATAGAAGCTTAAATAGGAATATTATCTGTAATAAATGGAAATTCTGTGCCACCAAGATGAGGATGGGGTTCTCTCTTGAGTCAAGGTTTCTTCTTGCCACAGTCGCCACCGGCTTCCTCATCAGGGACAAACTTGCACTTAAAGAATGAACAAGATGTTCATTAAATCACCGCATTATCTGTGTAAAGCTGCTTTGAGACAATGTTCATTATTAAAAGCGCTATACAAATAACAATTGAATCGAAGTATTGACTCTGCACTCAGCCCTTCCTCTGCTCAAGACTACTGATGGTCTAAAGCACATTAAGAAGGCAAGAAATGTCACAGATGAACTCTTGATACAGCACTCATGTTAATTAAAAAACATTGTAGGTCAATTCAAGAGGCTTTTATTGTCATTTCTACGCTACACAGTGATACACAGTAAAAACGAGACAACGTTCCTCCAGAACAAAGTGGTGCTACACTAAACAACAGTTTAGTGTTGCACCACTGTCTGTCTGCACTGTGTTGTCTGTCTGCACTGCACTGTCTGTCTGTCTGACAGTGCAGACAGACAGACAGTGCAGACAGACAGACAACACAAGACACAAGATAGCGGTGACTACCTCGTGAATCTGATGAGAGAATGCCATGAGTGTGCCAAGTTGTCATCAAAGCTAAATGTAGATACTTTGGACAAATACAATGCAAACCATAATCTGGGTTGTTGAACACTTGTTTGTTTACTACATAATTCTATTTTAACTTATGTAAATCATGTAACACTGTATATCCTGCACTTGCTGTTATTGCGCTCTGGTTAGACCCAAACTTCATTTCGTTGCCTTGTACTTGTACATGAGTAATGACAATAAAGTTGAATCTAATCTAAATCTAATCTCATAATTCCAAATGTGTTCTTTCATCATTTTAATGTATTCAGTATTAATGTACAATGAAGGAGAACGTGTGTGAAAACTTTTGAATGGGCTCCTTTTTTACATGGCTTGAAGTGGAATCTTGAACATCTTTGAGATAAACTGGAACACTGACTGCACCCTCAGGCCTCCTCAACCTATCAGTACCTGATTTGACCATTGCCCTTGAGGATAAATTGAGCACAAATCTCCACAAAATCTAATCAACAACAACAACCTTCCCAGAAGAGTGGAGGTTTGAAAAGCGCAAACGGATCTTCATTCGTAAATAATGGGAAAAACTGGTTGATTTTACGAGTCGGTTCATCTTACGAGTCGATTCTTTTAACTCGAGTAGTAGGACTCACTTGCTCATGCTCCCGTCTCACAGCAATAGAGCGCTGCAGGAGGGGCGAAGCATCCAGAATATACTCTAAAGCCAGGCAGGGGGTTCCAGCCGCCAGCTTGGAGCTACTCCTGATTTTCCATCCATCTAAAAATGCGAGTGTTTGCGTGCCGCGTGTGAAATCTTTGCGTGGTCATGCTTTCGCACACCGAGGTCACTGAGACTGCGATCATCTCCGTGATGCTGCAGATGCTCTGATAATCTTCATCCAGCTCCTTCAGACGCACAGCATGTCTCTCTCTGTTGTGCTTTCAGTGCATTAGGATAGTAGGATAGCTTAGTATCCAAGGATTTCTTTGTAAATCTTTCTCTTATTGTGCTGCAGCCATGCCTGGTTCTGCTCTTCTTCATCATCATCCTTCTCCTCATCATCTCATTATAGGTAAGATCTACAAATGTACACGCATTTTTTATCCACTACTGGTATGCATTGCTTAGGTTCTTCTAAATTTGGGATATGGATCTGTGCATTTCTTAGTTTTTTTTATATACAAATCTGTATTATGAATTCTGTATTTTTTTTTTTATTATTGGAAGAAATTGCATGCTATCTATTTTTCTTTTTTTATATATTTATTTACATGGATGATATTTTATTAATAAATCTTACACATCACACAGAACGAAATGATGTATCAATACAATTGAACATCTACCTCAACTTTTGTGATGTATCACAAATGTGGTTGGAAGAAATTGCATGCTATCTATTTTTCTTTTTTTTATATATTTATTTACATGGATAATATTTTATTAATAAATCTTACACATCACACAGAACGAAATGATGTATCAATACAATTGAACATCTACCTCAACTTTTGTGATGTATCTTTCAAAGGAAAATGTGGATATAGTAAACACCAAAGATCATTCAAGGCAAATAAATGCATGCTTCAGAGTGAAAAAAAAAAATAACATGACATGCACCTTTCTAGGTAAAAGATTCTAGGCCTATAGAGGTAGAACAAATGCCATCTTGAGGTTGCCATCCAGGTGGGTATAGACGAGTATGCTTTTTATCTGGGGGGAAAAAAAAAGGTTGTACATGTAGTTTATTTTAAGGTAAATTCTATCCTCCTGGCACCAGTGAGGAGGTACAGCTTAATGTGATTTTTCTTTAGTTTTTTGTTTTGCAAAAAGTTGATGAGACCTTTTTTTTTCTTGTGTGTCCAAACACTTGCCCGTAAACAATCATAAACTGCACTGGTCAAAAGCCATACTGTGTTTCGGCTGCTATGGCCAACACTCCAACACAAACAATTGAGATGATGGTCAAGCACAAAAGTGAAATATCTAAAATGTCTGTCCATCTGCCTGTGTGCAATGTTTTGCTGCATATCCTACCTTCAACCAGATGAGTCATCTTTATGCTGTACAGCAGCGAGGAACAAGAACAAGGTTTATATATATAATATTTATTAAATTTTTGTAAATGTATTGAAGTATGACTGAAAATTATATTCGGCAGCATAATAAACCCAGAACAAAACAAAAAAAAAACCTTCGGATTACCTGATATAAGCCCGAGGGATGTTTTTGTTGCTCTTTATGGAGAAGTGCAAGCCGTCCTGCAGCCTTGTTCACTACTTTGTTCATTCATTAATGTTTATAGCCACTGCAGAAAGCTCCTAGCCAGGACCAGAGACTATAAATCTCCATCCTCCACCTACACAATTCTGCAAAGTCAGTCTGAAATCGTGGTGCAGGCAGACGACTAATTCAGGTCAGATGCAATCAGCATTTTTGTGTGGAGTAATCTGGGTAGAAAACAGACACTTCGAAGTATAGTGGTAAATAAGAGGGGATTGATTTATCGTTGAGAACATACAACAACGTAGATTGAAGTGAGAACTCTTGTTTGTTAATGGATTGTTAACTGGTCTGCTTTTTTTGCCACAGATAAAATTGCCATTAGAATTTTTCTAGTACAAAGATAATGATTCTTAAATGATTGATTTAATTATTATTAACTTGAAACACCCTCAAAAATAAGAGTATTAAACATCGCCTTTCCTTGTACCCTAAATTTTATACATTTGATATGTATCTTTTAGATGGAATCATAAATTATAGTGTTGATGTACATATTTGAAACATAATTAATTTGTAGGGTAATAAAAGTTTTTAGATGCCAGACTAATTTTCACGTATCACTACACTTCAAATGGTACACTGAAATTTCATTTTGTTTTCTAATTTATTTCAAACCAATGAGAATCAATTATTGTTAGGTAACACTGGATTTATTTAGGGTAATATATTAATACATTAAAAACAGAAATATCATGTTTGCTTAAGTACACAACCCTTGTTCTGTGGGGGCTTCTGCTTTATACCAATGAAAGGAATTACCCAAACAAGTATGCAAGTACCCTCACCACTGGCATCCACATGTGAACTATTAGAGTTTGTCATATTTTCTGTATAAAAACTCCACTAATAAAAACTCAATGTCCTAGCTGTGAATCTGAAGAAAAATTAGGCCCAGAGAGATACAAATTAATATCCAAGTGTTTGTCAGCACAGATCAATAATCAGGAAGTGAAAGCTGCATCACACATCAAACCTCAACTGCTCAAACAAGAAGACTTGAGAGAGAATCAAACAATTCCTTTGAAGGATTTCAATGGCTGGGAGTGGAATAATTAACACGATCACGAGCAACTCCTAACACTGGCTTGTATAGAAGGATGGTAAGAAAGAAGCTGCTTTTTATAAATTATGTGAGAAAACATAAAAGTGAACAAGCTTTTATGCAGGAAAGGGTCAAATGCCCCCCAAGAGAAAGCTTTTTTTGCCAAAACATAATTTGCTATGTGTTACACAAACATAAAAACTTTCAATAACTTAAGACATACCATCCTTACAGTGAAGCATGGTGGTGGGAGCATCATGCCGTGGGGATGCTTCTCATCATCAGAGAAGAATCGATTGAGCAAAATAAAGGGAAATACACTTTTCAGTTGGACAATGATCCTGAGCAGAAGGCCAAAGTAACATTAGAGTTGTAACATCTCAGTGCCTCCATATGCAGCCCACAAGCATTATCCAACCAATATTTTAATTTCAATATTTTGTGTGTGTAATTGCTTATTTGGTGCATTAGCCTTATAGCTATTAAAAGACGAAGTGATGCATGTGCTTCTTCTTTAAAATATAAGTTAAAACCTGATGATGGCATGTCTTAAGTGGCTCAGTGGTTAAGACTTTTAACTTTATCTCTTGACATTAGCTCAGTTCAAAAAAGTTCTAAATGATAGCATGCTACGTTCAACATTCTCAATAGATTCGGAGCAGCTTTGCACACTACACTATGCAGATTGTATAAATATATGTCACAAATGCAGAATGCATATGTGTCCCTATTCAAAAGCATACATTCACCCTTTATAGATGAGTGCTATGTGAACTTGTCTCAGCTGTCTTTTAGAAGAAACAGGTGGAGAGCAAACATGCGACTGGCATGAAACTGAAGTCAACTTCTTAAAGGCTTTACTGCATTTGCCACTTTCATTCACGCAGACATAGTCACGGATTATGAAAAGAAAAGGGTGACTGTGTGCAACTGCAAGCTTCTTTATAGAAAATCCCCAGAGCCAGGATTCCCAGAGCTTGGACTCTAGGAATAAGCTCAAATCTATGCTAAACATTTGATAGCAAAGAGCTTGATTATGCATGCCACTTCCAATTCCCCAGACATTGCAATCCTAGTACAGGTGGTCCACCAGAAAAGCTTTGAAATGTAGAAGAGCTGGAATTGTTCATACCACAGTGTTTCCATATCAGAAACCCTGTAAGCTCTGGAAGATTGTGCTCAAGGACAATTATAGTTCAACCTCGCTCAGAGTGAAAGACAGAGGCCGTGTAGAAATTTGGTGTCAAATCATACGTAAAAGATAATAAGTAGCCAATATTGTTGAACATCGTATCGTTTAGGGGTGGGTTACACCAAATCAGATTCACCAATCACCAAAAGCAAACAGTAGATATACTTATTTTGGTGTCAGTTTTTCATTATAATTCATTTCTTGAATTAGCATGAAAAACCTTTTAAAACATTGCATTAACATAATATCCTTTCAAAATTATTTCGCTTTCCTTTGCTATGCATGTAATTTGGGCTATTTTCTTTAAGTACAATACATGTAATTAAATATTTATTGCACTTGACTTTTAAAATTCATCTATTGCTAACATTTTGCATTGGAGTGAATACAAATTTTATTTAATTTTTTTGTAAACTAAAAGCGAGCATTAAACGATGAATTTTTATAAATGTAAAGTTTAGTGAAGCTGAATAGATAGATAATAGAATGAGTGAATGGTTTTTCTTTACTTTTACAATTAAATATTAGTGTAGTCATTTCGCATTGTATAGTACATGGGATAATACCTACTTCAGGTTGGCAAATAATCATGCACCAAGATAAACCAAGGAATTTATTTTAAGGACCACAGGGGTAAACAAAAATTGCAAAATATTGCAAGGTAATGCTGATACGCCAGATTTTTCAACTCCTTAGAAGCAACACTATATATTACTGGGACTTCACTAATTAAGCTACAATGCAGTTCATTTTTGTATTGATTTGTTTTGGGTTTTTGTAAATTAATTTTACTCCTAATTGAAATTGGTCTCAATCTCTGTTGTAATAACATTTAATTATCTAATAAGACGTCTCAGATCTTTTTACTGCAGCGCTGTTGTATCATCTTACTGGTTACTCAGCAACTCTGGATACTGTACAAGCCTCTATACTCAGTCTCCAGAGTGCCACCTACACACTGCTGCAAAGTCAGGCAGACACTGTGGTGCAGACATGTAACCTATTGAGATCAGTAGGAATCAGCGTTTATTTTTTTTCCTTTTATGTAAAGACAAACAACATAGACATGGCAGGAAATAAAGACGGATTTGGCATGAGAATTATAGCTTTCAAAGCCCTTCTTTGTTCACAAACATGTCAAAGTCCAGATCTTGCTGGTTTGTAAGCTGAGGCAGGATACTGGCATATAAGAACACATTTAATGTATACTCATATGTATAATGAAAACAGCTAAAAATGGAAAAGAGAAAGAGAACGTGTATGCACAAGTGAATTATATATAAAAAGGCAAATTTGGAAAGAAATGTTATACTACAAGCCAAAAGTTATAGTTGTAAATGCTGTCACTTTAACAATCTGATCATAATTGAAGATAGCTTATGCCGATATAACATAAGATAAATTTAACGCTATTATTTCAAAAAGGAAAAGACATAGTAATAGTTTTCAATAAACTTTCTTTCGGTTTCTCCCATTAGGGGGCGGCACAGCGGATCATCCGCATGTTTGATTTGGCACATGTTTTTACGCTGGATGCCCTTCCTAACTCAACCCTCCCCATTTTATCCGGGATTGGGACCGGCACTAAGGCTTGTGCAACCCTAATGGCTGGGGTTGGTTCCCTGACCGGGGATCGAACCCGGGCCGCAGCGGTGAGAGCGCCGCATCCTAACCACTAGACCACCAGGGAACCATAGTAATAGTTTCCAATGGTATCCTTAAATCCTAAAAAAATAAGCCATAAATAAATGCTAGTGCAAGAGCTCACACGTTAGAAGGTACACATGTAAAATAGGATGGGAATGACTCAACACACATTATACATTAACTCTAAAAAAAAACATATAATAGCATTGGCTATAACATCGGATTATATATCTGATTACAAGATTAGAAATGAAATGGCTTAAACAGAGAATGTTTCACAAAAGGATTGATTTGAATGGATCACTAGGAAAACAGTGAAGTGAGAACTCTCTGGATGTGCAATGCTTTGGAAAGAGTGAGTCCTTGAACCTGATACCTGGTTTTGATTGATAGGAAAGAAGCTGCAAGTGCTAGTGTTAGCTTATCAAAACCAGCACAAGATGCCAAGGATGAGGTCGCTTGAGGTTTTGATTACCACATTTCCCCTAATTAAAGCCAGTCCTATAGTGATAGAACCGTATGTAGGTGGTTCTTGGGGTTGTTTGGTAGTTGCAGTGAAACTCTGACTTATGAAATGGAGTTAACCCAAGAGCACTCTTCATAAAAAGTCAACCTCTCACTACAATAATTACCAGGGATGATCCCCTCTTCTGTGAGTGTACAAGGGGTCTTACATTGTTTAGTTTTTTTAAATTCTGAGAGGGGATGATGGCATTTCCAAGGGAAAATAATCTTGCATTGGGCCTAGAACCACAGGCCTAGGGAGAGAGTGAGATGGAAAGCTAAAGAGTTTATGTCTCCCTTACTTGTACATGTTGGTTTATCCTGAATCTCAGTGTTGCTTGAAGACTGTTTTTATGGATGAAAGTCATAGAATTTATAGTTGGTGGATAACATTGTCTACTGACAGTACCCTGTGGTGGTGATTGATCTTTGTATCGTCCAAAGTGAAAGTGTGATGAGTCTCAGATCTTTTAATTTTTCCAGACATCGTATGAATGGGTGAAATTTTGGTATACTCGGTCAAGTGGAGAACTCTCCACCAGGCACTATTGTGGTCTCTCGAATATCGGCTGCAGCTGTCGAGTATATTAGTGATCTAGTATTGTACCGATTATTCCATTGATTAATCGAGTAATTGGATAAGAAGTACTTTTCCTTTTTTTAAGAGCATCACAAGATATACAAGAGAAAATGACAGTTCTCTGAAAATACCCAAGTCATTTGTTTCCTTTGTAAAAAAATGTACATTTTTATTGCTGAAATTGCATACAAAAATAAATGTGTAAAAAAAGGAAACTCTTTTAGTGCATTTAATTGCCATATTAAATCAAAATGCAAATACAAATATATAAATAAAAATATTAAAATCTATTTCAAATTACTTTAAAAATGGTAACTGTACAGTGTTTTAGTTTGAAATTATCCCAAACTTTGGAATCTTTCTGTCGTTTTCTTTGTCCTGAATCTTCTACTCAGCCCTTGCTGTGTTCTCCCTGCTGTTGTTTGTTTTTTTTTACATTCTGCAGCATTTTTTGTGTTTTCCTGTCCAGAGTGCTCCAGAGTTAAGCAGCTGGTGCATCACTAATAATGGTCTGTGGGGAAACACAGTGCTCTGTGTGTAGTTAAACTAAAACAGGCATGGAGGAAGATAATTTGCCTCAAGGCTTTTTTGTATTCAAATTACTCGAGGAATCGTTCCAGCCCTACTGCAGTGGTGGTAGTCTTTCTGGATGACCATTAAAGTGCTTCCGTTTCATCAACAATAAGATGTTAGAAGAACGAGAAAGCCAGGGTAATATTTAATGCATGCATGCACAAAGTCAGCTGTATGTTTTATTGTCTAAACATGAGATAGATACCACCAGTGGTATAATAATGTGTAAGCGCAAGGCACCCACTCGAAAACATTTACATAATGTTCAAGGATAAAATGAGAGACAAGAGAAACACAACAAGGACAAAAGCATTGTCACACTTGGAACATCATGAGTGAACAGAACAAGAAGTGACACAGGCATTTATGATACAAGGATATTTACAAAAATCACATTAAATTAAATCGATCTGAATAATTAAATCAATGAAAAATCATCCTATACAAGATAATGCCAAAAGCCCCTGGTTCAGTTTTTCCACCTTGTCTGTTGAACTCATTGCCTCACTATAAAAAAAAAAAAATTATGTTTGTGCATCCCTTGTGGCTTATCCAAGATAACCAGTTGTACTGAAAATGTCTGGCTGTTGGGGCATACAGTTTACCTCGTGGTCTGTCTGGGGTCATCAACTGTTATTAATCAGAAGTCCTGGTTAATCTCAATTGAAAGCAGCCAAGTAGGTGGGCCCAATGATTGGAAAAGAAGTATATGTATTTCCTTGTATTGCATGTAGCATAGAGGGAAACGGGGGAACAGGTAAAGAACAGTGCCCTAAACACTTAGCAGGGAGAATGACAAAAACATTAGGCTTTTATCTACCAAATGAGAATGCTCTTTGAGGTCCAGCTAAATACCAAGAAGAACCAACTTACAAATTAAAACCTTTTTTTCCAGGAATCAAGTGAGAGGTACAGTACAATCTCAGTGCTGAAATACTTGAAGTTACAACAATAGTATTGCATGAAGTCAAAGATCCTCGAGTGATTGGGCCACTCCAACACTGACTGCATCGTATGCTCCTTTATGGTCATCCCTAAGATGACAACAGGTGATCTAGGATAGAAGGGGTTAAGTGGTGAAAGGGGCAATTCTTGTTGTATTTGTCCAATCCACCTTTGTGGCATTGCTTTAATTTAAACCTGTAATATATATAAATAATTATATATTAATATATAACCAATCAGCCAATAGTCAGTGATTTATCTAACACATTTGCATAAAGTTAGGTATAAAGTAAAAATACCTGCAGTTGCATAATTTGTAAAAATGATAATAAGGTATTCTTTTTAATGTTAAATTGTAATTTTTTAATTTTAAAATGACCTCCTTAGAAAAACATCCATACTATTATTAGGCTCTCTATTGTTTTATTATATAAAAGCTACCATCTGGACATTTGGACATCCTTAGTAGAGGAAACTTATATCTCGGTTCTGGTGGATCAAAGCAAAGGAGCAGCTGTGGCCTGTACCCCAAATTACACCTTTCAGCTGCTAATGCTAAGGCTAACTCTAATCCCCAGTGACCCTGTATTATAAGTGAGAAGCGATCTGTCTCAAATGGCAAGTTAAGCTTATCCAGAACCATCTGTGGTTAAAGGCCATCTGGGGATAGATATGTTGCTGGGTAGGTTAGGCTGTAGACATTTGCTGGTATGGATGGGCCCATCATTTCATTTTTCACAGCTATAATGCAGTTATAAATACAATTTCTGATTCAAGCAGCTGACTGGTAATAAAAATATCTGAGTGCCTGTAAGATTATTTTCTTTAGGTCTATTAACTATTCTTAGAGAAATATAACTTTATAGACAATAGCTACCACAAAAAAGTAATGACGGTGCTTATAAATGTTGCATAACATTTTATCTAGGTTTCAATTACCACATAAATGTTTGTAGGACTGTTTAAGACTTATTATTGGTTGCATAGATCTGGGGATGCTTCAGAATTTGTTAAGCGTTTTTGAGAAATGTTTTTTTTTTTCTATTATGAATTATACATTTTCTTTCTTTTTAGGCTCCTCTCTTGTGCTCATCACATTTTTAAAAGTTCTTAATGGCAGCCCAACACCCCTGTCCAGCTCTTCTGCTTCATCTCAGCCCATTCTGGATGTTTCTGTTGGTCTGGAGGAACATAATGGTGTCCTTCGTGATGTGGAAAATCCCTCCATACCCGGTTTGGTAGAAAGTTCTCAGGAGAGCTCTGGGTTCTTCAATGAGGACAGTGAGGAGAACAAGGGTTCCCTAACATTGCGGAAATGGGATGTTCAAGCAGAGCTCAACTCCAGTCTGGATGCAGATGCTTTGATCGGTATGTAAAGCTTCAATCAGAGCAATCATTTCAGACATGAATGAGAGAGATTCGTGATTAAGAGTAAGGTGTTAACATGGCGTGCTTTTCGTTACGACTTAAATGTGTCAACATTGTTAACACAACTTTGGAAATAATTTCTCATTTGTACAACATTATTTTTTTTGTTTTTGTTTTTTTTTACAATGGCTGCAATTCACTCAGTATTGTTGAAAGCTACAGGATAGACTTATCAAGCGTAGAATTAGCACATACACACTGGTATTAATGCAAATGATGCATATAATTTGCATAATTCATCAATGTATAAAATGGGCTTCAGGGTTGTACTAAAAGGCCTCACTGATCATTATCATAATATAGTTGAAACCTGGGGGAAAAGCATCCATGATTTTATAGAATTTATCATGTCTTTCTATGACCTTGAGGAAATTCAAATGATGTACCGTAACTTCCGGACTATTAAGCGCACCCAAATATAAGCCACACCCACTGAATTTTACACAGATTTTTATTTTGAACATAAATAAGCCGCAGTCTACACTGAAACTAATGAACTTCACACAGGCTTTAATGAAAGGCAGTGTCTGTTACACGGCTTGTATCTAAACAGTAGCCTACCAAGAAAGTCATTGTTCACTGTCTTCCTCCTTCCATTAACAACAATTTCTCTCAGAAGTTTTTCTTTTGGCAGCGTCGTGCGTTTAAAAATCACCATCGGTGAAGCTTTTCTCCCGATATTTATGATGTGGTGTGGGATTATTCAGTGGACGCGCACCTGATTTAATATAAAGAATTTTATTGGTTCACCTAAACCCGTTTGGCAATTTCATTGGTCTAATGTTATGGGGCTCAGTTTTTTATCTTCATGTTTGTGAAACCGGAAAAACCCGGGAAAAATCCATAAATTAGCCGCTTCGTTGTTTAAGCCACGGGGTTCAAAGCATGGGGAAAAAGTAGCGGCTTATAGTCTGGAAAATACAGTAACTTACTGTGTGACATGCAACTTGTGGAATATTCCAAATATTTTACACTGGTGAAAATCAAGTTCAGGGGCTGAGTGAATGTCATGGGACATTTGTGAGAGATTTACCTCTAATGACTCATGGAGAAGGATGTTTCAAGTACTGTATTTTTGTTGTTTTTCAAGTATTTGATGTTAAAATGCATTCAGAATTCCAAAATGTGCGTGGATGTGACGTGTTTTAAACAGGATACTTTGAAGGACGGTGACGACGTCATACAGAAATATTTTTGCACATTAACAACTGTTAATAATTTAGCTTCCTCGAATAAAAACAGAGCGGTCCAGAGGAAGGTAAGACAATAGGACTTTCTTCCTCTGGAGTGTTAAAAAAATATATAGCCTCCATATTTTTGGGTTAATTTTTAGGAAAACCATTTAAAGCGTTTCCATACCATCTCTGTATGGAGCAAGTGAAGTGTCATTTTGTAGCATGACTCATCAGTATTAGCATAAGTGGCCTCATAACTGCCATTCATCTGTCGAAGCACCATCTTGAGCTGACAGTCCCCATCTCAGAATATCGCCTGAATGTCAAAACAGCATTTAGCCTAGTGAATAATGCGTGCTAAAATGCTTTTCGCACTTTATAATTACGATTGTTCTACCTCCTCCTAGCCTTTAAAGGGTGATGAGAACTTTACCCTTTCTCAATCATTTCTGAGAAGGATTTTTATCCTATTTAAACAGTATTGCTATTCTGTCTTATATTTCACAAATAGTTCTGCAGTGTGGAAATAAGGATAAAATATTGAATACCTCTACTCTATCAAGGCTTGCCAAGACTTTTGGGATTTTATGCCCCCACAAAGAAAAAAAAAAAAAGTAGATATTTTTAGCTGCCATGCTTGCCCTGTGAAGGTAGCTTCTTCAGAAACTCACATTCTGTCAAATTTTTTTCCAGTATAAACTTGGTGTGTAGGTTTGTGAAAGAGAGAGAGAGAGACAGAGTGTGTGTGTGTGTGTGTGTGTGTGTGTGTGTGTGTGTGTGTGTGTGTGTGTGTGTGTGTGTGTGTGAAAATGACAGCAAATAGAACACTGATGTCCATTTTCTGTTATAGGTGTTGAGATTATCCAAAAACTGTTGGTGCTAGTCAGCTTGTAGATTTAGGCAAGACATAAAATCTTCTTAGAAAGATACCAATGACTTTTTTTTTTTCCAGCTATAGTTTTGCATTACAGTATTTACTGTAATTTGTGTATTAACCTGAGCCACAGTACAGGTGCTCGGATAACTGTGCATACACCAATTCTTGTCGCATTGCTCTATAAAAACAGTTATGATGCCAATTATGGTGAAGCACCTGCATTAATTGGTTTCGCCTTGTTTCATTATCTAGTTTTGTTCGAAATGTTTTAATTACAGCTCTAAACATATACTAGCAATAAATGTTGCTAGGTTTACATATTTAGCAGATAAATTTTTTGGAATTTATACAGTTCCTGAGAAATGTTTGGATGATTGGTTTCTTTTTTAGATACAGAAGAACTTGGTAGTTTAGGAATATTATTTTAAATATCTGTATATAAATGTACAGATGTTTAACTTTATATTTATCAAAAAAATCCTCCATTAGCATGAATCCCCCAAACTATTGAAATAAACTTCTGTGCACCCATAGCCGAACTCTGAGGTCCTCTAATCATGTCTTGCTCGCAGTGACTAGAACCGGATATAAATCCTTGGGGTTATCACGCTTTCTCAGTGGCAGCTTTGGAATTCCCTTCTTTTAAAGCTAAGCTAAAGACCTACTTATTCACCAAAGCCTTTGTTTTGTAGTAGAGGGTGTTCTTAGCCTTCTGCTTTTTAATGTTTATTTTTATTTATTGTGTTTTAATGCTAATTTTTTTCTTTTTACTATTACTTTTTTTTTATTTTATGATAGTGCTATATTTTATTAGCTTTATGTTAACTCAAACTTTATTACTACTTTTGTAAATTGCCTTTTGCACTTTGTTCATCACATACAGTAGGTTCCACCTGGTAGTGGTTAGGTGCTATATAATAAAGTTTGACATGAAACTGAATTGAATAACTGCTTTACACATGATATCTGAAACAGTTTGTTTCTCGAAACATTCAGCTGAAATACTTTGCCATGCCTCTTGTAAAACTTACTTCACTAGTTGAATAATGGATGCTTCAATTCATTTTCTTGTTGTATGGGGAAGTTGCTTCCAATTAGCCGCAGTCCAGGCCAAATTGCATGGCGCTGAAGTATGGAATGTAAGATCTGTTGGTTTAGTATTCCCTTCTCCAAACAATAAGTCTTCAACCTTCCCTGCTCCAAACCAACCCTAAATCATTAAGCTTCCATCATGATGCTTGACTGTGGGCGTGATGCAGTCTGCTGAAATCTTCTCTCCTGTTCTCTGTCTTACACCAGTTCTTCTGTCTGAGTCAAAATGTCGAATTTGAACTCATCTGAACACAAATAATTATTTGTCATATTCCATCCGATTTTCGTGTTTTTGCCTTAGTTCCCTGGTGGTCTAGTGGTTAGGATGCGGCGCTCTCACCGCTGCGGACCGGGTTCGATCCCCGGTCAGGGAACCAACCCCAGCCATTAGGGTTGCACAAGCCTTAGTGCCGGTCCCAAGCCCGAATAAATGGGGAGGGTTGCGTTAGGAAGGGCATCCAGTGTAAAAACATGTGCCAAATCAAACATGTGGATGATCCGCTGTGGCGCCCCCTAGCGGGAGAAGCCGAAAGTTTTACTTATTTTGATACATAAAAAAGTTTTTTAAGTAAAAGACCGTGTTTTTCAAACATTTGCACTTTATACATGAAGCATTTTCTAATCATTGACCATTACCATTGTTCTTTTGTTCGTTCCTTCCAAAATCCTTTTTTCTTGTTCCCTATCAAAAGTGTAATTGAATTTGCATCAACCAACCCTGCTTCTTTAGATCCTCCCCTTGACACAAGCAATGTTCCTTCCAAGATCCTGTGCTACCATGAAAAATCATTTCTTATTTTCATGACTTAACCCCTGTATCTTTAGCAGTCGGTTTGAATCGTGCCACTGTTGTTAATGTATTAAATCACATTCTGATTGCATACTCTTTATTCAATAATTACCATCATTACAGTGATGCAGAAAATATTATATTGTGACACATGCACTAGTTGTGTTAGTTAATTGTCTTATCAAGCTAGTTGTTTATCAGTAAATCATCATTCAAACCATCATAGGCATAAAACTGGCGGTTCTATTTTTTTTTTTTTTGTGGTTCTATTTTTTTCACTATGTGCTGTTTGGATCTCTGGGATAGAAAAAAATATCACTTCAAGTCTTGACTTCATACATGGTTTTTATTTATTCTTTTTGACTGTTGGTGATGCAGTTCTTGATTTAATAAAAGGAACAAAAAATCCATAATCCAAGATTTTTAAAAAGGTTTGTTTTTTATTTACTTGAAAGAGGTGATGGGTTTATTTCTAATAGTCAATGTGTCAGTGCTTGTATTGTGATGAATATGTAGACTAAGCTAGCTGCACACACCTATTTTGAAATTTGTGTCCGTGATAGAAAGTAGTACTAATGTAGATATAAAACTGCTTTATAATAAGAATCAAACCATTTTTCCAAACAATTCACAATTAACTAAGCTGCTACGATACCATTATGTAAAGACTGTAAATGGTATATCATGTGGTTGGAGGTTGGAGGTTATGTGATTCATGCCACCTTATGTAACAATTAGTCTTTAATTAGTTAATTGCTAAGCAATTAGTAGACATGGTTCAGGCAGGCTGGAATACAGCTTTGTTGAGGTGTATGTATGTGTGTGTGTGTGTGTATGTGTGTGTGTGTGTGTGTGTGCACTAATAGGTTTGTTCCCCTCATCTAGAACTTGTACCTTGCGGAGAGTAAGAGAAAAGAAGAAAACCAGAAAAAGAGAGAAGAAAAAAAAAGAAGAAAACTTTATAGCTGATGTCTTAATTCACGGTGTTACAGGAGAAATGTTTCGTGAGCCAACTGCATTGACAGCTTCCCTCACACTGCCTTCATATTTTACTTTTTATGCTTAAAGGGTTTGTCTTTAAAAAGGTTTGTGAAATATAGCAATGGATTGTGGAGCGGGAATAAAGTATATTATATTATATTATATTATATAATATATTACATTATATTACATTACATTATATTATATTATATTATATTGTATTATAGACGTATGCAGTATGTCTGCAGTATGTCTTTTTCCATCCATCCATCCATCCATCCATCCATCCATCCATCCATTCATCCATCCATCTCTCTCTCTCTCTTCCTCTCTCTCTCTCTCTCTCTCTCTCTCTCTCTCTCTCTCTCTCTCTCTCTCTCTCTCTCTCTCTCTCTCTCTCTTTCTCGATCCATCCATTACTTTGTCACTCCAATCTAAATTCTGCTCTTATTTTTAATAGAATTCAATTGCACAGCATAACTAAAATAAAAAAAGTATATGAACACAGTACACACAACTCCTTTTCCCAATTTCCTCTCTCAGGTTACAATCCATCCTCCAATCGTCCTTCTTCTCTCACCCTTCGCAAGGCTCCCAAGAAGCATAATGCCTCCTCATCCTTCTTCCTCCCAGCAGTTAAAGCTCCAGACACCGAACTGTGGCAGAGGGAGTTTGAGGCCAGCGGTTTTCCAGTACATTCTTCCTCTCCACTGTCTACTACGTCTACCGCTCCACTCATGCGCTCCGTCACTGACACACACTCCTCCATCACTGAGTCTATGGCTGGGTTCTTTGGATCAAACAGCCGCCTGCCTGAGGCCACAGCTGGTGCTGACAGTCCCGAGGAGGACTTTGATGATGTAAGAGAGAACATTCTTACCCAGGCACCTACCATTCCAGAAATAGGGGTGTTCCCTAGTCAAGTGCCCTTACAGCCTGATTATTCCCACAAGGATGATTCAGATGAACAGGAGGAATATGATGAAGTTGTAGTGTTCCCAACGGAGGTAGATGGACAGGAGGTAGATGTTTGGAAGCCACCATCATCAGCAGATTCAGACACACCTATTGTGGCCTTCACTGAAACAGCCTGGCATGAAGCAGGGGAGGAGGATGAGAAGTCAGAAAAGTCGGAGCTTCGTCACGGAGGCACTGATTATCTGTCAGAGACAGACCTGCATGGTTCCCAAGAAGCAATGCAGGTAGATAAATGGATGGATAAATAGATAAATGGATGGAGCAAAAAGTGGTTATATGGGTAGGTAGATAGGTGAAATAGGGTATTTGGTTTGGATGGATGAGGAGGTTTCAAAGATGAATTAGTGGGTGGGTGGATGCTTATATGGACAGATAGAGCAATGGACTGGTTTTATGTATATATGAATGGATTGATGGGTGATGGAAGTGTGGGTGTATATATTAATTAATGAATGGGTGGATTGGTGGGTGGATAAAGGTGGATAAATAGACGAATTCCATGGATGTATAAACATATGGACTGATCTTGTTTTTGTAGCGGAATAAAACGCAATGTTGGCGTTCTAGCGGATTTTCGGATGAGTAGCTGACCTGTTTAAGGTCAAAAGAACAAATTCTGCCAAAAGTAACAATAGATAATACACCACCAATTTACCAACAGTATATAATTTAGGCCATTTTAGTTAAAAAAAATAAACAAAGGTATTTATAATAATAGAAAGCGCTAAAAGATAAAATTAGGTGTAACTTTTCACAGTATATCATAAGTTATTCAAACCTAAACAAAATAAGTTAAAATAGAAGAGAGAAGTTTTTGAGCGTTCATGTTTGGCTGAATGGATTTAACAAGGTACATTAGTGTAATTTCTCCTGATATTTCATGACATTTTAATCTTTTGAACATCCTGCCTGTCTATAATGAATGGTGCTACTGATTTTAAATTATTCACTACCTTATATGACTAATGTTAGTAGAAATTGTGAAATATCACGTTCAATGACACATCTATTTCCCATCTGTCACTTTTTATTCCATTCTGTCTTTTTCTTTCTATAGGTAATTTGTGTCGACTGGAGTGACATGGCAGAAAAAGGCTATGTCGTCCTGAACATGTCAGAGGATTATGATTGTGTAAGTTTCTGTCTTTTCTAAATTTTGCTATTCCCATATATAGCATATTTCATAATGCTGCATATAGAACAGTTTTTATCTGTTGTCCTTGTTAATCTTTAGGCTTTGCCGTGTGTCTTATTGAGGAGTGTGAAAACCACAGGCTTATGTTATGACAGTGAATGAGAGAGGCTTGTGACTGACAGGATTAACTCTGTGTGCGGCTGGTTCTGTGATGATAAATGGCACCTTTAAGCCATCTATCTTGTCTCACTGCTGCTGGATCATTGGTATCCGACTAAAATTTACCTTTTAATGTTTGTAATAGTTTTATGGTGGGTTTACCCTTATCCAGAGTGACTTACAATTATCTCTCTTTTATATAAGTGTGCAATTGAGGTTTCTGAGACTTGCTCAAAGGCCCAGTAGTGACAGCATAGTGGTACTCAGAACATTCCAAACCATAACCCAGTTCGGTGAGATTGTGAAATCCCAGCACCACCAAGCTGCCATGGCTGGCCCCTTTGAGCAAGGCCCAAAAACCTCAATTGCACACTTATACAAAAGAGAGATACTGTAAGTCACTCTGGATTGGGACGTCTGTCAAAAGGCATAAACGTAAATAAGACAATTTGATAGATATGCTACAACAGAGGCTCCGCTACAGGGGCTCCTGTGATTCATACTTCAAAAACAAGACAATGTATTATATCCTGTTTACTGTATTTCCTCAAGTACCATGTTCATTCAGCATCTGCACCACTGTCCAAAAATTGGCAAACACTGTACCAAGGCATTCGGAAGCATTTAAAGGTCTTAGGACATTTACATACAGATTAGGTTTGCAGTTATATTCAACTTTTATCTGTCTTTTATATGAAATAGGGTTTTATGCATTGTTGATATTTTAGGGGCAGATTTTTTCTGCAGTATTTGGGGGTAGAACTACAGGGAATATCAATGCCCACTCTAACATGCTGACAGCTCTGTTTCTCCAGCAAGAAATAAACAAAAAAACTGCCTCCTGTTAGACATGGAATTTGTGCACAGAATACATAAGAGAATGCACAACTACATGCAGCGTTTCAGCTATGGAGCTAAAGAATCTATTATAATCTATAACATTATAATAACCTTATAACCTGCTGTCATTGGTATCGGTGTATTAAAGTGATTTCAAGGACTGGAAAACTCTTTTCAAAGGTCAAACTTTAGTATTTTATTTATAAGAAAAACATAAAAAAGGAATTTCTCCCATTTTCTCCCAATGTACCATCTTTACCAAGGAACAACCTCTCCAATATCACACTAGCACACGCTTCTGTTGCGCCATATAAAAACAGGCATTGCGTCTTTTTTAAGATCCTTTTTTAAATTCTACGTAAAACGAACTAAACTTTAATCCCTTTTGGAACAATGCCATCTTTCCCTCAAGTAGAACATGGCCAACTGAGTGACTGTGCCATTCAGGAATTTCCCAATTGCCAATTTTTGACTGTGCTCCTCTGGAGTTCAAGCTGAGCAAAAATGAGAAAAAACTAATAAAGCAAAAGAAACAAAGCAAAAACGTAATGCCTTTTACATCCAGGATTGCCACATGACACCTGAATGCATGCTACTAATCATCTCCATGCTGAGATTTATAAACAAACTCACATAGTGATGTAAAACACCTACCTGCATAAGTTATTTGCATGAATCCCTTCATCCTGTGGCGTTTTCGTTTTCCTTTTTGCATTCGTCTGTGTACATGATGGTTGTTATTAAAGAATGTGTATTCCCCTGACATACCAAACATTATTAATCGCAGCAGCAGTTATTTTTAGTGTTGTTCCCACTAGTCAGAAGCATTTTGTCTGCTTTTCTACATTTGGGTTGGATTGTCCCCACAGTTCATGTGCTGCCAAACGGGTAGCTACTGTGACAGGACTTATGCAGTATGTGTCTCAGTCTCTTCGAACACCAGGCTGGACTACATTTATTTATTTACTGCTTTGACAGAGACCATTACAAGGTTTATCTGGTTTTCCAATCCCAGACTGAATCTCGAGGGCAATGTTGATGTGCCTCGATTGGGATCAGTCTCTGGACAAAGCCTACACATCAGATCCCTGAGTCTTGATGAATATGACATCGGTCATAGATATAATTTTTTTTTGTTTATGTTTTATGTATTCATTTATTTATATGTTTGTGGACTTGTCGTTCAGCCTCGTTGAATTAAGTTGGTGTTTTCTCCTCTGATGGTTGGTGACATCAGGATGGTAACATATTTAAATATCTGGATACTGTGTGCTCCCAGTAAAGGGGCTGTCATCCAGAACACACCCACCACTGCATTTATTTTTCGACATACTCTCCTGCTACATTTATACACTTATCCCAGTGCATAACTACTGCCCGGATACGTCATAGAAAAGATTTGTCAGTAGGTTTGAACCACCCCAGGTCATCTTACGCCTGCTTCTCTTCGTCATGGCCATCTTCGAAAATATTAAACTAAGTGTTAATCTGGCTCCGCTTCTCACCACTGTACTGTGCTGGA
The DNA here is from genome assembly GCA_024362625.1 of Silurus asotus. Taxonomy (NCBI): domain Eukaryota; kingdom Metazoa; phylum Chordata; class Actinopteri; order Siluriformes; family Siluridae; genus Silurus; species Silurus asotus. Next base: position 7,641,841 of record MU591762.1, on the reverse strand, counting down.
ATTCTTCTGTAGATGTCTGTGGGTTTTTTGCATTTGTTCATAAGAAATGTAATCGCCACACGCTTTTCCATGCACGCCCTATCATTGTTGTCTGCCATCTTGATTAACAGACTCTGGACTGGCCTGCGACATGTACGCCTCCTATCAGTAATCAGACACATTAGCCACTTACTTAAGTGTAGTACAGAGCATCCATTTTTGTACCTGTTGTACAAAAAGTCCCGGTTTGACTTGAACGTAACATCAAAACGGTTTCCACTGGCCATCGGCATTAGGCTAGATCAGTATCGGTTGTGGATGCTCTGACTGCAGTATTGTCAGTGATCCCTGTTGGTTTCTCAGAACTGTGTGCATTAAAGAAGTGGGTCATCCGCATGCAGCTGGATCAGAAAAAGTACCAGCACATTGTTAATGCCTCAGTATTTTCCCATCACTGATATTTATATGTTTTGGCTCTCTTTATCTGCAGTAACACACAGTTCCAGCAGTAGCACACAGTTTCTTTAATCACATTCTCTGTCAATGCTACTGCAGCAGGCTGGCTACAAAACACACACACACACACACACACACACACACACACCTCTCTCTGTCCACACCCACTCCAGAATAGAAAGACTCGAGGTGCTCGTTCATCGTCATGGCAACTGCCAGGCATGTAATTACAATCAGCATGACATTCGGTATTTTGCATTGAACATCTGCATGCCACAATCGATGGCATGCCAACTAGAGGAGGGTCCACCTGGTATAAAGAAGTATTAACAAACAAATGCTGCAGAGAAAATAATGATCAACTTTATTTATGTATTCGTTTTTAAATTGAAGCACAATGAAACCGGAAAAAAAAAAAAAAAACACCTAGTAAAAGCTAAAAGAAATACCAGGGTGACATTCTTTAAACAATTTTTAATAGGCTGTATAAAGCAATGCAAATCTCTCCCTCTTGACTTTCAACTCTGAGGACTGTTAAAGCCTATCAACTGATTGTGGGATACAGAAGTATGGGCTATAATTATTTAAAAAAAAGAATGATTTCACAGAAGTGGAAAAGATTGAGTTGAATCCAGAATAAAGGCCAATCTTTCTCTCTTAGACGTGTCCCCTCCAGATCCTGTTTAGCCAAATGAATCATCACTTGACACAGCAGGATTTGAGGCAATTAGACTGCAAATTAGAAGTCTGCTTTGGCACAAGGATAACCAGCATATGTGGTCATGACTGAAAAAATGGCTTAAAAAACTCAGACTTTCTTGTCTCTTTCTGCCTTGTGAGGGAGGATATTTCTTTTTGATTCATTTTGACAAATTCAGTGCACACAATGTTTTTTTGCTAGTAAGGCACCTTTAAAGAAATACAAATAAATAAATAAACAACAGTTTGCACAATACTTCAGCATGGTCGTACACTGTATTGTTACAGATTTCATTTGGTGTATACATTGGATTCTGGACTTAAAATGCCACAAGTGTTTATAGCTTTTATCATGTAAGTGTATCTGTTGAACTTCTCAGACAAACCAAAACATTAACTGGAACTACCATTAAAAATATTCAATTGTTCATTGTTTTATTAATGAACAAAATAATTTAATAATTGATTAATTACTGTGGTTTCCAGAGGAAAACAAACCATTTGGGGACATTGCTATTGGAGCATAATCACCTTCAGGTTAATAATCATATCACAATTGCATGGGTAATGGATTAGAGCTGGGTTTTTTTGTTTGTCCAATACAATGCATGTTTCGGTGCACTCTGAACTCTTGACAATAAAATTGCGTTTGTAATGAGTAAATCTCACTAGACAAAAAAACAACAACAAAGCAGTCTGGGCTTTATTCAGGTTTCGGGAAAGTGTGCTTGAATAGAACCCTGGGCAAAGTACACCAATCATCAACTTGAGAACAAGTATCAAAGGACTTTGTCTTTTCAGTATTAAACTATCAAAAGAAAAAGTACTGATCTACTGAGCTACATTTAAAAAATGTGTTCTTCAATGTTAAATTTTTCTGTGCATCATACTTTCTAAAGAGAGAGTTTTCGGTTATTCCAGGCATACAGTGAGAATATCTTGCTCTCATGTACACCGTTTTGGTCGCGCAACAGGATCTCATTTAAAACAACTTGTAATCTTTTGAGAATCGGCATGTTTTTCTGAAATTCAGTATAATAAAATGTACCGTAACTTCCGGACTATTAAGCGCACCCAAATATAAGCCACACCCACTGAATTTTACACAGATTTTTATTTTGAACATAAATACGCTGCATCTGTCTATAAGCCGCACGTGTCTATAAGCCGTGTCTACACTGAAACTAATTAACTCTACACAGGCTTTAATGAAAGACAGTGTCTCTTACACGGCTTGTATCTAAACAGTAGCCTACCAAGAAAGTCATTGTTCACTGTCTTCCTCCTTCCTTTCACAACTATTTCTCTCGGGAGTTTATCTTTTGGCATCGTCGTGCGTTTAAAAATCACCATCGGTGAAGCTTTTCTCCCGATGCCGTGCAGCTCAGAACACAGGTGAAGTGTTTTTTCATGCCTGGTTGTTTTCAGCGTGACGAATGATTCGCATTTCCTGTAGACAGTCCGAGTGAGCGGCAGGTCAAACATCAGAGGAACATCATCCATATTTATGATGTGGTGCGGCCCGATTCAGTGGGAGCGCATCTGATTTAATATAAAGAGTTTCATTGGTTCACCTGAACCCGTTCCGCAATTTCATTGGTCTAATTTTATGGGGTTCAGTTTTTTGGCTTGAAGTTTGTGAAACTGGGAAAAACCCAGGAAAAATCCATAAATTAGCCGCTTCGTTTTTTAAGCCGCGGAGTTCAAAGCGTGAGAAAAAAGTAGCGGCTTATAGTCTGGAAAATACGGTAAGCTATTTAGAACTAAAATGTAATGGAGTAGAAGTTACTTGAAACATTTTCTTAACTACAGTAACAGTGTAAAAATACTTTGCTACCACCCACTATTGACAAATAAACATGACTATAGGTTTTCTATGATGTCAAACGTAAGAATGTTTTTTTTTTCCACTTATTATTTACCCTGAAGCTTTTAAAGTAATATGCATTTAAATGTAGCCTATTTTTAAGCACATTGTTTGTTTCTTTCTGTTGTTTCACCGAATCTGAGTCACTCAGTGTTGTTGAGTAACTGGCGGGGGTAGATGGACAGAGAACTTTGTCCATTTTTTTATTCAACTCCTACACTAGTGCAGTATTTCAGGATAATGAAAACGACAAAAAATAGGATGTACACTCTTACGTTAAATATGATTGAACATAACCATCAGTAACTTTTCACATCTAAAAAGGTGAAAAAAAAAATCGATTAGTTTAGAGGAAGAAAAACGATTAGAGGAAAATTAATATTACTTTGCGAAATAAATGATCAAAACAAAATGAAGGAGATTACGTATTAAAGTTAAGGTTTCTCTCACATACCTATTTGTACATCAAGCAACTGCACAGAAGAATCTCTGATCTAGCTGCAGGTTTCTCAAATTAGACATTACAGTGACCTTGTGTACAAAGCAAGCTTCAAGAGTTACATGAGTTGTAGTGGAAGATCTTGAGTGGCCTGCTGTAGAGCTCTGACCTCAAGCCTATTGTACACCTTTGGGATGAATTGAAACATTGGCCTTCTCACCCTACATAAGTACCTGACTTTACAACCTTGTGGCTGAAGAGTGTGTTTGCGGCACCACAAATCTCCACAAACACACACTTAAAACTAGTGAAGTATCTCGCAACAGCAAATGGGGACTAATAGTGGAATAGGACGTTCAAAAACACACATGCAATCTTGTGCTCAGGTGTCCACAAACGTTCATTCATATATTGTGTTTATATTCATGTTCTGACATTCCTGTGATTTTCAAGTGCTCAAATAATATTACTAAAAAAAAGCAGACATGCTGCCTTTCTACTCTTTTCTTCCATTTTTATTTTAGATGAAAAATTATTAAATTAAATAATTTAAATAAAAAATTAAATAATTTGGTCCATGTATAATATTATATATGAAATGTTTGGATAAATTGAATAATTAAAAAGGCTAGGAACAATTATCAGTGTAAATGAATGAGAGGTAAGGATACTTTAAGGCTCTTCTCTGTTTTGGCACCGAGGTGGAATGAACTTCTCCATGCAGCAGAGTGCCTGAATATCTTCAAGCAACGGTTGAAGACCTACCTCTTCCTGAAACACTTAAATTAGCACTTTCCAATTTTGTTTTGTAGAATTCAAGAGTTATATTCATATTAAGTTTGTAATCTAGCGTACCAGTGTAGATTTATTCATTGCTAGGAACTCCAAGCACTTTTATACGTCGCTCTGGACAAGGACGTCTGCTGAATGCCGTAAATGTAAACGCAAACGTCTTTTTCATGGGGTTCTGTTGAAAAACACAGGAACAAACTGTCAGTTCGATAGCTGGTTTAATGTACAGTGTACGTGTGTTTGTGTGTGTGTGTCCATGTGCACGTAACAGGAAAAGTTTCGTGAGGAGAGTGGTGACAGGCTGCTGGAGATGCTGGAGAGCACATTCTTCAGGAAGATGAACACTCCCCAGGGCTCGTGGCGCATCTCACTCAGCAAACCCACCAAACAGGAACACCAGCTTCTCATGACAATTGACAATGAACAGGGTAACACATTTTTTCCATTGGATCAGCACAGATGCTAAAGAATCATCAATCCACATTATATGTATTCCATACCTACTGTTTTTTATCTTGTCTAAGCACAACCTGTGCTTGTATACGCAGTATTATGCGTACTTAAAATATATCAAGACAGCTATGAATCAATACCATTTATTCTCTTTATACTATTGCAATCTTTTACCACACAATAACAAACCCACCTACACTTATCAATAAATGCTTGCTAACTTCACTTCGATAGTTGTGATTGGTTAAAATAGGATAATGACCATACAGCATTAAAAAAATCTCTAAAGCAATTCACAAATATTTCAATATAAACCCATGCAAATCTTCCAGAGTGGACATTTCCTTTACCTCACAGTGTTTTTTGAACAAGAATACTTTAACACATTATAGTAGTGGATGCAATACTCGAACATTTGAAGCAGTGACATTTCTTTGTGCAGTACTAATGTGGAAATGTTTTTTTAATAATCGTGATCGTTATTAGTTACTTACAGTACAGTGCAATCATAACAATTCATTCTCTGCACTTCATGCTCTATTTTTATGCACCAGGAAAACAATATTCGATCTTTCCTAATGCATCTTTAATCATGCTAATCTGATTGTGTGGAAGATGATCGTAGACATTTTATCTCCATGTGGAAAAAGAGCTTGGGGCTGATAAATTGACTTGCCGTTTCCTATTCAATCACGGATGCCTGCGTTCTTTTTCTGCTTTCTTTACTAAAACACAGTTCCTTTAACAAATCTAGGAATGCAATTAAGCCTGGATTTGCCACTCGAGGGCAAGCATGACGGTGATTTTATAACAGGCAATTGGGTCCTTGGGCATAAAACCCGCTTGGCCCTGATATAATCACTGTATCGCACACCTTCAAGTTAGCATGTTGCTTTCGGGTTAAATAAATGATTTAATTTATTATTAATAACATTCCCAATAAACAATTCTTTCCCCAATGCTGTAAGATGTGTTTACCAGTAACTTTTGGTTGCTCAGCAGCATAACAGGCATAGATTATGGTGTTAATGTAGAGCAGTGGATGGAGTGTAACAGATCTATTTAATTAAGATTTGGTGCATTGATATAAAATGTGCATTGATGTAAAATGTATTATGGTGGTGTGGTGACATCACAGGCTTACAGTAGAGGTCATAAGTTCATGTGCACCTCGCATAAGCTGCAAAATGTTCATAAAAAAATGGAGAGTTTATTTGTCTTTTATAAAAATTATTATTTTGCTCTTTGGTAAAAACAGCCCAATATTTAGCTTCTGGAAGGCAATGAGAACTAACCATTTCAAAAGTTTACATCCCCTGACTATTAATGCATCATGTTGCCTTCTTAAAAATCACTGAGTTTGTATTAGTGTACGAGTCCCTCGGTTGTCCTCAGTATAAAAGAATGGATCTCAAAATCACATGGCCCTAACTGGAAAGGGGTCAAGTGCCAAATATGCTGGAAAACCAAATAGTGTGCAGTTCCTGGAGATTTTTCCAAATTATTTCCAATCAACTGAATTTACCACAGGTGGACTAAAATAGAGTTGTAGAAACATCTCAAGGATGATCAGTGGAAATGGGATGCATCTGAGCTCAATTTTGAGTGTCATGGCAAAGGCTATGAATACATACAGTATGTACAATGTGATTGTTCTTGTGATTTTTATTTTAATTTTTTTTAAACAAACTTCTTTTACATTGTCATTAGAGGGTATTGTTTGTAGAATTTGAGGAAAATAATGAATTTGATCAATTTTGGAACATAAAATGTGGAAAAAGTGAAGCACTGTAAATAATTTCCAGATATATATTATTTTGTCTCATGAACTCATGAAGATGTAAAATAGCTAATCTAGGGCACCACAACAAAAGACCAAAATGAATTTTTATGAGTTCCTTTTTTATTAACATTTTGCTAATTCTGTAAGATGCATATAAAGCTGTTTTGGGCATCAACTTCATATCAAGGGTTTTACAAAGTTTTTGAATGTGGCTCAAAAATTTAAGTTTAATTCTCATAGATCGTAGGAATTAAGCCAAAATATTCATGTGGGAAAATATTTTATGGTCTGTCAAGACAAAGATTGAACTTTTTGGCCATAATTCTAAAAGGTATGTTTGTGCAAAGCTATTACAGAGCATCATCCAAGGAGCACTATACCAAAAGTGAAGCATGATGGTGTTAACAATGCTTTGGGGCTGCTTCTCTTCAGCTGGGCCAAGTGCACTTGTCAAAATAGATGCGAAAATGAATAGCTCAAATGACAATACATTTTGACACAAAACCCTTTGGCCTCTGTTTAAAAAGCCGAAAGTAAAGAGGTATTTCACATTTCGGCATGACAATGAACCAAAGCACACATCAAAATCAACAAAGGCATGGCTTCAGAAAAGGATAATCAAAGTCCTGAAATAGCCCAGCCAGAGCCCAGACCTAAAGCCCATCAAAAACCTAAGAAATGACCCAAGAATATACTATACATAACACTCACATTTTAGGGGTGTACTCACTTTTGTGCGATACTGTGTATATATCTATATAAATATTACTTAGCTTTTTTTTTTTTTGTTTATTTCTTAAAAAAGTTCCTTAGTCTGACATTTATGTTGTTATTTCTGTCTTTATATATATATATAATTAATATGCAAACAAAAATAACAACATAAATATCAGACTAAGAAACATTTATAAGAAATTAAAAACTAAGAAATATTTATATAGATGTATACACAGTATCTCACAAAAGTTAGTACACCCCTAAAATGTAAGTAACCATTATATTATCTTTATAATGTCTAAAGGGACAATTCAATAGAAATAAAAATTGGAAATACTTTAGAGTAGACAATGTGTAGCTTGTATACACCTACCAAATTCTATTTCTATATTATTGTCCCTTGAGAATGGATGGTTTAAATAAATAAATTCATTTATAATATATGTAATGTATGTCCATTTGCCTTTGTCTCTATAGCATATAATATATTTATATAAAATGGAGTGCAAATTGAAATAATTTCAATACAAAGTGATTACTTATATCAGTAACACTATAATATCAAATTCTTCATTTCCTCCCATTAGGTATCATTGTTACTAAAGAGGTGCTGTCAGTGCTGGGAGAAGTAAGGAGAGGATTAAACGAGGTATAAGCATCCACCCTGTATCTGCTGATTGCTCTCTTACATAATAGCTTTCTGTGATTACATCCTGGCAATTAATCGAATTTGCATTTCAGATTGGCATTCAGAACTTCTCCAGCGTGAACACATGTCACTCCAGGCCCAGCCAGACACGCAGCGATTACGGCAAACTGTTTATCGTGCTAGTGATCATTGGCTCGGTGTGTGTTATCATCATTGCATCTGGGCTCATCTACATCTGCTGGCAGCGCCGTCTTCCTAAAATGAAGAGCATGGTAAGTGGTTGCTCTTAACCGTCCTAATCAGACGTTCTGGAATCTTCTAGCTAACCTACAGCTGTAATGTTGTCTACAATAATATACAACCAGGTTTTGTATTTTTTTATTTTATTTCAAGATTCATATGATTCAAACAATAAATGGTGAATGTATGAACTGCAGGATATTATGGAAAATATTAAAATAAATATATATACTAACTGTACATTGCCTCAAAGTCTATGCCTCCTCCATTAGTACTGACAGACGCAGAGGCCAATCTTCTACAGCATGATAGATAGATAGATAGATAGATAGATAGATAGATAGATAGATAGATAGATAGACAGACAGACAGACAGACAGACCATGACCATTACCATTTTACTTTGACAGATTAGGACATAGGCCACACCCACTTTAATGAGTGACATGCACAGAGTTTAAACCTCCTTCACAGGGATAAACAGTCACAGAGACCATGTCCCTTTCACTAGGACAGATATGTACATAGGCCACACCTACTTTACTAAAACCGAGTCACAGAGGCCACACATTCTTTAATTCAACGGTACTGACCAGGAGAAAGAGTCTGTGCCTCTCTACAGCAACTTACAATCTCAGAGGTTAAAGCTTTTTTCGTAGCCAATAATAATCACAGATGGTGGTACTGCAAGGCACAAATGCTATGCCCCTTTCACTAAGACAAATATAGACATAGATTACACACCTCCTTTACTGGTGCTAACAAATGTTGTGCCTTATTTACTAAAACTTAATAGGCACAGAGGCCACATCTTCAGTGTACAAGCTTTTCACATAATATCTTATTTATGTAACAGGCTGCATGTTTATTTTTTGTGTTGTCACAAGTCACGTGGCGAGGAGCTGCATTTTGTGGAGAACGGCTGCCATGACAACCCCACGCTGGACGTTACGAGTGACGGCCAACCGGAGCCACAGGAGAAAAAGCACAGCACCAATGGCGTGCCAGCAGGCACTGGAGCTTGGCAGGGCATGCCGAACAAGTCAGGCAAGGACGAGGAAGACAATCAGGAGGAGGATACTCACCTCTAATAAGGAGCGGATCAAAGTGCAAGCGGAAAAATTGTTAGAAAAGTAAGGTATTCCATCAGGGCACAGAATACCACAGCTTTTTCTTTTTTTTTTTCCAACTACCTGCTGAATATTTAAAGTAATTGTCTTTGGCTTGTACGGTCTTTTATTTATCTGCACCAGCGAAAGCACGTTCATGTACAATCGGAGTGCTGTGGGTTGATTAAACAGTGCAAGCGCAATGAGGCCTCGTTAGAAAAACGTTAGCCGTATTAATAGAGGACAGTTTCGTTCCAGCGTGCAAAGCTTCTAGAAACATGTATGGAAAAACCTGCCAGATTCAGAAAGTCTTGCACTGTCAGAACTCCACAGGATAGCAGTATTCTGTAGGATCTTTAATGCATAATAATGTATCTCAACGTGCTTCACAGTACACGCATATCCCGTTTTCCTTTCGTATGAATGCATCTAGTGCAATTTTTTCCGAGCAGTACGTTAGCGCAGTGTGTTTTAACATGGTAAAGTTGCAGCCAGCTGGTCTTGAACCTGGCTCTTTAATCGCTTGTTGGAATGGCCTCTCTACAAACGAGATGTTTTTCAGTGTTCTTTGTTTTCAGTGTTATAGTTAAGGTTCTCGTAGTTGACACTCATTTACAGAGTGGTCTCACTCATATTTACTGTAAAAAGATGTACTGCACAGGGCTTACATTTGAAACACGCACTTAAACATTTCTTTTTTTTTGTTTGAGTGTTTTATTTTTCATCTTAATGGCAAAATGGAGGTAGAGCAAATATTTAAGAAGAAGGAGCGGATGCCGGCGTTTGGTACATTTTTGCAACCTTTAAATGAATACCCCAGTAATTTTTGACATAATGTCTGATACATCTGTGTGTATCTAATTACCACGTTTTGCATTATAAAAGAACGAAAAGAAAGAAAAAACTGTTTACTAGAAACCCGTGTGATTCAGGGTAGCCGATCCACCTACAGACATGCCTTTAGGTGGGAGGAAACTGGAATACATTTAGGAAATCCACCAGTACACAGGGAGAACATTGTATCAATGGTTCTAAAATGGGATTCAGCAACTGCTCTTAATTACTGTACAAAAGAAATGTATTTTCTGTGGTATTTAATGCAGGTACAAATGCAGTGGGCAGGAATTACGTTGAAGAAAATCTGAGTTGAACTTTAATGACTGCTGGTCTTTATAAAGTGAAAACCGTTCCCTGTGGTTTACAGTGCAGTCGCTTCAGCAAAACAGATCATACTGGTATTATTTCTCACACTTTCTTTCACATAGCTCAAATTACAGCGTAACAATCAGGGCACAATAAAGATCGGTTACGATGTCCTGATTATGGAAATATTCATTACAGCATGTAGTATTTTTACCACAGTGTGTTTTCAAGACATGAATACATTCAAATAAAATTGATGATTAACAAAAGCTTGTCTCAGTGTTGAAAGTAGCTTTAGATTTGTATGGACAGAAATCTTTTCACCCAAAACTTAATTTTCATAAAACGTACATAGAAAAATGACATTTCAAATCAAACTTGTGTGAAAAGCAGACAACAATTTGGCCTTCAGATGTTTGTCAGCAGGTTCAAGGATGAGGGTTGATACCACACACAGCTAGCATGCTCTATTTGTCCAAAATGGCCGCCTGTACAACTGTTTAGCCACATGGTAATATTTGTGTAGTAGATTAGAGAAACAAGTGATGACATGATGTCATAATATTAGATGGCAACTGAAAATCTATCTCTAATCTATTCTCTAACGTTTCATTGTTAGCATAATAAGAATGAAGTGGGGCAGCTATTCCACATATATGCTTTAAGACAGATACTCCAGTGTATTCATTATTTCTTTAAATGTTTGATGTGTTTACACAATGTTGTTAAAGAATCATTCATTTGAACCCAAAAACTTGTAGTTCTGTCAACTGTTCTAAACCGTGTATGTTTTTTGGGGGAGATGATAAATCGATTATCCACCTCGTTCGTGCGTACTACAGTCGTGACGAGATCATCTCAGTGACGGATGATGACACGTCATGGAAATCTCTGATATTATGGCTTAAAAAATAAGCAATTGGAGCTCAGATCCACTCAGTGTTTTGCTCCTTGTAATCATTTGACGGTTGCTGGTTTCATGAAGTCTTAGCTGGACGGTAATCAGCTCTATTCTGTCACAGAGTCCAAAATCAGCTGCCTTGAGGTTTTTTTTTTGTGTACAAATAATCAGATGTTAATTCTATGAATTGTGAACTAAACATGAAATCCTTGAACAAGAGTGAAAATGCTTAGCTCTGATAGCATATGTCTGACAGACGCACCCGACAGTAAGTCATACTATCTTCTAAAACCACATCATCGAATAGATTCCAGCAAGATTTGGGGTGCAAGTCCTATTGGGCTACATGATAAATGAATACAAAAGCTTCATTAACGTAGAGCTGTACAAATTCTGCCTAATAGAGAAAGTATATTTTTGGTGAAATCATTTCGTTTGTACATACGGCTCCACACGTTAAACGCCACGTGGTAATCAATATTTCCGTGTTAAGCTCTCTGTAACTGATCTTTATTTACTAGTTACTACAGTTGTGATGTTACACTATATTGATTGTTCCTGTTTTACTAAACCACCTGCTTTATCTATATGACATTTGACAGTTTGTATGTAATGTACTGATTTAATGTGCATGATATTATGCCGTTATAGTAATATATCCGAAGCACATATCAGACGTTGGCAGTATTAAAACGATCCAAACCGTGGTTATTGCAAAGCTAGATGTCTTGGATAGTTCATTATATCCATATTCTGTACGCTATTACCTGTATTGTAATAATAATAATAATTAAAAAAAGCTAACTGATCACATCAGAGATCTAGAACAGGCTTGATCTTGATAATCATAGAGTAAGCATAGGGTTTTTTTGGTACTCTACTACTGTAACCGTACAGCTTTGTTTGCAAGTGCACTTTGTTTTTTTGGTTTTTTTTTATTTTGATGTTTATCTTGAATGCTTTGTATGGAGATCCTCTTAACCGCTTTGTATGGACCGTTTGTACAGACAAACTCCGAACTCATTGTTATTTATTGTAAGTTTAGGTTTGACCGTTTTTGAAATGCAAGACAATAAATGTTCACATAAACCAATCTTGTGTTTAAGAATGGTGATTTGTTGGACGAAGGGGTTAGTTGGGGATAATAGTTTGTCAGACATGTTTTCAATTTTGTATACAACACCGCCACCCTGTGGACAAATAATTAAATACACCTACTATTCTGGTGCAATGTTTTGTGCATGGCAGTGTGTAAAGTAGGTTGCACTCAACTGCAGAATTGACACTGTAAAAAAGCTTTTATATATGAGAAAAATGAGCATTATATGGACTAAACATATTCAACATACAGTGGCCATTTGTTTTTTCCACTAGCAGAAGAAAAACACTTCGTCATGAAAACGATGGTATCGTGTGGTATCATATAGTTTCAAAACTAGTTTTGTAACATACCAACAGATGGCAGCACAAGGCTGCATGCACAGTCACAGGGAGCACCGACTGAGTCAGTGTGCCAACAGACATCATCCTGTGTACATCTGGAGCTTTGCGACCGCTGCTATTCTGACCACGTGCTTTACCACGTCTACGATTTCATCATGTACAATGTGAAATCCTGGGTGTAATCGGGCAAGTCTGCCACAGAGAGACGTCGGACATGAATCGGCAAGTTTATGGCGATGTTGCAATTAGTTGTTTGAGGTGTTTTGAGTGGCACATGCGCTTCCAGAGCAGAACAACATCACTGTATGAGGACAAGAGATCAGGAAGACCTTCAAGATGACTCTGAGATAAAGAAACAATCCTCATCTTCACAACCCAAAAAGGCAAGGCAGGTCAGCAGCTTGACCGAGTGCACTTTAATCATCTTTTTGGACATTCGTGGCATTGTGCGTCGAGAATGCATCCAGACCACCAATAACGAGGTTCTGGAGAAAGCGACTGGATCTGTGATGTGCTAGTCTCAAAATTTTGATACCACCTTGTATGTTCAAACAAAAAGTGTGTGCACAAATAATGAAACAGACTGCATTACTGTAATCATTGGATTATATCAATGGTCATATGTTGCCACTAATAAGAGTTTTGCATTAATCAGTCTTAATACTTAAAAAAAATCTAATGACACAGGACATGCTTTTAAAAGTTTTCCTGCTTGTTTATTCTGCATTGTGGTGTAACAATGTAACCTGCTGATTAAATGAGTAGAGCCAAGAATACTAGCAAGATTTCTTATAACAACCTCAGATCTAATACAGTGTTGCTAAACTACTCACATCGGACTGCTGCAGTACATACAAAGAGCGTCTTAAAGCATGCAACAATTACCTGCTCAAATTCGTTAAAACGAGCAAGAAGCAAAAAATGTGCACGAGAGATCCCTAAAAACATTCAGGCGTGGTAGATTGTGAGATTCTGTAAAAAAAAAAAAAATCTCACTTCTTTACAACTCACTACAGTAAACATGCTGCTGGTCCGACAATAAAACACAGACAGAAAAGAAAGGAAATTACGCAAGTTCTAAGAGGTCTTGCGTTATAATTTATTCTTCTTGCGATCACTACTTAAACTTCTCATGATCGACATAAACATTGTTTCCTTGTGATCAGTACTTTTCTGTGTATTTCACATTAGAGCTTGTTTTAAAGGCTGAGAAAGATTCAGGAAATAATGTTTATGTCAAAATCACAACAAATTTAGTCGTGATCACGAGAAAAGAAAAAAAAAAAAAAAAGTAGAACACATGGCCTCTTACGACTTCCGTAGTAAATATCAACTCTAATCAAAATAGTAGTTCTGAATGAAGATGCTGTTCACGCCTTTAAAAACAGGAATGTAGTTGTAAATAAGCGCCTTCTCCTCGTCGGCCTGTGTAGGAAACCGGTGCTGGCTTTTCATAGCTGCAATTAGAGGAGAAAAAAAACTTGGTCAAACAGAAGATCTTTGGTTTTGTTTTTGCACAAGTGCCCCCCCGCCCCACTCAGATAATCCTAGAGGACTGTGTGTATGGTAAGAGTTTATTATATGGTAAGAGAAATTAGAAAACTAAACATTTCTTCATGAACATGAGGGAGTGTACTGGGTTCTTGCATGAAACTATATGACACTTGTGATTCGTTCATTCATTCATTCATTCATTCATTCATCTGTTAATTATTCCATCTATTATTTTATTAATTCAATAATCAATCAATCAATCAAGATTTTGGAGGTTTTTATAATTGTGTATAATACAATAAAAGCCTTAAAAGCAGGAGTGGCCAGGGTTAGTCAAATAATAATAATAATAATAATAATAAAAAAAGTTGTTAAATATTATTGAATAGAAACTATTTCTGAGCAATTTATTCCATTATTCTAAAAGGACAAGTTCTAATGGTTAAAAGCATAAAATTTAAAAAAAAAAAAAAAAACTAAAATAAAACCAAATGCAACAAACCTTCAGAGACAAAGAAGCTTGCAGTGTAGAAGGAGGCTCTAATGGCGGAGATGGCGTGGACCATGCCTGGCTTGTCTATCCACTCGAATGGGCTTTTCTCAGGGTGCCACTGGACAGCATAGAACGGGTATCGGTAGGCTGTGGAAACATGTGAATGATGCAAGCAGACAGTTGTGTGTCCACTGCTTCAGTATTTAGCATACATTTGTGAGAATATTTTTTTAAAGAATAATCTCTAATATTTTGTCTCAATTTGTATTGTTTTTTTGAAAATTGTGTTTCCAAGTCCTGCCCTAAATAGTAGCAGTGGAAAAAAAATACTTTAATATTTATTATATTTATGATCATTGTTCTGCACAATTTATTGCACACTAAACTAAAAGGTAGCTACTGGATTATACATTTTTACCTCCACTGGAACAGAAAAATGATATAAACAAATTCTTGCAGTTTCTCATGATGTGCAAATGTTTTTTTTTTTAATAATAAAAAAAATTTGAGTAACAAATGAGCTACATTTGCATAAATAAGTATGGTTTACATTTAACATTGCTTAGGTGCGACAAATTGGAATAAATTATTTATTTATTCCAATTTGTCGCACCTAAGCAATGTTAAATGTAACTTTTCAGGCTTTGTTAATAAACCTGCCATTAAAAGAATATTTTTTATTTTTTTCATTAACAATAAGTGTGATATATTAGAGAGCTTGTGCAGAAAAAGGGGTCATGTAAAGTGATAGAAGTCATTATAGATGGAGCTGATGATTTTTTCATTTTCTTATCCTATGCAGTCACATTATTGGCTTTTAGAACGTCACAGCCGTCAGATTTTATTCAAGAATTATGGGCAATGGCAAAAGATCTTTGCCAGCAAACCATCAAACTCAATCTCAAATGTATAGTCCTTCAAATCCTTCAAATTTTTACAGTGTAATTCCATCCATAGTAGCTGGTGGGGGCCAAAAAAAAGCCAATGTAATTGTACGCGGGAAATGAATATGGCCCCGTAATGTTGTAAATATACAAAATGCTCTGCCCATTCAAACTGATTAATCTTTACACAATTCAACTTAGAATAGATTTTAAACAAACATCGACAACTGTCCTGTTCCCAGGTTTCATCCGTGGTTCTCACCTTCCATGGTGGAAACGAATTCCTTCTTCCCGTCTGTATTTGTGGTTAGGATTTTGTAGAATCGCTTGATTTTGGCATTGCGGGTGAAATTCTGTTGGCAGGAAGCACATTACAAGAGATATTGATGATCTGATCTCTCTATAAACTTGACTGTGCTTATATCGAAATACAATCTCAATGCTACCTGTATAGACAAGCTCCAGCTGTGGAAGTTGGATGTGATGTTCTCAGATGAAAGGGAGTGAAGGAGGTCCTTTGGGAAGTTTTTGAACATCCTGCTGTTCTGTGCACCTGTTCGATAAGAAGTAAAGAGATATAGCTACAGTTACAGTCTGCCTCATGTCCTGGTAATAAACCAAGCATTAAAATTCTAAAGAATGGATGTGAATAAACTTAAAGATTTCCATTTCTATCCACTGAAACAAGGTGGATCAGAATCATACAAAAAATAAAAGTAAATAAAAACAAGAAAACATGTAAATTAGACATAGTTGACGTTCAAATTTAGTAGAAAGACTTGAGATATAAAAAGCATGGTTATATCGAGATTAGACTACTGTAACGCTTTACTGTCTGGGTGTCTGGGAGTAAGTGCATAAATAAGCTTCAGTTAGTTCAGAATGCAGTGACAAGGGTCCTTACTAGTTTTAGAAAATATAACCACATCACCCCTGTTTTAATCAGTCTGCACTGGCTCTCAATTAAATCCCGCATTGATTATAAAATACAACTACTGACGCATAAAGCACTTAACGGTCTCGTGCTGCAGTCTCCGAGTAAACTTCTGTACGAATACGATCATTATCTGTGTAAAGCTGCTTTGAGACAATAAAACTGTTTTTCAGATTCTCCCATTAGGGGGCGCCACAGCGGATCATCCACATGTTTGATTTCCTAACGCAACCCTCCCCATTTATCCGGGCTTGGGACCGGCACTAAGAGTGTCTGGGGTTGGTTTCCTGACCGGGGATCGAACCCGGGCCGCAGCAGTGAGAGCGCCACATCCTAACCACTAGACCACCAGGGACCCCAGCTTTGAGACAATGGTTATTGTTAAAAGTGCTATACAAATTTATTGAATTAAATCTTTAACCTGGACCAAAAATGAGCGGGAGGGCCACGGATTTAGTGTCTGTTAATGTCAGCAGATTCTTGTTGCTGGTCAGAACGGTCAGCTGTTGGAAGCCCTGACAAGTTCCCCATATTGGAAAATAATCAGCAGCATCATTAGCCTAAGGAGAACACAAATAAAAGGAAGTGGGGTTATTATTATTTTTTTTTTACAATGAAAAAGCAAGTCTATCAGCACAAAATTTGAAAATCTTAAGACAATTGACAATATTTCTTGTTAATCATGAAAAGAGCTTAAGTTAGAGTTGATCAACGATTCGCCACACCACAGCCGTTTACCTAGCATGCCTGCTGGGCTCAGAATTGGCTCCTAGTTTTACAGCTTGATCGTTATTGGTTGGGTTTTACCAGTGAGAACAATTTACCTCAGTAGTCTGCAATATAGTAAATAGTTGCCATGCTAGCATACTTAGCCTCCAGTTTGAAACATTTCTGAAATACCCAGTCTATAGTTAGTTGGAATTTTAGATATTGTTACTAAACTGTTGAATTATAATCATCAAACTACTTAATGATGGTGATATAATGAGTTTTGCAACTAGGTTGATCAAATTTGACTGCAGCTCCATCCTTGATGTTCCATTCCGACAATGTATCAAACCTTGAGTGCTAGTTCATAGAAGATCTTGGCCACTCTAGTGAACTGGGATGCCTCAATATCCACATCACCACCTGGCAGCAACAATCTGTTATGAAGAACACAATACTTCCAATTAGAACACTTTTATTAATGGAGGCAAAATAATGCCAGTGAGCCATATGTATATCTATATTTAATAAACCCTAACCCATTTATCGAGTAGAAAAGTTTGCGATATTCCTCTTCGGTCTCATTTATCCTGAGGAAGGAACATGAGAGAGAACAAGGGTGGAAAAGGTAACAAGATGAAAAACATATATAATAAAACATTCAGTCACAGTCACTTATATTCAGCCTACCTTATGGGCACAACCCTGGCACCAGCCGACTCCAAAAACTTCACATAAGAGGCAGCTATATAGGAGGACCCTTTAGCATCATGATCACTTTCCAAGTTCTCCTGGGCTAAAACACCTATAAAATAATCAAATGAATAGTAAAATATAAATATCTGGTAGCAATCTGGCACATGTGCCATCCTGCTCTTCTTGTTTTTTTTACACCAGAGACATATAAGAACAGATTTAGACTGTAATTAATAAGAACAGTCTGCTACAATGTCTTAGGAACGCAGTTTGCAGGAACATGTTATGCATTTAAGCACCCAACACTGAACAGTAGACCTCAACAATGATGGAACATTGATAATGAATGGACATTTTGTGACACACAGATGAGGTTTTTGAGTCCTTGGTTCCTCTCAAGGTTTTTTCCTTATTCCAACTCAGGCAGTTTTCACCACTGGCTCGGTTATTAGGGATTAACTTTTGAGGAACAAACTTATAGGCACTAAAGTTATATATTTCATCTATTTAGAGGTGTTCAACCACTTTAAACATAACCCTATTTGTTGGACGACCACACAATTTTTCGAGGAGCAAAAGTAATGCAAACTAATAGTGTTTGTTCAGTTTTTAACGTGTTTTTTGGCCATTGTCTTGCTGTGTGATGATGTTCCTCCAATTTGATTGGATGGTCATGGTTATGGTTTTGCATTTTCTAAATTATTTTCGGATTCAGACCAGAATTAAAGCCTCAGTGCTTATATTCAGTATCAGATTAATACTTTCCTAGAGCGTCCTGTAGAATTATATATACACCAATCAGACCCAACATTAAAACCATCATGTACGCTAAAAGGGTGTCCAAAACACAATTAAGGAATATCACTGCAATGAAGAGATGTACTTGGTTTCAACGACATTTATGTAGAAGACATATGCCAAAGTAACATCAACAACATTGCCAAGACGAACGATTTTCCAGCACGTCATCGCCCAGAGTACCACAATTCCAAAAACAATACTAATAACATTATAAACACACACACACACACACACACACACACACACACACACACACACACCTGACAATATGTAACCACATAATCAGCTCCAAAAAAAAAAATCATCCAAAAGATGCTTTAAAACATCCTTCCCACCAAACACCAAAAATCGTTATCCGCGATATATCGACTTCCACGATTCCCAAAAATTCGATATATCGATTTTACTGATGATACCGAACCGGCTCTTTCAAACAAATCTATCAGAACCGATTGAAGAGAGCTGTAAGTCTTTAAATCGACACCAAGTGAGGAAATGTGGACATTATTATTCTTCTATCAAATGAAAAGAATGATGGAAATATTTATAATATTTATATATCAGAATATTATAGGGACTCTTTATTTTCTAAGCCGTTGAGTACATTTCCACTGTAATGGCGGAAGCTGCACTATGCATATATATTTATTATTATAAAGGAGAGATCAGCAGAAGGGTGAAGGATCTCAAATAGCATCATTGACAAACACGAGCAGGAAACAGCTGCGCCTTACCGATCACAGGTCGGTCATTGGAATAAACACCGCATGATGCAGGTCCCAGGAAGCCGCACACCCAAGCGGTGAACACCGCACACGCCAAGACCAGACGACACATTCACCCCAGAAGGAAGGATCCAGCAGAATAACTCGAACAAAAATAATACAGATGGAGGAGAACGAAATAAAGAATAACCTGAGGGATCTATTCCCAGTGGCGTTGAACAAAATCTACTAGGGCAGCGCTGCAGGATCCCGGATTGGATCCTGCTTTGCTGTGTTCTCAGGAAGCACAAACAACTCACACCTTCATAAAGCGTCATAGACTGTAGGTGTGTCCATGGAGTGGGAACATAAAGCAGAGTCACACATCTGATTGGACAGATCGGATAATCCGTGTCATATCCTCTAGATCAGAGGTGTTTAAACCATTTTTTAAAACCATTTTAACCATTCTTCTTCTTCTCCTTCCTCTTTCGGCTTCTTCCATTAGGGATCGCCAGTGGCGGGCGGTCAGGGCCAGCAAAGACTTCTCTGCTGGCCTAAACACTATCAGAAGCACTGACCCTCATTTACAACCTAAATTCTAATATTTGTTCCGTGATATTGTATTAATTTATTCCCAACAGTTTATTCCCTTCAAACATCATAGTCCACGGAGACTCCTGTCTGACCTCGTCTGTCAACCTGTCAATCACCACTGAAAACAGGAAAGGGCTCAAAGCCGATCCTTAATGCAATCCCACCTTCACCTTGAACCAGTCTGTTGTTCCTACTGCACTCTTTACTGCAGTCACACCGTTCCCATACATGTTGTGCACCACCCTCACATACTTCTCTGACACACCTGACTTCCTCATGCAATACCACAACTCCTCTCTCAGCACGATCGTGAAGGCTCAGACTACACCAAATAAGGAAGGTAACAACTTTCCTAACAGAGCCTGCTACACAGCTTCTCCTCCCTCGTCATTTGTAGTTTAGTCTATTGCGATGCTTTTCAAAAGATTCAAAATGCAGCCACACGTCTTTTTCTTAATGAGCCCACAAGTCAAGTCAAGTCAAGTTTATTTCTATAGCGCTTTTCACAACAGACATTGTCTCAAAGCAGTCAACAGTTAAGGTGAATGGTGTGCATTTATCCCTGATGAGCAGCCGTGGCGACTGTGGCAAGGAAAAACTCCCTTAGATGTTATGAGACGTTGAGAGGAACCAGACTCAAAAGAGGAACCCATCCTTATTTGGGTGACATCAAGAGTATGATTATAAATCTTTTAACAATACAGAACACTGGAGAAAGAGAACTAACATGAGCACTGGAGTATAAGATTATGAGTATTGTTCTTTCTACAGTCTTATACCGTCTTTATGGTTACAAAACTAGGAGCTACTGAGCAACTCATAAAATAACTCAACATTTGTGATCATCACAGATCCAACACCAGCTTCTCCATTCCAGAGCCTTTAAACACTCCAGGAGGTCCAGTGTCCAAACTCCACACATTAAGTGGGATCCATCCACAAGAGCCCATTTCATACCACTTCTCATTTCTCTGCACTGGCTTCCCCTGGTGCTGCACATCACGTTTAAAACATTGGTGCTTGCTTACAGAACATTCACAGGCTCCATATCTGTGTACCTCTGCTCTCCTACGCACCTACAGGTGCATCTCAATAAATTAGAATATCAATAAAAAGTTTTATTTTAGTAATTCAGTACAAAAAAGTGAAACTTGTATATTATATAGATTCATCACACACAGACTGAAATAATTTAAGTGTTTATTTCTTTTAATTTTTATTATGGCTTACAGCTGATGAAAACCCAATCAAATCAAATCAAATTTTATTCATCACATACACATACATACAGGGTACGACATGCAGTGAAATGCTTTTATACGACAGTCCGGCATGAGGGGAATAGGGTGGGGAGAAAGAAAAAAGCAGATAAATAAAGTATAAAAAACTATATAAAATAAAATATAAGAATATAAGATATAAAGGATATGTAAAGATATGTATGTGAACAAAGAGAAAAATTTATATACAAAGAAAATCCTTATGGCAGTAGACAGTGAAACAGTAAACAATGTGTAACAAAGTGTAAACAATAGACAACTTTAGTGGTGGGTTGTCCATAAAGTGTCCGTGTGCGGTATGGTGTGGTGTAAGGGTCCGTAAGTGTCCGTGTGTGGTATGGTGTGGTGTAAAGTGTCCATAAAGTGTCCGTGTGCGGTATGGTGTGGTGTAAGGGTCAGTAAGTGTCTGTGTGCGGTATGGTGTGGTGTAAAGTGTCCGTGTGCAGAATGGTGTGGTATAAAATAAATAAATAAATATAAAGTGCACTTTGCTGTGCAAGTCCAGAATTTAAAGTGTCGTGGTGCGAAAGGTGAGATCTGTACAGAGAAGAAGTGTGATGATGGAGAGAGTGGACCAGCTTTTAGATCCTGGGTGTTTCCTGGTTTAAATACCGAATGGCCTGTGGGAAGAAGCTCCTCCTCATTCTCTTTGTATCATATTTCAGTATCTCAAAAAATGTGAAAATGTCAGAGGTGTCTTACCTGGGCAAAGGACAAAAGGGACTGTACTGTTGCTTAGTAGGCCAAAGTCGTTTTTTTCAGATGAAAGGAAAGAAAATGTTGCATTCAATTTGGAAATCAAGGTCTCAGAGTCTGGAAGAAGACTGGAGAGGCACAGAATCCAAGTTGCTTGAGGTCCAGTGTAAAGTTTGCACAGTCAGTGGTGGTTTGGGGAGTCGTGTCATCTGCTGGTGTTGGTCCACTGTGTTTTATCAAGTCCAAGGTCAGCACAATCGTCTACCAGGAAGTTTTAGAGAACTTTATGCTGCCCTCTGCTGACCAGCTTTATGGAGATGCTGATTTCATTTTCCAGCAGGATTTGGCACCTGCCCACACTGCCAAAAGCACCAAAAGTTGGTTAAATGACTATGGTGTTGGTGTGTGTGACTGGCCAGCAAACTCACCAGATCTGAACCCCATAGAGAATCTATGAGGTATTGTCTAAAGGAAAATGAGAAACAAGAGACCAAAAGATGCAAATGAGCTAAAGGTCACTGTCAAAGAAACCTGAGCTTTCACACCACCTCAGCAGTGCCACAGACTGGTCACCTCCATGCCACGCCGAATTGAGGCAGTAATTAAAGCAAAAGGAGCCTCTGCCAAGTATTGAGTACATATACAGTAAATGAACATACTTTCCAGAAGACCAACAATTCACTAAAAATTGTTTTTTTTTTATTGGTCTTATGAAGTATTTACATTTTTTGAGATGGTGGGTTTTGGTTAATTGTATCAGATCATAATATATCAGTCAGTGTGTGATAAATCTATATAATATGAGTTTCACTTTTTATTTTGAATTACTAAAATAAATCAACTTTTTATTTATTCTAATTTATTGAGATCGGTTGGTAAATGAGCAGCGACACATGGTTCCATCGCAGAGAGGCACAAAATCACTCTCAAGGATGTTTTCCATCACTGTACCTTGTTGGTTAAATGACCTATTCAACTTTATCCAGACAACCGAATCCTCCCAATATTAAAGAAACAATTAAAAACATTAATTTCACGAGAATCTTAACGCTTCCTATTATCCTTCTTTATCGTTTCTTGTGCTAGCTTTTTCTTTTCTGAATATCGACTGAAACCTCGTATAACAGGCACTTCTTGTGTTTGTCGTTTTACGGCAAATCGCTTTTTGTATTTCTCAACTGTGGGTTTTTTTAGATAAAAGCATCAGCTAAATGAATAAATGTAAACAATTAAAATTGAGTTTTGGCAATTCATGTCATTTACATTAAGCCAGTGTTTGTGGTTTGGGACTTTCACAACCCAACAGATCGTTTTGTGTGTAACACACAAAAAGTAAACACACAGTAAAGATGCTTGTGTATTGATGTGTTTTCAGGGGAATGAACAGGCTACAGAAAAGACAAGCAGTAATCACATTTCCTTTTTTATTTGGTGAACATTTTAGCTCTAATTAGTATAATCATGTGTTAATTACGTGCAGGTGCATTCAATCCTACATCTCACGTGTTCAAGTTAGAAAAAAACAAGAAAATAATGAAGACTGAATATAAACCCGGAAGTGTTTATGACATCTGTTGTATAATACATGTAGCTAAAACACATGTATTTATATTGTTTCAGTATAAATACATATTTTTAAATAATTATGATCAAATTTAACTAGATTTCCATGATCACGCGGACATCTCGCGAGATTTTGAATGCGCCCAAATAGTTCGCGTTGCATTCTGGGTACTGTGGCTTAAACAAATGGCGGACGAGGTGGAGCAGGTTTGTATTTTTGATATTTTTGTATGTCATTTCTGCATCGGTTTAAAAATAACGCATACGTTATCCAGCGTTAATCTATTAATCTTTATTTTCTTTGCGATCTATAAGCTTCAGAAAACAGCGAAATGATTACGTAGAAAGGTTCAGTGTTAGCAGGATGAATTAAGTTGTAGAACCCGCGTTGTGCTCTTCCCACCTGTATTCATGAAAGTCCCGCCTACTTGTTTTGGATTGGCTGGTGTTTTATTAAGGCAGAGTTTCGATTGGTTGAAAAGTCACATGTCCGAGTCAGTCTTATAATTGACGGGTTTATTAGCCGATCATCGTGAATGAGGCTGGGTTTGGCGGAATACAGGTGGGAAAGGATTTTTTTAAGCTAGGTTGTTAGACATGGGTTTCATTCAAGTTGTAAATATGACCAACATGAATGTCGACTGCTAAATCAACTCTATGCTGCATAGGGGATGAAGTAGTGGGTACAGGATTGTAGTAGAGTGCATAAGTTTGCGCACCCTAATGACCTATTTGTTTCAGAAACACCTGATCTAGCATTATTAATTAAAACGAGCCGAAAAGAGCCTGACGTGTATGTCTACTTGTTTGTGTTTATAACTGTCCCTATTGTCCTTATCCCCCCCCCCCCTTTCCCCCCCCCCCCCCCCTTAATAATCTATTTTAATTGGATCTAATGGTGAACCCTATTCACTCTTACATCTATCCTTCTCTGTACAAATCCCTGCAAAATCTTCCAAAAAAACCCCAAACTGTTTAATTTTTCCTTGGCCACTTTAATTTTTATTTTTTTTGTCTGTTCTGTATAAAAATCCAGTTCCTATTTAGAGACCAGTGGTAGGAAAGTCGGATCATTTTACTGACTTGGTTCTTTCTCTTTCATGCAAATGATTTGAATCTTTTTTTTTTTTTTTCCAATCATTTAGTTGATATTTTTCCTTTAATTAGGAAAAAATAATGTTATATTTTCAATAAACAGATTCCCCAACACGTCTACATGCACAAAGTTTGACTATAGCTCCAATAATTTGTGTATATATTACTGCATAGCATCTATTGGATTCACGTGACAAAAGAACGAACGACTCGGACTAGAAGAGTCGAGAGGTAAACGGTAAATGAAGATTTTGCGATGCTTTGCTCATGCACTTCCTGTAGAACAGGGGTCTCCAATCTTTCCCAGAAAGGGCCAGTGTGGGTGCAGGTTTTCATTTCAACCAAGCAAGTCCACACCAAATCCTACCTGTTCAAATCGAATGATCTTCATTTTCAATGACTATCAGGTGTGACCATTGATTGGTTGGAATGAAAACCTGCACCCACACCGGCCCTTTCTGGAAAAGATTGGAGACCCCTGCTGTAGAAAATGAACTTTTCACTTTTTGAGGCTACTCATCTTCTAAGTTACTTCTAATGAACGGCCTGACATTGAGCCACCTGAACTTGAGTCACCTCTGAGTTTACTGGGTGAGAATCAGAGCAAAATCGATCTGATTCTGGTTAGCTTTCAGTTTTACAGTATTTGTTTTATTTTAAACGACACGTAATGCACATATGACACACGAAAAGCCAAAAAGGACATCGCTGAGGAACATGTGGAGCTGAACAATTTTAGTGTCTGTAAACAGAAATCACAAAAAAAATCACCTGTGCATGGAGACTGTGGTAAATAAAGGAATGTGTAACTGTATAAAATCAGTTAGAATCTTTTGCCTTTAAATCAGACTGTTGTTTAGGGATCTGTCTATCCAATAAGAAATTTACAACTACAACCAGACTCCATTTTCTTCACTGTGTGTTATTGTAATATTTACTGGTTTTTGTCTCAATTTCTTATTCAGCAACAGACCACAAACACGGTCGAGGAACCCCTAGATCTCATTCGGTTGAGTCTGGACGAGCGAATCTATGTGAAGATGCGGAACGACAGGGAGCTTCGTGGAAGGCTACATGTAAGTGGAAAAAAATTGGCTTTCTATGGCCGTATTACCGTAGCGCATTGTGGTACTGCGTTACTGAAAACAAAAAAGAAATGGTGTTTATAAAAATATATACAAAAAAAAAAGATTATGTTCAGCCTGTCTTGAGGGGATTGTCCACAACAGCATTGTAAAGACTCATCGGGAAATACGTCATCTTTAAAAAATAAATAAATAAATCACTGTAGAAACAAATCAATCATTGTGTTCTGTGGACAAGAGTATCGCTGTGGACAAGATTGTCACATTGAGATGTTTTTGTGTAATTTTTACCACAGAAGATTGCAGTACTGTTGTAAACTGTGATTAACTGATTTCCAGCCAGAACCTGAATGAAAAAGGAAGTCAAGAAAAATAATTATTTAGAAAGTTTTAATCGAAACAAACATTTTTTTGCCTCAGCAACATTGAGCCTTTTTTTTACAATCCGTGTTCTGATTGTTCGATTTGAAGTGTTACTAAGTTTTAGCTCACACTTTTGGAAATCTGCTTTAGGCATACGACCAACATCTGAACATGATCCTTGGCGATGTGGAAGAGACGGTGACGACGGTGGAGATTGATGAGGAGACGTATGAAGAAATTTACAAGGTGAGCACTTTATGTCGAGTTCGCTTGTAATAAGAATTCAGGGAGTCTAAGTTCCTGTACACAAGCAACTTTTACAATGAAGTTAATAAGATTTCAGTAGATTTAGTTAAACAGCGCTTCACTGGTCATTTCTTGGAATTGTGTCATCGGTGTAACACTCAGCATTTTAGAAAACCTGCAGGCTTTTAAAATGCTGGTAATTAAACAACAGTTCTGCCTGGCTCACCAATGCAGTTCCTGCCACTGGGTGTGCGATTTATGTGTCGGGAAGTCCACACCACTTTTTGGATGTGTATTCTGTTCCTCTGTACAGCATTTTATCAAAATAAACTCTTTAGTCATTTTCAAAGTGAGGAACATCCCAATTTACCCCCATTACGCTTAAATAAAGAGTGTTGACCTTGTAAGATGATTTGGAGTGATTTTAGACATATCCTACAAGCATGTGTGTGAATGAGAGGAAGGGCAGTGGAGTGGTGCGGTTGCAGGGAGAAGGGGTGGAGAAGGTGGAGGAGTTCAGGTACCTGGGGGTCAACAGTGCAAAGTAATGGAGTGTGTGTTAGAGAAAAATGAAGAAAAGAGTGCAGGCAGGGTGGAGTGGGTGGAGAAGAGTGATAGCAGGAGTGATTTGTGATAGAAGAGTATCTGAAGGAGTGAAAGGGAAAGTTTATAGGACTGTGGTGAGACCTGAGATGTTGTATGGTTTAGAGACAGTGGCATTGAGTAAAAGACAGGAGGTGGAGCTGGAGGTAGCAGAGCTGAAGATGTTGAGATTTTTATTGGAGTGATTAGGATGGACAGGATTAGAAATGAGTTTATCAGAGGGACGGCGCATGTAGGGCGTTTTGGAGACAAAGTTAGGGAGGTGAGATTGAGATGGTTTGGACATGTGTAGAGGAGGAACATGGGGTATATCAGTAGGAGAATGCTGAGGATGGAGCCACCAGGAAGGAGGAAAAGAGGAAGACCAAGGAGGAGGTTTATGGATGTGGTGAGAGAAGACATGCAGATGGTTGCATTCTACAGCATTCTATCCAGCAGAGGGAGCTCTCTGCTGATGGAGTGATAATAAAAAATGTGCCCTATTTTAATTACTTTTTGTTTAAACTGTTGTATAAAAGCAGAATTGCAGTCATTCTGTTTTACTGAATACTTAATAATCAGTTTATGCTTTTAGTCAGGCATTTGTGTGCTGTGAGAAATAAGCGCATACTGTGTCTCGAACAAAATAAAACCCACCACAAGCAGTAACTCTTTATTATCCACATTGCATATCTATAGACCTTTTTTATATTTTTTTTAAACTACAGTTATTGAACACATGTTTAGAAATCATTCGTCATGAACAAATCCAGTGTGATACGGTTGATTACTGTTTTATACATGCACATCTTTTTGTCAGGCAAATGCACATGTTTAATTTCAGCCTTAATGTTCCTGCAGTCGACGAAGAGGAACATTCCCATGCTGTTCGTCCGTGGAGATGGAGTGGTGCTTGTGGCTCCGCCGCTGAGAGTCGGCTAAGCTCCAAATAAAAGACGCGTTGGACTGTAATATGATTATAAACATTTTTGTTTGTTTAACCACAGATTTGTAAAGTTTGATATTTTTTTTTTTGTTGAAAAAAGTCACAGAAGGTAATGTGTTTCATGGTTGTTAGAATGTCTCTTTCAGTTGGCCACTTGAAGCGATTATGGATCTTCCTGCATACATGCTTTATATTCACAATAAACCATTGACTTCTTTCAGTAATAACTTCTGATGTGCAGCAATTTTTTTATTTATGGGATGTACAGTTGTAATTAGGCTGGTAATTATGCGTCATGCAGTTCTTAGTCTTCTTTCAGCTACTCCCATTAGGGGGCGCTACAGCGGATCATCTGTCTCCATACACCACTGTCCTCTACATCCGCCTCTTTCAAACCAACTACCTGCATGTCCTCCATCATCACATTCATAAAACTTCTCTGTGGCCTTCCTCCTTCCTGGTGGCTCAGCATTCTTCTACCTATATACCCCATGTCCCTCCTCTTAATCAGGCCTCTCTCACTTTTTGCTAAATGCGCATAACCTTTAATAAACTCGTTTCTAATCCTGTCCATCGTCATCACTCCCAACGAACATCTCCACATCTTCAGTTCTGCTACCTCCAGCTCCACCTCCTGTCTTTTACTCAATGCCACTGTCTCTAATCCATACAACATCTCAGGTCTCACCACAGTCCTATAAACTTTCACTTTTACATATACCCTTCTATCACAAATCCCTCCTGCTATCACTCTTCTTCACCCTGCCTGCTCTTTTTTTTTTCTTTCCTCTAACACACTCATTACTTTGCACTGTTGACCCCAGGTACCTGAACTCCTTCTCCACCACCACCTTCTCATTTACTGAGTATAAAAGCTTATTTTTGCTTCATATTTCAGTAGTTGGTCAGAAGGTGGCGCCACTTCCACGTTCTTCTGTTTCTTAAATCATCAAGGATCTTTGCTGTACCTCTCATCTAAGTACTTATTTGTTTTCCTTAATTTTGAGTTTGTGTCCAACACCCACCCCCCCCAACCCCCCCCCCCCCCCCCCATTTTTTAATTTTATTTTTATTTTTTTTAACCCTGTACTTGTTAGTTGTGGCTCATTGGAAAGCAATAACACCGTGTTCACGTACTGAGAACTCGCCAGCCGTGTTCTTGGGAAAACTGTGTTCCGACCGGATTCATTTATTTCATCACACTGTATCTGCTAAATAAAGGCGTTCAACTGACTTTAAACCGCAAGCCTAAAGGCATTTGTTAGAGTTTCGACTAAACCTTTTGCCGCTCCTTTTATCCTGTGCCAGAAAAAAAAAAAACATCTTGAAATTATTGCCTTTAGTAATCGCACAAATGCTCTGGAAAAATGTTTGTATATTCCTTTAAGAAAGAAACTCAAGCTTGTTTCCCATCACAAAGCCTTTTGTGAGAGTGATGGCATAGTTTAGTGTTTGAGTGTCCTTTTTGGTTTTCCCACAGCCTATATATACATCTGGCTAGATTTTGCTTTTAAACAGATATAGATGGGATTCGGGGAAGATGAGTGCGAGTTTGTCCTCTGAGAGGACCTTTTTTTGGCAGCTACAAAATCTATAATTAGCATTCTTTAGTATAAAAAAAACAAAAGAAATCCCTGAAGAGAAAGCAATAAGTAAAAGGTTCATTCATTTAGATTCATATGTAACGAGGTGAATAATGTGAAAATAAAGTGGATAGTCTGTTTGTCTGCCAGTTTTATTACTAGTTTAGTTTTATATCAGAGTATACAACCTGTGTTTTGGAAATGTTGGGACTTTTTAAAATTTGAGTCAATATTTTATTCACAATAGAACATAAAGAACATCATTTGTTTAATTTGAGAAATTGTACACTTTTATGCACAAAATTAGCTCATTTTAAAATCAATGCCTGCGACAGGTCTCAAAAAAATTGGCACGGAAGCAAAAGAAGCCCGAAATTATGAAAATATTCAGCTGATCAAGTGAATTGACCTCATGTCTGTAACATGATTAGCTATAAATAGGATGTCTCTCAGAAGTAAAGATGGGCAGAGGCTCTCAAATCTGTGAACGAGTACATGAAAAGATTGTGGAATACCTACATCATTAAATGAAAAATACGGCAAAGATGACCACGAACTCTTCAGCATCTGGAAACCTGTATCGGGCGGAAATTTGACCAAATTCTAACAAGCAAAACTCCAGAAAATCTCAACCTCATTTCTCAGACGTCTTCAGACTGTTTTGAAAAGAAGAGGAGATGCTACTACATGGTAAACATGCCCCCGTACTAACATTATTTAGGACCTGTAGCAGGAAAGTCTTTAAGGTTTCATTTTATGAAAATTTTAAAAAATGTCCCAACGTTTCCGGAATTCAGGTAGTAATTTTGAAAGGCAGTTAGTATGCCAGATGTGGACCCAAAAAGTCTTTCTAGACTGGAATGAATTGATCTAATTACATGCTTTTACAGGCCTGGAGTCAGCTCAGAGACTTTAGCTTTGATATCTTAATTGATCTTTCATTTTTTTGCCCTCTCTACTCCAATGATTGAACAGATCAAAAAAAATTAAACATTTTCTTTTAAACAATAAAAAAATTTAACAGTGTTTTAAAAAAAAAACAACAACAAATAGACAGAGAAGTATTTTAGTATAGAGTTTATTCTTCATGAATCAAATTCAACCAGATGCATCAATGGCAGATCTCCAGAGTGGTAACATGACGTGCCAAAATCACAATACAGAACCAAACTGTCTCTTAAAAAATGGAAACTAAAAATAAATAGTTGCAAGCAAACAGTTGTCAGCCTTCAGTTATATTCGCTGCTTATCCAGACCTCTTTAAAAAGGAATTACACACACACACACACACACATGTATGTAAAACAATTTTTAATTGTTCAGGTGAACACCACAGTCCTTAACCCACTTTTCTACAGTCCCTTCTGTTTTTTGTTTTGTTTTCAATAGCGTGAAACCGTGCCTAATGCTCCTTTTGGGACTTTCAATTGGCAACAATCTAATAGCTTTCCTTAGTACTGGACTACTCCCAGCACAGTGTTGCCATTAATGGGTTTACAAAACCCATTAATGGTGCCAAGCTTGCACCAGTACAACACAAACCTACTATGTCAGTGTCACTGTTGCACTAAAAATAGCACACTATGCAAATAAAATCCGGTCCGAGGTGGTCCTGAGGTCGTGGCTGCGTTCAGTATATGGATATCAACAAAGTGCAATATATGTTAGGAACT
This sequence comes from Silurus asotus, assembly GCA_024362625.1. Lineage (NCBI taxonomy): Eukaryota > Metazoa > Chordata > Actinopteri > Siluriformes > Siluridae > Silurus > Silurus asotus. The sequence goes on along the minus strand of MU591762.1, from coordinate 7,610,748 downwards.
TGCGGCTTAGAAAATTTGCGGGTTCTCATTTGGAACCTTACTAACAGTAATTTGCGGATTATCTTAAAATTTGCGGGAATCCACAGTGAGACCGAATGTTCAGAAACGTTAGGAATAATATTTCAAACTGTCACTAACAAATTTCATAAAGTTTTTAAAACACATTATTGTATTCAAGTGACAATGTCTAGATGAATTCATTAAGGTAACAAAGGGGCTGCGTCCAAAATTCTTGGATTTTCAGAACTCGCAGGGGGACTTAGAACGCAACCCCCATTAAACCACTGTACACATCTGGGAAGACGAAAATAAGCCAAAAAATCAAGCTCTTAACCACAAATCAGTGGTCAGAACATGGCGATGAAACAGCTGCATTGAATTTCAGGGACAAACATACACATCAGATTTTGCCATGTAATGTACATCATATTTTGCATAATTTGTTCATCATATATGTGGAAAATATCACTAAAAAGTGCTTCATGCTTGGTGCAGATGTGTTTATTAAAAGAAAAATCTTTTCTAAAACTCTCCAAATAGCACATACATCATAATCAAATGATTCATGTAAAGTACAAACTAGTACATTAGGGGTAATAATTATTTGATCCCCTGCTGATTTTGTGAGTTTACCCCCTTACAAAGAAATTAATAGTCCAGAATTTTTTGGTAGGTTTATATGAACAGAGACTGAAAAAATATGCATAATAAAAAATTATGCAGAAAAAAACATTAAGAAAGGATATAAATAAGTATTTAATCGTACCAACCAGCAACAATTCTGACTCCCACAGACCCAAATTATTCCACCCATCACAGGATCAACCTCTTCCATTCAAACCATTCACCACTATGGGAAAGACCAACAAGGTGTCAAAGGACACCAGGGACAAGATTGTAGACCTGCACAAGCCAGGAACGCTCCCATTTGTCATATCAGTGATCAGTTTTCAGGTAAACATCCAAACAAACCGCACACATAACAAATGACAGTAATGACAGAAGATAATACAATGCTTGCCATAGTTTGGGAAACACCCAAAAAAAAAAAAAAAAAAAAACAAGAATTGGACAGAATGACTGGATGTTATGTGGACACATGAGTCCAAATTTTACATTACGTAAGAACTTATGGAAGACAGAGAGCAGGAGAGAAGATGTTACCTGACTTGGTAAAAGGAATACCGTACCAAAATGTCTACTTTTTTATACTTCAGTGCCTTCGCGATTCTGATTTCACTGCAGCTCATTGAAACCAAATTCATCCTACTAGACAATGACCCAAGCATACATCCGAGCTCGGTAAGCTTTATTTAGACAGCAAACAATTGGCGGTAATGTTATCTATCATGGAATGGTCTGTCCAGTCACCACACCCAAAGCTTATTGATCTGCTCCGGGATGTATTGGATCACAGTAAGAAAGAATTACCCAAATAACAAAGTACACCTTCAGCATTTTATATATGGGTACATGACTATTTCTCTGAAAGGTTTGGAGAAACTAACTGTTATTATGCCAAGAGTGTGTGAAGGTGTTATTTATGCGAATGGTGGATTTTTCATTGGAATTGAAGTTTAAGATCTTTACATTTATATATTTATTTAGCCAAATACATGTTCACAGTTTGTTGCATACAAAAACATGCATTAGTATATCCTCTCAAGGGACAATACTATAGAAATGAATATATTTTTGCATTATTGTCTGTGGCTGCATGACTTCTGCAGGTACTGAGGAGCTGTGGTTCATTGAGGGAAACATGGATTCCAACATGTACTGTGACATTCTGAAGCAGAACATGATGCCCTCCCTTTAGAAACTGTAACGAACAGCAGTTTTCCAACATAATAATGACCCCAAAAACACTGCCATTATTAATGACAACTGCCTTGCTGAGTAAGCTGAAGGTAATGAGGTGGCCAAGTATGTCTCCAGACCTGGACCCTATTGAGCAACTGTGGAGCACCCGCAAACAGAAGGTGGAGAAGCGCCATATGTTTAACACCCAGCAGCTTCGTGATGTGATTATGGAGACGTAGAAGAGGGTCCCAGCAACAACCTGTGCAGCTCTGGTGAATTCTATGCTGCAGAGGATAAAGGCAGTGGTATATAACAATGGTGCTCAGACAAAAAAAAATACACTTTGCACACAGTTTTGACATGTTCACTAGGGTTTACTCACTTTTGTTGCCAGTTATGTAAACAATCATGGCTGTATGTTTTATTTTTAGAGGACTGTACATTGAACATTGACTACATTAAGGTAGTTCCCATTTTCATTTGTAAAGTATTGTCCCTTGAGAACATATAATAAAATGGTTGCTGAAATGTGAGGGGTTTACTCACTATATATATAT
>MU591762.1:7430700-7607951 GCA_024362625.1 Silurus asotus | reverse complement strand
TATATATATATATATAATTGGTGCCAAAGGTGCTTTCACAAAATATTTTTTACATTTTTTAATAAATTTGTAAAGTTTTTATACTCACTTCTTTTACATGTTTATTATGGGGTATTGTTTGTAGAATTTTTAGAAAAATAATTAATTGAATCCATTTTGATCCAAGGCTGTAACATAACAAAATGTGGCAAAAGTGAAGTGCTGTGAATACTCTCCGAATTATTTATAATTTACAAACATAAAATCAAAATTGTGTTTTGCACTGGTATTTGCCATTGTTGCTGGGAAGCACAAAATAAATTCTGTGCAACCTGTTCCCATCAGTAACGGAGTGCTCTTCATGCATTGTCACACGATTTTAAGAACCTGTTATTGGGATTGCTGTAACATATTTAATTAGGCAACAACATCATGAACAATATTAGGACCTGTCAAAACACGTCCGGGACTAGATGTTCTAGAATAGTGTGAATCAGGGTTTGGTTATACATAAGTATCTCAAACATTGAACATTATGTTCCTTATTTAAAAAAAAAAAAGGGGTTGCGTTCATTCATGATGTATAATTCAAATATATCCATTACAATTTAGGTTGTAACCCTGGAGGACATCTTAAAGGGGGTAAATATTTATAAAAGGCACCCTCCATGTTCTGTTATCATCTGAAAATCCACGGTTTGCCAAACAGGTAGATGTATGTAACTGAGGTAAAATGATTTATTAATGCTGAAGAGCCTAAACAGATGCAAAAACAATGAGCCCAGATAACCAGGCTTCTTCATTGGTGCCGGGTTTCATCGCTTCTGCTTTTGAGCATCACTTATTATTAAACTACACAGGAAGCAAGGAGCCGAGAGTTGAGCTTCTGAAGGAGAGGTTTGTTGAAATGTTAAGGCACAAGCGCCAGCAGTCCTTTACTGTTCCTGTAAAATATTAATCACGGCAATAATGTGCTGTAATTGCATCCATTTGCCATCCGAATAAAAAAAAAATAATAAAAAATATATATATTCTGGCTACACATTATGCTTTAAATACATACGTGCTAATTATATACCCAGTTGCTGTTATCTTGATATTTTTTACTCTTCCAAGATCTCGTAGGTCAGGTTTGCAGATTTACTGTTTTGTTGTTCTCATGTTTCTAGCCACGATATCCAAAAATTACTATGGCTTGTGGTTTATCCTCTTCAGGCTCCACATAATGAACAAACGTCCCAAGATCCCATTTGGGTTGATATGCTGAGGTTTTGGATAAGTCTCTTATTTATGTCACATCGTGTTATCCCTTTAATATAATCTGTTATGTAAAACGGGCAAAGTGCAATCAGTTTGAGCACACCGTGGTTTGCCTCAGCATACCGAACAAACTCATTTAATAAGCAGTTTCTGTATTAAAGAGCTGAGTTTTATATGAATGATGCTGAACTTAATGAACTGGCTGCTGTTTCTTTTTCTTTTTCTTTTTTTTTTTTGGCCTTTGAGCAAAAACAGCTTTGTTTTCTTCTACAGAAGCATGTCTGAAATTATACAGGCCCTGGAGATTTTTAGCATCCAGGCAGTATTAAAGCATGTGGATTTCACTATTAACATCAGTTTCAAAATACCTGTTTTTTTCCCCATATAACCTGAATAGAAGAAGCCTTGCTAAGACAATTCTGATTAAGATTTTTTCATTATACATTTGGGTGTTCAGATGTTAATATCATGTGCAGTGATTCTGTGAAAATAACTGGATATAATAAAAAAAAGTTATAGTGCAAATAGATTAGATTAGATTCAACTTTATTGTCATTACACATGTAAAAGTACAATGCAACGAAATGCAGTTTGGGTCTAACCAGAGTGCAATAACAGCAAGTGCAGGATATACAGTGCAGGATATACAGTGACCCTTATTTATACTAACCATGTCTGCTTTGTCGCAGCACTTTCAATTCCATTCATATCCGATATCTTTCCTGCGTTTTCAGCATAATCAGTCCAGAAATCCAGATGTACTTTCAGATCCCTGATGAACAAGCCAGAGGTGACAGATGAAAATAAGATATGGACAGGACAAGATAAGATACCAGATGTTTTGCATTGTATTGCACAGCATTTTAGTTCTTTGTCTTGTATCCTGCAACTTGAGATGATGTCCCTCATCTTTATCAGTTTGAACAAAGTTTTCTTTCTTTCTTGTGTCTCTATTCTAATATTGTAATCTATACTATTCTAATCTATACTATATTTCATTTGGCATATAAGAAAACATGAAGAAAAGAAAAAGTGTGTGTGTGTGTGTGTGTGTGTGTGTGTGTGTGTGTGTGTGTGTGTGTGTGTGTGTGTTGGTGGTGTTTGATTTACATAATCTTTTATTTAAAAAGTTTTAATTTAAATGCACTTTTTGACAAATATAAATAAACTTGGACAGAGTTTACTGATTTCTATTTTCAATTAGATAGATGGTCTATAGTTCAAACCAGTACAGTAGGTCTCTCCTTAATATGTCCCGCACTGTCCCACACAAAATTACTACTTGTCACACATTTGGTGACTCTTTCGTAAAACTTTGCTAGGAATCAACTCAATGAGAAATTATAAATCATTACACTCCAATTATGGTATGCTGTAGATTCATACAGTAGTAAATGTGTTAAAAGAATGTTTAGCACGAGCATACAGGGAATTAAACTTACATACAGTATTCAACATACATGCTGGACCTTACAGAAAGTGAATTTGTAACTCAGTGGTTCGTGGTACAGAAATTGGCCAAAAGCAAGATCTTTAACCCATAACTTCTCAGCTCTTTCAACGAAAGAATAAACACATTTGCTCAATAAATAGATTCTATTGTAATACTGCGCCAGATGATTGTTCTAATGTTGTACCGCTGCTAAAAGTCTGAAGCCCGTGAAGACCTCTGGGTTTTACTAACATCGTAAATGTACTCATTGCATGTTTTACTGGATGCACAGTTATTACAGAGCATCTGTTTTTGCTGTACTCAAATCTTCCTGCCAATTGCAGCAAATCCTAATTGGGCATTTAAATTTATTGTATTTTATTAACTTTTTTATTTAGGCAGGAAAGGCAAACTGAGGACAATCTCCTTTGCTGTGCAGCTGTATATAATAATTGAGTGTGGGTGGGAATTAAATGTTCATCATACTTGTTGTTATCTTACAGTTCTTTTAAAACTACTTAAACTTCTTAAATCTTAAATCTAGCTAGCTGTTTTGCAAAATGTGCTGAGAAGAGTCCAATAGCAATAAAATAGAATTGGCAATGGTTCAATGTGTAGCTAGTAAACTGATCATTTCGTGTTTTTTTATTTTATTTTATTTATCACGTACACTGGTGTTTTGGTACAGCACTCTCTCATCATTAAGTTAACAAAAATGATTGTTTGGGTGATAAATTGTAATTATTATGTGTAAAGTTTATTTTATACATTTTCATAGTTATAGTTATAGTTTTTGTTATATTGTTAAAAGAAAATCACATAATAATTATTTCTTTTATTCTCATTATAACTGTAAAAATTTAAATTTTACAATATGTGGTTGTGTCTATGTAAATCCCAATTTCATTTGCAATCATGAGAAAAAACATTTTAAATATACATAAACATATAAAGACTTTAAAGAGAGCGAGAATCATGTGTTGTGGGTGTAATGTTTCGTAGTTAAATGCTGTCATAAACAAGTTGTTTACAAAAGTTGGAAGGAAGGAGACCTTGCTGTTGTGGCCAGATCAGCCCAATATTAAAAGAGGACTTAACTGAAGGAAAAGTACTTTTAAAATCTGAATCATTCAACTTGGTTGCTTCTGCTAGGAGTTTTAAGCTTGCTTAATGGCATGGAATAAAATCAGATAATGTTCCAAGGATCCACCAAATAAAACAACCAATTTGCAAGTACCATCTCAGTCTCTGAATTTACAAAAAATATGTGGTTTTAATGCCAATTAAATACATGAACAGAGGCATAAAGAGTAATAAACTATTTTACTCAAGTAAAATTAATGTTAATTCAATTTAATTAAAAGTACGAATAAAGTTACTGTCTTTAAAATCGACTCAAGTAAAAGAAAAATTTAGCTAATTTAAAAGTTACTCAGGGTCAAATGAACATTTACTTTTACTTACTTTTTTAACAGTGGGGGATGGGATGGGGTATTCTAGTGTAGTACAAAAGGGTTTAAATCTCAAATGAGTTGATTTTATTTAAAGGAACACCTTTACAGTTTTAAGTGCAATAACAAAAAACAATAATTTAATAAAAAAAGAAAAAATCCATGACTTGAGTCTAAAAATTGGTTATAATGTCATTTATAATAATAAGAGAAATAAGAAATGCAGATACAGAATTTCAACAATGAGCACACGCATTAAACAATTTCAGCTTTTAGCTGGGTCTTCATCACTGGCATCTGTCTTGTCCATCTTTATCTTTCTTTCTTGTGAGTTTAGTGTGTTACATCAATCAATCAGTACAGTAGTTTCTGGGTTTTGCCACTTATTTATTTTTATTTATTTAATTTTCTTTACTAAGTAACAAATAGGATTACGTTGTACCTAATGTAGTTAAGTACAATACTTCAAACAAAACATACTCAAGTAAAAGTTCAATTACAGATTTTAAAAACTACTTTAAAAAGTAGAAGTATACAAAAAAACTACTCAATTACAGCAACACGACATTTGTGTATGACCTCTATAGTAAAACAATACAGCGTGAGTTTTGTTTGAAATGTTAGCAAATTTCTTAAAAATAAAAAACTAAAAAATTTTAATGAACATAAATATTCACAGCCTTTGCCATGACATTAAAAATTTGGCTCAGGTGCATCCTGTTTCCACTGATCATCCTTGAGATCTTTCTACATCTTGATTGGAGTCCACCTGTTGTAAATGCAGTTAATTGGACATAATTTGGGAACACCTGTCTATAGAAGGTCCCACAGTTAACAGTGCATGTCAGCGCACAAACCAAGCCATAAAGTCCAAGGAATTGTGTGTAGATGTCCAAGACAGGCTTGTATTGAGAGCGAGCATTCCATTATTCAGGCCTGTATAGTAGAGTGACCAGATGGAAGCCACTCCTCAGTAAAAGGCACATGACAGCAGGCCTGGATTTTGCCAAAAGGCATCTGACAGACTTTCAGACTATTAGAAACAAAGATTGAACTCTTTGGCCTGAATGCCAAGCGTCATGTCTGAAGAAAACCAGGCACCGCTCATCACCTGGCCAATATCATCCCTACAGTGAAGCATGGTGGTGGCAGCATCATGCTGTGGGGATGTTTTTCAGCAGAGGGAACTGGGAGACTAGTCAGGATCGAGGGAAAGATGAATGCAGCATGTACAGAGGCATCCTTGATGGCTCCAGAGTGCTCTGGAACTCAGACTGGTGTGACAGTTCATCTTCCAACAGGAAAACAACCCTAAGCGCACAGCCAAGATAAAAAGAGGACTGGCTATGGGACAATGTGAATGTTCTAATCTGGCTCAGCCAGAGCCCAGACTTGAATTGAAACTGTTATCAATTTTATGAAGGGTGCTAATAATTCTGGAAGGCACTGCATATTTCAATACTTCCTGTGTAAATATAGGAATAAAATACTGTAGTGTGAAAAGGATGGCATGCATTGATTATTATTGTGTATTGATGTTCTGTAGCAGTACAGTGATTACATTTTCCATGGATAGTTTGCTTAGGTAACAGTTTTGTGCAGTTTTCTGAAGGTAATAAAATGGTTGTTTTTCTGTATAAATGCAAATAAGATTGCACTCTGGGCATTCTTCAGTATAATCCCCCCAAATTAGCCAAAATTAGCATATTTAGGATAATACCCAAAAGGAATTTACTATGCACAGCCTTTTTGAAAACAGCAACCTCCTCCACGGCTTTATTGGCCAACTAAATCTGCCAATGCATTCTGAAAACTAGACTGGTGCGCCGGCAATATTTCTTTTTTTTTGTATCATTTTCCCAGACATATTACAGATACTTTCGGGTCACTAAGTAATGACTTGTAAACAACTGCACAGACTTTTTCAGCAGACTTTATCCTGCTCCTCGTGTTAGCCTCCAGGCCTTCTGTTTTCCTTCACTTGATGTTCACGTGAGTGTTTTTATGGAAAGGTTCTTGCTAAAGTAAAGCTACATATGGAAGGAAGCTCTGACTCATTGGTTGCATTCTTTCGTTTGAGACAGACACACAAACTTACATAACAAGGGCCTAATAGAGGGTCATGGCACCAGTGCACTAGACACAAGCACCCGTTTTTTAAACTGTTTGTTTCTGCTAAACAACAAGCGTAAAAGAGGCATGTGTGGATATAAATTTTTACTCATTTTTAAATCATGGTTTGCGGTAGTAATGGGACTTTGCAATAAATATTATGTTCAGCTTTATTGTTCTTAGTAACGTTGTGTCTTTATGCTACGTAGCAATACTGTATTACTATATTTCAAAGAGATAAAATATAGTGCATTAAAAAGAACATAAATGGACAGATGATATAAAACAAAACACATCAATTGTAAAACAATAGACAGAATAATATGAGCCAGACTCATAAAAATACATAAAATGTACAATTGAAAGGTCACCATCTCCTTTCTGTTGCTTTCTGTAAGCATTTACTGCACTGATTATGTATTCATCAATATTTTAAATGTATCAGGGGAAAGAGAGAACACATTGAAACTTCTTTTCTCACTCAGCATTCTTTTCATGGAAAATGTTCTCATTTCAATGAGAAATCGAATGTAGACGTGGTGTAGATAAACAGTGAAAGACCGACAATGCAATGTAGATATACAAACCTGATTCCATAAAAGTTGGGACACTGTACAAATTGTGAATAAAAACAGAATGCAATAATGTGGAAGTTTTAAATTTCAATATTTTATTCAGAATACAACATATATGACATATCAAATGTTTAAACTGAGAAAATGTCTAATTTTAAGGGAAAAATAAGTTGATTTTAAATTTCATGGCATTAACACATCTCAAAAAAGTTGGGACAAGGCCATGTTTACCACTGCGTGGCGTCGCCTCTTCTTTTTATAACAGTCTGCAAACGTCTGTTGACTGAGGAGACAAGCTGCTCAAGTTTAGGAATAGGAATGTTGTCCCATTCTTGTCTAATACAGGCTTCTAGTTGCTCAACTGTCTCAGGTCTTCTTTTTCCAAATGTTTTCTATGGGTGAAAGATCTGGACTGCAGGCTGGCCATTTCAGTACCTGGATCCTTCTTCTATGCAGCTATGATGTTGTAATTGATGCAGTATGTGGCCTGGTATTGTCATGTTGGAAAATCTTCCCTGAAAGTCTTCCCTGAAAGAGACGACGTCTGGATGGGAGCATATGTTGTTCTAGAATTTGGAAATACCTTTAAGTATTGATGGTGTCTTTCCAGATGTGTAAGCTGCCCATGCCACACGCACTCATGCAACCCCATACCATCAGAGATGCAGGCTTCTGAACTGAGCGCTGATAACAACTTGGGTTGTCCTTATCCTCTTTAGTCCAGATGACATGGCGTCCCAGTTTTCCAAAAAGAACTTCAAATTTTGATTCGTCTGACCACAGAACAGTTTTCCACTTTGCCACAGTCCATTTTAAATGAGCCTTGGCCCAGAGAAAACGCCTGAGCTTCTGGACCATGTTTAGATATGGCTTCTTTTTTGACCTATAGAGTTTCAGCCGGCAATGGTAAATGGCACGGTGGATTGTTTTCACCGACAATGTTTTCTGAAAGTATTCCTGAGCCCATGTTTTGATTTTCATTACAGTAGCATTCCTGTATGTGATGCAGTGCCGTCTAAGGGCCCAAAAATCACAGGCATCCGGTATGGTTTTCCGGCCTTGACCCTTACGCACAGAGATTGTTCCAGATTCTCTAAATCTTATATATTATATATTATGCACTGTAGATGATGATAACTTCAAACTCTTTGCAATTTTTCTCTGAGAAACTTTCAGATTTTGCTCCACTATTTTTTGCTGCAGCATTGTTGGAATTGGCGATCCTCTGCCCATCTCGACTTCTGAGAGACACTGTCACACTGAGATGTTCTTTTTATACCCAATCATTTTGCCGATTGACCTAATAAGTTGCAAATAAGGTCCTCCAGCTGTTCCTTATATGTACATTTAACTTTTCTGGTTTCTTATTGATACCTGTCCCAACTTATTTGGAATGTGTAGCTCTCATGAAATCCAAAATGTCCCAACTTTTTTTAAATCGCGTTTGTACAACACCATTGTGCATATATGACATGACAAGCATGATACCCTTAATGTCAGTATTGGCATGAAAGCTTTGAAACTGCTCTTTTTCTAGATGAGAAGATGGGAAAATTGGATGGGAGAAATAGTCGGGAAAATCAATATTGGATGACCTTCGGGCCATCAGGCACCACTGCGTTAAAAACTGGCATGATTCTGTAATGCTAATCCCTGCATAGGGCCAGGAACACGTCCAGAAATCATTGTTTGCCAACAAACTCACTGTGCCATCTATAAATGCAAGTTAAAGCTTTAGCATGCAAAAAAGCAATCACATGTAAACATGACCCTAAAACACTGCCATCTTCTCTGGGTCAAAGCTCATTTAAAATGTCCTGAGGCAAAGTGAAATACTATTCTATGGTCAAACAAATCAAAATTCTTTTTGGAAACTCTGTATGCCATATCCTCCATAATAAAGAGGAGAGGGATCATCAGTGATACGTTCAAAAGTCACATATTTGATAGTATGGGGATGCATAATTGGCAATGGAATGGGCAGCTTTCACATTTGGAAAGGTTCCATAAATTCTTAAAGGTATATACAGGCTTTTATGAGCAACATATTCTTCCATCCAGATGGCATCTTTTTCATTCAAGGCCTTGCATATTTCAGCAAGACAACGTTAAACTACAAACTGCATCTATTAAAGCATGGCTCCATAGTAAATGAGTTTACTGCAGTCTGTTCATCAATTTAACACATTTGGTGCATCATGAATCATAAAATAGGAAAAAGAAGACAGAGGATTGTTGAGCACTTATCCTGCATCAAAAACAAATGGGACAACACTTATTTACCAAAACTCCAGCAATTGGTCTGTGCAGTTCCCAGAGGTATATGGGATGTTGTTAAAAGAAGAGGGTATTCTACCTAGTGATAAACGTGCCCATATTTTTGGAAACATGTTTGCGGTTATCGGATAAAAAAAAAAAAATGACTAAAATTGTATTTTTCCTTAACATGGTACATTTCCTCAGTTTAATCATTTGATATATTTTCTATATTCTATTCTGAATAAAATTTAGGTTTATGAGTTTGGCAAATCCTCACATTTTGAATTTAATTTACATTTTACCCAGCATCCCAACTTTTTAAATGTTGTATAAATATAAATAATTTAGAGTGTTTTTTCCTTTAATGGCAGCTCTATGCAAGCAAAAAGCAGAATATATATAGGCACCTGTGACATGACTTAAAGGACAGCTGCAAGCAAAGATGCAAATAGCATTGTTAACCTTGAGTGAAGCAATGTGTCTACAATTTATACTTGTACTCTCTTCAGCCATGCTTCAAGTCTAACAAAAAAAAAAGAAAAGAAAAAGAAAAAAAGCAAGCTGCATGGAAGAATTTTTTGTGGCTTCTCAATGGTTTACCACAGGCGCTTAAGCCTTCCAAATATCTTTCCAAGACACATGCCTTTACCAAAGCATGGTCCAGCTTTGGCCTTTGTACAATTGTTCAGTTTGTCAGCTATCAGTCCTTGCCTCATTCATTTCAGACTAATTTTCCACCCTGATAATTTTTCAGCATCAGCTAGGTATATGCAAAAGATAATGTATACAGTGCCAGCACAGAGGTTTCTTAAGACTATATGCAGTTTGGTCTTATAATAAGAAACATATACTTTCAATTCTTTTTTGGCTTTTCCTTTATTTTTTCAATTTGCAATAAATAATATCAGTAGTTTACAGATTGCATTCAGAATACAATACAGCATCTTACAAATGTGTATATCTTTCAGCAATCATTTTAGTAAATCTTCTCAAGGAACAATACTACAAAAATAAAACGTTAAAATATTTTATAGCAGTACAGATTTACTGTCCTTTAAAAAAAACTCAACATACAGTCATTATTGACAAAATAGCTAGCAACAAAATTAATACACCCTAAGTGATAACAGCTGTACATCGTGTAAAAATGCAAAGCCACATGTCTTTCTCATCATGTTCATGATTTTGTCTGCTTGACAGGACCATACAATTTTGTGTATCTTGTATTAGAGCAGTTAAAATTTGGTCCAATTCTCTCATTCTGACCACTGGATGTTCAACATGGCATCTCATGGCAAAGAAATCCCTGAAACTGAGTTACAGTACAGTGGCCGGGGTCATACAGAGGTTTTCCAAGATGGGTTCCACTCGGAACAGGCCTCACAAGGGTCGATCAAAGAGGTCGAGTCCTCACGCTGTGCATCAGGTGCAAAAGGTGGCTTCAAAAAACGGGCGCATGCCAGCATTACTTTAGAGGTTGCAGAAGCGGAAGGTCTGCTCGTCAGTGCTCAGACCGTACGCCGCAAACTGCAACAAGTCGGTTTGCATGGCTATCCTCCCAGAAGGAAGCCCACAAACAGTTTGCTGAAGACAACTTGTCTAAGAGCATGAATTACTGGAACCATGTCCTGTGGTCTGAAAAGTCTAGGATAAACTTAATTGATAATTGGTGTCCAGCATATGTGGTGACGCCCTGGTGAGGAGAACCAAGAAAATTGTGTCTCGCCTACAGTCAAGTGGTGGTAGCTGCTGGTACTGAGGAGCTGCGGTTCATTGAGGGAAACATGGATTCCAACATGTATTGTGACATTCTGAAGCAGAACATGATGCCCTCCCTTTAGGAATTGAGCCGAACAGCAGTTTTCCAACATGATAACGAACCCAAATCACTAAGATGAGAACTACCTTGCTGAGGAAGCTGAAGGTGAAGGTGATGGAGTGGCCAAGTGTGGCCAAGTATGTCTCCAGACCTGAACCTATCATGGATAAGCGCTCCAGCAGCTCTGTGATGTCATTATGGGAGAGTGGAAGAGGATCCCAGCAACAACCTGTCCAGCTCAGGTAAATTCCATACCCAGGAGGATTAAGGCAGTGCTACATAACAATGGTGCTCACACACAAAATATTAACACTTTGGACATAGTTTTGACATGTTTAATTAAGGTGTGCTCACTTCTGTTGCCAGTTATTTAGACAATAATGGTTGTATGTTGAGTCAAGTCAAGTCAAGTCAGGTTTATTTGTATAGCGCTTTTCACAACAGACATTGTCTCAAAGCAGCTTTACACAAATCAACAGTTAAGGTGAATGGTGTGAATTTGTCCCTGATGAGCAGCCGTGGTGACTGTGGCAAGGAAAAACTCCCTTAGATGATATGAGGAAAAAACCTTCAGAGGAACCAGACTCAAAAGGGGAACCCATCCTCATTTGGGTAACATCAAGAGTTTGATCATGAATCTTTCAACAATACAGAACACTGGAGAGTGAGAGATAACATGAGTACTGGAGTATAAGATTATAAATGATGTTCTTTCTGCAGTCTTATACAGTCTATATGGTTAGTAGCTCCTAGTTTTATAAGCTCAGCCTTTGTGATCATCACAGATCCAGCATCAGCTTCTCCATGCCAGGGCCTTTAAACGCTCCAGGAGGTCCAATGTCACACTCCACACATGTAGCGGGATCCAAATGGCACTGGTACGTCTCTAGGTGGTTCCGGATGTTTGCGAGTTCCGCATCTACTTCTTCAGAGGTCCGTAATTATCAAGATGGTGGGAGGTGACTGGAGCTGGCCAAATCTCAGGGTGTCTCAGGATGGGGAGAGAAAGATATATTAACAGCACAAGTTGATAATGTGATGTGATCAGATGTTTGAGTTATTTTTTAAAGACAATAAATCTATAGTGCAGATTGACAGAAGTAAATGGTTGCTGCAATGTGAAGGGTGTACTCTTTTCTGTGAGATACTGTAGCTCCTAAATAGCCATTAAAATTAAGTCGAATATAGTTAAAAAAATAACTGTTATTCAATTTGGAATAGAAATGTATGTTTTTAACTATTAAGTAATAAATGATAAATATTAGTGTACATAACTGTACTAAGCTGCAATTTCAAGCAAGATGAAGTTTATGTAGAAAGTAACTTATATTGATTTTATGGAATGATATTGATCAGTTGTCACTGTAGCCATTGATAAAACTCAATAGCAGAATTTAGGTCATGGTATGAATCAGTTCAGTTATTCAAGCACTATTTTTGAAAACAATGTCAGAGCAGACTGAAAATATATGATGGTCAATGCTGAAAAGTGGGTTGTTGTGCTCAGTGGTTAAAGGGTTATTAATCAGGTTGTTGTCCATTGAAGCCCTACTGCTAAGCAGCCATTTTTGGTCTTTTTTTAACAAGGCCCCAGGGGATATCATGGCTTGCCATTTATATTAAATTAATAGCAGCAAGATGCAGAATAGTTATACTGCATGAGCATGGTTTCTCCCAGGCAAATATTTCAAAACAGACTGGGGTTTAAAATGTGCTGTTCAAGTTATTTGAAAAAAAAGAAAAGAAAAAGAAATGGGCAGTTCTGAGAACCGTAGACGCAGTGGTCTGCCAAGGAAACTTAAGACAGTGGATAAAAAACTGGCAAAAAAACAATGGGCCCAGGTACACCCATTTACTATCAGAGAACTCTGGCCAGAAGTGGTCTTCATGGAAGAATTGAGACCAAAAAGCCATAACTCCGACATGGAAAAAATGGCTAAGTGACTCAACTATGCACAAAAACACAGGAACTGGGGTATTCAAACAGTATGTGCTCCTGACTGATTAGTCAAAATCCAAAATATCTGACTGTTGCAACAATTTGTTTTGCTGTAAGGTAGGATGAGTCTCTGCAGGCAACAGTGAAGAATGGTGGGGTTTCCTACAAGTTTGGGGCTGCATTTCTGCCAGTGAAGCTGGAGATTTGGTCTGGATGAATGCTGCTAAATACAGGCAGAGTCCTGAAAATAATGGTTCTGGCCTCCATACATTTACATTTGCAGCATTTGGCAGATGCCCTTATCCAGAGTGACTTACAACTGAGCAGGGGATGTTTTTTTTAGGGCTTTGCTCAAGGGACCAGCAGTGGCAGCTTGGTGGTGGTGGTGGGATTTGAACCTGTGACCTTCCGATCCAAAGTCAAATGCCTTAACCACTGAGCTACCACCTCCATAGAGTCCTGATCTCAACATCATCAAGTCTGTCTGGTATTAAATTAAGAGACAGAAGGATCTAAGGCAGCCAACATCAACAAAAGATCTGTGGTTGGTTCTCAAAGTTCTTTGAGACAACCTATCTGCTAAGGTCCTTCAAAAAAAATGTGTGCAAGTGTACTTAAAAGAATTGATGCTGTTCTGCAGGCAAAAAAATGGTTATACCAACTACTGATATGGAGTTCTCTTCTGTTCATTTACTTTTCCTTTTGTTCATTGGTAGATATAAACTATTAACACTTCAATTTTTTACAGCATTTTTAGTTTAAAGCATATATATATATATATATTATATTATATTATAAACCATGACACAGTTTTATATATATATATTATATTATAAACCATGACACAGTTAGATCCACAACTTTATTTTTACAAACTATAAAATACTCTATACACTTTTTAAAAAAATTATCATTTGCCTCAGAACCTTTTTTCCCACAAGAAGATTACGTTGTTAAATAGGTCAACAGGGCCTGTTGCTGCAAGAGAAAGTACAGTGACATCATTAATCCCTAACATGGCTCACTGATCAGCTGTTAGATAACGGTCAGGAAATGACAGGAACATGACCTGGATGCAAGGTGAGGCGATTAAGTGATAAGGTTTTGTTTTATATGAGGCAGCACAACCAATAGCTAATTAAAAAAGAAAGATGATGTGTGAGTATTTTGTTTATTATGTGGTATATACTGTCGAAACATATATACATACATAATACTAAATTATATACAAATATTTACATCTTTGAACAGTTTTCAGGAACACCTTTACTCCTGCTCAACCATGTAAATATCTGTTTACCTAATGTGATGGTGGCACAACACAGCTTTAATTCATGTTCATATTAAACCCCAGATTTAGGAGAAAATGCACTCTCGGAGACGTTGCAATCTCAGTGGCATGGTGAGATTTTCACACACAGATGCCTGTGTGTGAAAGTAGTTTACACAGAATGGGGCAGAAAGTAATCCAGTGAGAAGCAGCTCTGCCTGTGGAAATGTTTGCTGAAGACAGAGGTAAGAGAAGAATGGCCAAATAGCAACTCAAATAACCACTCTTTTCAACCGTGGTGAAAAGAAAAGCATGTTAAAAAGGCACAAATGTAAAAATGCAAAATGCAAAGAATTATGAATAAACCTAAAGATAAATGAGCTACAACAGCAGAAGATCAAATCAGGTTCCACGTTTGTTATGAACAGTATATTCGAGGCTACAGTGTGTACAGGCCCGAGAAGTAATGAAGTACAATACTGTACTGTAGTGTTCTTAAGATTTTTCCAGTATCAGTACTTTACTTCATTATTTATTTACTTGTACAACTTTTTACTTTCACTCATTACATTTTTCATATAAATAAATCATTCCACTTCTTACATTTTCAAACCAGGTTCGTTATATCAGTTTTATTTTATTTAGTGACATGACCAATATTGTTTCTTCTCAATGAGCACTGTTTTCAGCCTAGTTCTTGTCGTTGTGTGGATTTTTTTTGTGTATGCTATCATGCACCACTGACAAAGGCTAGCTTACAAGCTAACAACAAGCAAGGCAGAAGGCAACAAGTATGACTAACATGGATGAGACAGAGGGAGTCAGCGATGTTAACATGACTAAGAACAGACACATTCATAATCACCTGATCATCATCTTTGCTCTGCTTGTGTTTTATATGGTGATTGTTCAACATGGATACATTCATTAGGTAACAAAATGAGGGGTCCAGTTACCAGCATGACACTAAAACATGTAGTAGTAATGGTTACTTTTTACTTAAGAACATGTCAGAGCCCAAACTTCTTTACTTTAACTTGAGTGAAAAAGTGTCACCAGTACTTTAACTTTTACCAGAGTCTTTAAAAGCATGCGTATCTCTACTTCTACTTGAGTGAAGGATGAGTGTACTGTTGCCATGTCTTTTACAGTCTTTTACAAATAGTCTAATGCAGGTGTGATGCCTGACTGGGTGACTTCAGGAATCAGTAGATGCACAGGTATTTCTATTTCTAAGTGGCTGGGGAGTATATATATATATAAAAATGTACACAGGTAAGTTTATTTAACAATATTATTACATGTCACCGTTAAAGGTTAAAGCATCTCTGAATTTTTCACAGCCCTCACATTTCCATATTCAATAAATGTTTTTAATCAAGCTGCAAAAGTTTCTGCTAATTTTATGCTTAGCCAGCGGCCAGGCGACAGTTTCCGGATGATTGTTTTGTCCTTGTCTTGTTTTTCTGGCTTTGGCTATGCGAGTGTTTGTGCACAGCGATTTACAGTAATCACAAACACAATAGCAGAGTGTGGTCAGGGCCTGTTATTTGGGTGAAGCCACAGTCTGGTGTAAACAGAGGTTCCAAGAGCATGCTAACTGCGTTCCTGCACTAGGTTCGGGAAGAGGCGATTAAATGCCTTCAATGAAGCCCTTTTTTATTTGCAGGCCATATGGAACTCATTTAACAGATGAGCCTGTGCTCCCTGCAAAGTGTCATTTGCCATTCTACAGAGAAGTTTATTGGGAGCTTTGCCTTGTCAAGTGCACGGTAAGAAATTCTCACCATTACTTTAGCATGCTATCCATTTTCAAGGCTTGTTTTCGGGGATCCGCTTCAGTGGAGAGCAAGGGAACTATGAGACAGTTGAGAAGCATTAAATTCTCCTTTGCCTGTTGTTGACATGCATGGAAATGCATCCTGTCCCTTTTCAGCAGGCCCCAATCTCAGCAACTTTCTGTATACTTCGTTTGTGCTCACAGGCCTCTTAAAGAAATCACATTGTTCTCTTTTGATCAGCACAAGCCACAGCAACTACTTTGTTCTCCTTTTATCCCAGTTGTTAGTTTTGGATCTAAGCCAAAGGACATTCTGCAAGGCAATGCTGCCTACACCGTGTAGCCTTAACAACCTGTATTGGGTTAATTCGAAAGATCCATGCATACGTACAGTACAAAGCGAGAGGGACAGAGGTTTTCTGCTCAGTGTTTTCTGCTGGGATATTATGAAACAAGCTGTAAAAATTTACTTACTGCTAGCAAAATCCCGAAACAAGCTAGCTAAAATAGGCCGTGAAAAAGCTAGCTGGATGCTAATGCTGTTTTGATAGAAATAGGAGCAGAATGCGTTATATTTACAGTCAATGAATGCTTGTGTAAATATTAGAAGTCGGACATGAGTTAATCATTATACTTTCACCCCATATATTTACTTCAGGTTTGTACACGTATATACTTAGTAATACTTATAAATAATTACAAATACGTATAAATATGCATATACAATATGCATTAGAGTTATGATTAAATAACAAATACAAAAGTATCTGAGTATGCATTTTCTTTAAATAATTTACTGTATATAGCAGAGCTTCGGGTTTTGTACAATATATATTTTTTTTTTGCTGGATTTAGGGTTTCAGTCCAAACTGAATCCATCTTGGGAATAATAATATTTATTAAAACAGCTGGTAGAAATAACATCAGAATATAACCTTCTTACTAAGCAGCCATTTCTGCTGGTTCCTGCTAAACAAAACAAAGCATGCTTATGCAATCTACTATTGGTCAAGTACATAAAAAAAAAAAATGGTTGTTATAAAAGTGATAGATAGATGTGTATCCATACCACAAAAATTCAACACAATTATTATAAATAAAAGTATTTAGCAATACAACAGAAACTCTGTTTTGTTTTAGGCACTGAATCTTCTCTTTGGTCACTCTGCCCAGGTCAGTTGCATGATGCAGTGATGGTTGAAGTTTCTCTCATCTCCACACATGATCTCTAGAGCTCAACCAGAGTGAACAATAGGACCTCTCTTATCAAGAGATCCCATGATTCAGTTTGGCTGGGTGATAAAAGATTCCTGGTTGTTTTAAACTTCTTAATTTATTTTAGAATTATGGAGGCCACTGTCATCTTGGGAATCTTTTGTGATTATTTTTGCAGCTTCCCCCAAATCTGTGTCTTAACATAACCTGGTCTCTAGACTCTACATGCAGTTCATTTGATCTCATTGCTTGGTTTTAGTTTCGAGATGCATTTTCAGGTTTTAGACCTTATATAGACAGGCATGTGCCTTTCCAAATCATGTCCAGTCAGTTAAATTTGCCCCAGGTGAAGTCTAAAAAAATTTAGAAATGATCTGGAGAATCTGTTTTTGCTTTGTCAACATGGTGTATGGTAAGTAGATTGATGTGGAAGAAAAATGTATGTAAAGTATTTAGCAACACAGGCTAAAACACAAGAAATATTCACTGAAATCTTGAATTAGAAGGTCTCACAAGAAAATTTGTACTTGCAGGCAATTTGTACCCTACTAAAGTGCACAGGGCCACAAATTCCCTCGTTCTCTCAGTCTAGCAAACACCAACATGATAAATCTACCTTGACAAAAGTGCAAAAGAGATTTATATTTGTGCCCATGGACACCAAAGACATGGTGTCTGCCAGTGTGTTGTGTTAATATTTGAATAAATCTCCCACCCATCAGCTAGCTTTCTTCCCTGCTGAGATTTATACCAAAAGCCTCAAAGAGACCTTGGCTGAGGCATATAAAAGCCATTTCGTGTGGCTGTCAGCCTATGCATGCATCTGTTTACAAGCGGCACAGTTTGCCCTGTGCGTGTAGAATGCGAGAACGCCACAGACCATTGGCGTGCTGCGCATTTTTCATCATTTACCCAAAAGTGGCATCGACAGCTTAACTGTCTGTCGGGACTGTTTTTAAAAAAGAGCTTTGTGTGGAAAAGCAATATAGGATGTGGTTAGAGGGAGTCGTCTTGGGAATTTCTTCCTCGCCTGCTTGCCCTTGATGACAATCTGGAGATTTGAACGGCTCACGCTAAAGCAAAACATCCCTCTCGTTGTAAAATGTGTTTACATGCAATGGATCAAAGCTGCCCTAACTTTCCCATGAGCCACAGTGCCATTGTGCTCATGCTACTGACTTTATGTTACTGTGTAGACAAATGCATTTAGATTGCAGTGACCCAAATCTTATCTGAGCCTCGGCTTATTAACGAACATCGCTGGCTATGAGTCATGGATAAACATTTGGCATGGTGTGACGTACTAGGCATGATAAAAAATTAACTTCCCTCCCCTCATCTTCAGTGAGAGGAAACCTGCATGGCTTTGACCTGTACAAGATGCACTCATGCAGGGAATCTTCTTAATTCTCATTTATTTTTGAATTTTTTGGGCTACAAATGAATAGTGCTCATTTGCTACCATTAAATGCCATTTTATTGCCTTGCTTCATGAGCTATTCAAGTTCCTGCAATCTGTTTATGACTTGATTGTCCATTCTGTACAAAGTAAGTTGGCACTAAATCCAAAAAAGATTTTCACTAGAGTGATTATACAGTATGGAATGCTACTGTAAATCCTTCTTGGCAGCTCAGCCCAGTCAGAGTTTTTCCTCTCACCCCAATAATTAACAATGTATTTTCACCGGACCGTCATTGATGTGAACATTAACTAAAGCTCACGACATTCACAACATCTGCATTATCTATTCATGTATTGCACTGCTGCACAATGATTGCTTGAACACAAAAATGAGCTGGTGCTCCAATTAAAATGAATGGTGAGTTTATTTGTTGCTTGATGTTTGCTTCTTTTGTTTTACCCTGGGGCTGTTCAGTTAAAAACATCACATACCCTACATGAACAGGCATGTTTTAGGGTTATGTTCGTAGGTTTTAGTGCCACTTTTTTCACTGTATTGTGTACCTACAATTAATGTTAGTCTTGTATATAAAGATACACATATATCATTTTATAATAAAATATAGTATAGTAATAGTCATAGTGTTTCCTCTCATGTATGCATCTGTATCTATGTCCTGTCCACATCTGTCCGGCATTACTGATGAACCGGGTTTGTTTTTCTATTATTTATTAGCTAACTGAACAAACTATTGATGCCCATAAATGGACATTCGGTGCAACCCAGACGAGGACGGGTTCCCTCTTGAGTCTGGTTCCTCTCAAGGTTTCTTCCTTATGCCGTCTCGGGGAGTTTTTCGTTGCCACGGTCGCCACCGGCTCGCTCATCAGGGACTTACTTATAAAGAACATATTCACTTTTAATCACTACATTATCTGTGTGAAGCTGCTTTGAGACAATGTTTATTGTTAAAAGCGCAATAGAAATAAAAATGAGTTGAATTGAATTATTCTTCCTATGAGTGTCGGCTGTATTTGAAATCACAGGTAATCTAATACTTTCCTATTTTTAGAGTAACGCCGGGTTCAAACGTTATTTATATATGAAATAAGTGCAATTGTGTTATCAAAATATCTGTAGTAAAAAGTCTCCAGTGTCAGTGCTTTGAAACAGTCAGAAATAAAAATTCACCACAGGATAGTCTAAAGAAGGAGGTTATTGTGCTTTGGGTTGCATTTTATATTTTATTATTAATTATTACTCATCACATATTATGTCTAAGATTAAACTTTCATTCTGATCAACTACAGAATACACATACAAATGCCTGAATTTATTTAGCCGAGTTAAAACACTTAAATGGAGTAAGGGGTGTGTCCCACTAAAGCAAAAATGTAAGCACTTTGTTTTTAATGTCTTATCAAGAAGGCCACATAATGATTATTCTGGGAAAGAGTATCTTACTGCGTGCTTCTGTTACTTAAAAGTTATTTTTTTACCAGACCCTGATAGATTATTATAGCCATTAACTAAAACTCACAACATTTATCCACGTGATTTTTTATGTATTGCACTGCTGCACGATGATTGCTTGTTTGTATAACCACAAAAAGGAGCCGTGCTTTTATTAAAATTGGATTGTGTGTTTATTTGTTGCTTAATGTTTGCTTCTTTTGTTTATTTTTCTTCGGGGCAATTCAGTTAGAAAATGTCACAAACCTAAAATGTATCCTGCATGAACAGACATGTTATGGATATGTTTTTAGCTTTCAATGTCCTGCATTAATGATGTCCTTGTCCTGAACTGGCATTAACGATGAACTGAGCATGTTTTCATGTAGCTTTTTGTCTATACACAAAAAAAAAGATTTTGGGGCTATATCTATTATTTATTAGTTATATAAACGTTTCAGATGACTGTTGGCTGTAATTGAAATCACAGATAATCTAACACTATTATTTTTCAGGGTAACACATGATTCGAATAGGTTATTTAAATATATAATAAGTACAATCATTTTATATAATCAAACCATCTGTAGTAAGGAGTC
Source organism: Silurus asotus (assembly GCA_024362625.1). NCBI lineage: Eukaryota > Metazoa > Chordata > Actinopteri > Siluriformes > Siluridae > Silurus > Silurus asotus. The sequence continues at coordinate 7,587,406 of MU591762.1, read as the reverse complement.
TCCAGTGTCAGTTCTTTGTAACAGTCAGAAATAAAACTTGTCCTCCACAGGAAAGTCTGAAGAGGAATTTCACTGTGCTTTGGAGTTTGTGTTAACAAGTTTTCAGTAAAACCTGAGGGAATGACAACTTATAGTTGCACTAACGTAAGTAATTAAAGCAATGTACAATTTGTTCTGTAATACCGTAATTTCCGGACTATAAAGCGCACCCATATATAAGACGCTAATGGACTTTACACAGGCTTTAACGAAAGACACGTTACACACTGTGTAACGGGTGTAATGTGTTGTGCTTTCTTTAGGAGCATAGCGGTATTTTGGGAATAGCCTGGCACAGCATTTTTCCGCTATTACTGCATGTGTGCAAGACCGAGGAATATGTCCTTATTATTTTCTGATGCTTTGACTAACCTGTAACGATGTTGCTAAGAAAAATAAAAAAGCACGAGTTTTGGAAACCTGTCTGTGCTTATATGATTTCTGTTGCAACTTAAGTTAGCGAGCTCTCCCTTCACCCAGACTCAACGCGTTACAACGGCTTGTATCTAAACAGTAGCCGACCAAGTAAGTCATTGTTCACTGTCTTCCTCCTTCCTTTCACAACTATTTCTCTCTGGAGTTTATCTTTTGGCATCGTCGTGCGTTTAAAAATCACCCGATGGAAGTTTTTTCTCCCGATGCCGTGCAGCTCAGAACAGAACAGAGGTGCGATTTTTTATTTTGGCTCGGAAATGTAATTTGTCTAATGTTATGTGGTTCAGTTTTCTGGCTTGAAGTTTGTGAAACCGGGAAAAACCCAGGAAAAATGTATAAATTAGCCGCTTCGTTGTTTAAGCTGCGGGGTTCAAAACGTGGGGAACAAAGTAGCGGCTTATAGTCCGATACATAACATTATAGTCCGATACATAAATAAGGTACATAACATTTGTGTAATTGTCACTTTGCTGTAGTGTAAAAGAAACAAAAATACTTGCTTGAGACTTTCGTTCTGATCAGCCAAAGAATACACATCAAATGTCTGTATTTATTTGGCTGATTTAGAAGACTAAAATCGTGAGGAAAAAAAACAACAACTTACCACTAAAGCAAAAGTTCAAGCACTTTTCACTTCACTAATGTTGTCATGGTGGCCACACAATGATTATTTTGGAAAAGAGTGTCTTACTGGCTCCTTCCGAAAAAATATAATAAAGCATGTCATTAAGAGGACCGAATTAGCCCGACTTGAACCTTAAGGAGCAATGTTTATGGTGTTTACAGCTCTGCTCCATCTTTAATGGATAATCTTATATGGGCTGTTATGTAACATAAATGAAAATGGGCCTCAAATCCTCAAATGTGTCTTTAATCCACACCAGGAAGCCTTTCCCTCACATGCACTGAATTTGCAGCCAGGCTTTACATAGGAGGGTTTACTGTTGTGATTCTCAGGCTCATTATCTGATTAGAAAAGGACACTGACTGGCCTTTTTTGGATTGCTGCTTAGTTCCTAGTTAATTAGACGAGAAAAACAACACAGAGATGGGCACTATGTCAATGTTAGGAGCAAAAGCCATTGAAAAGCTTTCTTTGTTATGCTGTCTTGTAACCAAGTAAAAAAAATGCACTCAGCTATGCTACTCCTATTTTAACTTATTACAAATACCTCTCTCTCTCTCTCTCTAAATAGCACTGTATGATTTGAAATCTGTATTATCCAGGGTTAGGGTTTCAACATACAACATTTAATAAGTGTGCCCCCAGCTGTGTTCCTTTTTTACAAATATAAAACTTTCTCTCTATAGTCTTCTGATGGCAGTTGGGCTAACAAGATTTTTGGTGTTTTTTTTTTTTTTTTTAACAAATGTTTGGTCCAATATACAAAGTAAACAATATACTGAACAGAGGAAACACGTTTTCACTCCCAACTCACATATGCACATGTTCGTCAGGATCCCTTGGCTTCACTTTTTAACGTGTGGGGATTCCCACAGACTTTGACCCCTTTGGCATAATTTGTCAACGTGCAGGGATCCCCTTAGACTTTTATAGAGCCCTGAACTGGAGCCGGTGTTGTTGAAATTGGACTTGTTGGGAATGCAGACTGCCCTGAGTCATATTTATCTAGCTTTCCAACTGATTTTTGATTTAAAAATTAATTCACTGTCTCATATTAAAGTGTCATCTGTGAAACAGCATTCAGCAAAAGGTTTTCACTCCCAACTTTAAAAAGTGATGCCAAGGGATCCTGGTGAACGCATCCATATGTGACAAGTGGGGAGTGAGAATGTAGACAGAGGTTATTGTAATTTCTATATATCAACTCGCTCATACGCATTAACAATGAAAAGGCTGTTTAACACATACAGAACTTTCATAGTTAAACTTTTCTACCAAACTGAACATTGTTTAGCCAGGAATTTAATAATAACAAGCAAACTGTCTTATATTACATTCAGTCAAAGCAATGCAATTTCTAAGCTCAACCAAGCAAGTCAAATCAACTTGCACATTTTTTGTCTATTAAAACAGTTGTACACATTTACAAATAACCAGTTCATGGAAAATTTTAGCCCACAATATTTCCTTTCTGTGAACCAGGCTTGGAACTGAGTGGTTCAATATGGGTGGAGTAATTCGATTTGACTCATTGTTTTGACTCCCAAAACAAATGTACTGTTATTAATTAAGACATGCCTGGATATGCCATAGACGCAAATCAAATGTCTATGACTTAGTGTTTTGGGAATTTGTAAACTCAGGTGTTTAATGTTACCTAGAGAAAATCTAACATGCTTTTCCATTTTCCAATGAGTTTCATAAAAAATAAATACATTTTAAAAATGAGGTATTGATGCATTTTTATCCAGGGCCCATGTTTTCATAATCTGTCCTTCCCACAATGTGTAAATAGTATAAAAAGTGAAAGTTGGTGTAGGAATTCTGATTCTGAAATGCTGTTGTTTTTTGCAGCTTCAAACGTGCTTTGCCTGTACAGTACACTACCTTTGCAGAGAAAGTCAAACTGAGTACTACACTGTAATATGTTATGCATACTTACCCATAATTGTTTACAATGACATACTGTTTATACATAACCTAGTGCAATATTAAAAAAAAAAATCGTCACCTTTTGTCAGCGCTTTTTACGCATAGTTACTGGTTGGAACTATAAAACTTATCACTGTTCTCTTTGTACTAACTGAAACCAGACTTATAGCGGAATTTCTCAATGGTATTGTTATTTACATTTTTCCTCACATTTTGTCTGAGCTGTGAAAAAAAGTGTAATTTTAATGCAATAAAGGAGGTAGTGCAAGGTCCATGAATCTCTGAGACAGCCTGCACTAACTTTGAGCATTACTGAGGAAATCTGTTATAAATTAATAACTAGAATGTGTGCAGCAGTTCAGTATCCATCCAAGAACGCCAAGGACATAAATCCAAAATCAGCTGTTTAAACCAAAATTCCAACAATAATGCACGTAAGTCCTTATATACTCTAACAATGAACCGAGTAAGCAGCCAAATTATTGTAAACGGCACCAAATTCTATCAATTCGGCGTGCATTTCTGTTTCGCCATTTTTATAGAAAATGTAAATACATAAATAACTAAATAAAAAAGAGGCGAAATTAAAACCTTCGGCAAAAAATAAGTTTATCCACAACGTTCTTTCTTAGATATAAAATAAATAAATAAACTCCAGATAAAAATATTTTTTAATCAGTAAACTTTTGTTTTATTTCTGCGCCAAGTCTCAAATCAAACACCAAATCCGGCATGATTCACACAATTAACCCTCTGGGTGGCGTTTTGTGGGTTTTTCCCTCATAATGGCGACACAAAAAAAATCAGGCTCTTGCAGGAGATCCTGTGGCTCAATTGGAAGAGCTTTGCCTCTGGGCAAGGGTTTAAAGTTAAGAGTGTGTAAGGTTCTATTGACCATAGTAAGGAAGGTGTCAGAAATGGCTGCGTGGAAGGTTGGATGTGGATGTTTTCAGAGGACGTATCCTGAACCAGGTTGGCAATATCCAGGCATCTGAGAAGCTGAAAACGGGGGGCTATGAAGCAAAAACATCCAAAAACTTGTTGACTTTAGGCTCCTGGCAGCGATTGTTTAGAGCAGGTCTATCTTTTTTTTTCTCAAACCATCACCACAAGACTATAATGCTAAAGACAGACTTAGGAAGCAAACCCATTTCATGACTAGCAGGGACAATGCAGGATTTAAACCCTGAGTCACGCCATTAGCGAGGCACCAGCATTAACCCACTGGACTATCAGGAAGGACAAGCTGGAATGCTTGTTAAGAGCAGGTCTATCTTTCTTTTTAACCCATCAAAACAAGAATATGAAGATGTAGGTATCAGGAATTCACTCTACCTCATGACTAGCAGACAGAAAGTCAGGTTTGAACCCCGACCACCAACATTAGCCAGCCTTAACCCACTAAGCCATCAGGAAGAAACAGGATGGGATGCTTGATTAGAGCAGGTCTATTTTTCTTTTCAAACCATCAACACAAGAATTTAACGCTAAAGAAGATGTAGGAAGCGAATACAGATGTAAGTAGCACAAGTTGAACCCACATTGTAAATAGCAGGATTCAAACCAAGATCCCCACCACCAGCGAGATACCAACCTTAACCCATTTAACCATTGTTGAGGACAGGCTAGGAAGCTTGTTTAGAGTAGGTCTATCTTTCTTTTCAACCTATTAAAAACAAAAATATATTGCTAAAGAAAAATGTAGGAAGTGAATCCTGATCGTGACTGGCAGACAGAAAGCAGGATTCGAACACTGAACACCACCAAAAGCACAACACTTGATTTAACCCACTGAACCATCAGAGAAGACAGGCCAGGAAGTTTGTTTAGAGCAGGTCTATCTACCTTTAAACTATCAACACAAGAATATAAAACTAAAGAAAGATTTAGGAAGCAGGAACATAAACTACATCGCAACTAGCAGGATTCAAACCCTGATCCTCACCATCAGCGAGGCACCAGCCTTAATTCAATGAGCCATGGAAGAGATCAGACTGGGATGCATGTTTAGATGAGGCACAAACCTTAAACCACTGAGCGAACACTGCTGAAAAACCTTGTGTGCTTTTTGGAGGGTTCATACTTTGTTTTATGCCAGCACAGTAAGAAAGAAGGCATGCAGGACTGGCTTTGAAACCTTATCACCAGCATGGACTATATTAAGGACCATGTTCAGGCACAAGCCTTAACCCACTGAACTACCACAGAAGTGCCTTTTTTTTTCTTTTTCTTTTTTTTGGTGGGGTTAGGGTTAGGGTTAGGGTCTTTCATTAAAGACCAGGAAATCAAGAAATTACAGTTTTCTCAGTCGCTTTGGAGCATTTTTTGAATCATCCTTGAGATTTGCAAATCAGTAAGTGTATTCTCAAAACAATGTGAACAAACAGCGCAATACATTGGATTTCTTGCAAAAGCCTGTTTTTTACTCAAAATCCATAGTACTTCTCTCAAAAGTAAGTATTTGTGTCAATGAACATATCATTGCCATCAAAATACCAAGTTCTTTTATCATTGTTTACGAAAAAGATAGTCAAAATTTTTAGTCATTTTTTTTCAATATAACAAAGCTTTATTTTAGTATTTCCTGATGTAAAGAAAGTTTTGGATTACAAGTATTGAAAATGCACGAGGCTGAATTGCCAACTATAAATTTAAAAAGCACAAATTTACACATTACTGTATGTGGGATATTGATTGTAAAACACTGGACATGATTCAGACTTTTTTATTTTTCTGACTAAAAAATTACAATATAATTTCATTGTGATAGAAAATAAAAAGACACAAATTAAAATAAACATAGGAAACGCTTCTCAGGCAGAACTGCGCATGCCGCACTATACAGTGCAGTCTGTCTCTACCCCCTGATGTCTCAGTCTGTCGGGCTACAGATTTTTATCCACATCACAACAGATATCATCTCTTGCGATACCATTGTGAGGCCATGATTGACAACATGGTCCACAATAGTGTCTCTAATTTCACCTGAAATGTGTCTATTTCTCTGGCCTCTTCTTCCTCTTCCTCTATTTTGCCTCCTTACCCTTCCAGCACGCATCCTTATTTTTGGCTCTCGATCATGTTCATGCCCTAGTTGTTTATCCCTTTTTAACAATTGTAAATCTGTGTTTTGCTCTTTTTATAAACACTCGCCAATTATAGTAAAGGTTAACGAGATTCAGCCTTGACCTATTTTAGAAAACTAGTTGATTATTGGTTGATCTGAAAGTGAACACGCCCCCTAATTAGTGACATTCAAGGTTCATCTGCACAATTTACCGACACATTTACCAAAAAAGTTTAATAGAACTGTGAAGAAGAAGAGCTTGACAAATTTTGACAACTGGTTTAACCATTTTGCATTCATTGACTTATGCAATGATCTGATGCCTAAATGTTTTGGGGGTTAAGACCATTTAGGTGAAACCAGTATAATACATTTTGATCAACATGACATAAACAACTGATAATGTAGGAAACAGCAAACACTTGTACACAATCGATTGAATGATGTACAAAAGCATTCGCAATTTGATCAAAGCAAAGAGAAATGTTCTTATGAAGAGCACAAATGACTAAATGATGTGGAGGTTGAACAAGTAGTTTTGAGAATTTCATTTCTGATCTGAGAAACGCTACAAAGTGACTGAGAAAAACTGTAATCCAACACAGAATTGAAATGTTTTCAGAGTGGACAAGGTCCAGAAGTTTTATTTACCAACACAGCAACCAGGAATCAAACTCTCAAACTCATCCTCGTGGGGACCCTGACATAAACCCACTAGGCTATCACATCTATCACATCTATCTATCTATCTATCTATCTATCTATCTATCTATCTATCTATCTATCTATCTATCTATCTATCTATTTATCTATCTATCTATTTGTCTGTCTGTCTGTCTGTCTGTCCGTCTATCTATCTATCTATCTATCTATCTATCTATCTATCTATCTATCTATCTATCTATCTATCTATCTAATATGATGAAAGGTTCAGTTAACAGCTAAAACAGGTCACTACTTTTTACTGAAGTACATGTCTAAGCCAAAACTTCTTTACTTTCATTCGAGCAAAAAAGTATAATCAGTACTTCAACTTTAACCAGAGTATTTTAAAACATGAGGATCTGTACTTCTACTTAAGTAAAGGATGTGTGTACTTTTGCCACCTCTGTTGATAAGGTTAAGAATCTTATAACCTTTTTCAGTTTCCTTTGTTGTAGATATCTACAGCATGTAAAAAAGAAAGCTGTGTGTGGCTTGTAGCATGGAATGTTAGAAAGTACCTTAAGACAATGTATGTAAATTGACAGCCCGAAAGCCACCAAAATTTAACCAAGTGCTTTAAAGGTTTTTATAAAATTTAGACAACACAATAATCTGTTCTCTCAGGATAAGTTTGGGATCAATCACAGACCTAAACAGGATGAAAAAGTTACTGAATATGAGTGAATAAATCGCATATTGATACTTGGTCCAAATCCAACCAAATATGCCAACCAACTACCCTGTTTTCAATATTTTTATGTGTTAATAAGCAGATTCCATTTAATTTAACACAGTGATTTCAGAGCAGTATGTCAGCAATATGAAAATATAAAGCACATTACTTGGTTAGATGTTAATAGCCCATTTTTACTGTCCAAGTGTGAGAGTACTAAAGTAAATATAAAGTGACGCATGTTTTTGGATTAGGGAGGAAACTCACGATCAACCAGGAACCCTGGAGTGGTGAGGCAATAATGCTTAGCGTGTTATGTTTTCAAAATTGGGTTACCTTGATACTTCTTTGGAAACAATATTGTGCTTCTTTACATATTTCTTAATCGAAATGTGTGTCTGGGTGTCAGATGGTGCTGAGAATGGAATGGTTAATTTCGAAGCTGTTTATTAAAGGAACTTTTCAAACACAAATTTTGAAACTTGCCAAAAACAAATTAAACAAAAAAGCACTGGGTCTTCAGGCAGTAGTAATAAATACTGATAAGTCATAACAATGATACGTAACTGAAACCGCAGAATGCAAACTTGTTTTTTAATACTGTCTTTCGTTCACAACAGGGGCATTTTTTTCAATCTTTCAGTAATGACACAAGAAAATAGAGCTTTCTGTGGGGCAAAATCTGCCAATTACATGCCAGCACTTTAGAAATCTTAAATCTCATAGGAGGTTATATTTCCAACTTTTGTGGCCTGTTTGTGTGTGTGTGTGTGTGTGTGTGTGTGTGTGTGTGTGTGTGTGTGTGTGTGTGTGTAATTAAGTAAGTAAGTAAGTCAACTTCCATAGGTGTAGATTATTGTGCAAACTCATACTGTATATTATAAACTGGTTTGACACACATTGAGCCTCAGGGGCAACAGTCCCATATGGACATTTTTTTTGCAACCCAAGCCTTTACTATGTTTATCTACCTAATTATTCCTTGCACAAACCTACCAGCGTGGTGGGAAGGGTGAGCTTTCGTTTATTAACAAAGCTTTTGTTTGAAACAGAGCATTTATTTTAGCTGTCAAACTTTTATTCTAAGGAAACAGTGTCACAAAGATGAGACCATGCAAAGGGAACCATAAAGGTGTCTCTACTATATTTACTGACATGCTTGTTCATACTTAATCAATTTCTGCTCATTTTTATGTACAATAACTTGGATTCCTACATTCCTACATGTGTGTGTGTGTGTGTGTGTGTGTGTGTGTGTGTGTGTGTGTGTGTGTGTGTGTGTGTATATAAGTGTATAATATAATTATATATTTATAAAATAAAGTGACCACATGCAGTTGCAACTAGTTACTTAAAATCAGGATATTTGGCCAAAAAAACTGGTTAATGGCAAAATATTGGTAGAGCAGATATTTAAGAAGAAGGAGCGGATGCCAGCGTTTGGTGCATTTTTGCAACCTTTAAATAAATACCCCAGTCATTTTTTTACATAATGTCTAATACATCTGTGTGTATCTAATTACCACAGACGAGGTCATTTTGTTGCATTATGAAAGAACGAAAAGTAAGAAAAAAGTTTACTAGAAACCCGTGTGATTCAGGGTAGCCGATCCACCTACAGACATGCCTTTAGGTCGGAGGAAACTGGAATACATTTAGGAAATCCACCAGTACACAGGGAGAACATTGTATCAATGGTTCTAAAATGGGATTCAGCAACTGCTCTTGATTACTGTACAAAAGAAATGTATTTTCTGTGGTATTTAATGCAGGTACAAATGCAGTGGGCAGGAATTACGTTGAAGAAAATCTGAGTTGAACTTTAATGACTGCTGGTCTTTATAAAGTGAAAACCGTTCCCTATGGTTTACAGTGCAGTCGCTTCAGCGTAACAGATCATACTGGTATTATTTCTCACACTTTCTTTCACATAGCTCAAATTACAGCGTAACAATCAGGGCACAATAAAGATCGGTTACGATGTCCTGATTATGGAAATATTCATTACAGCATGTAGTATTTTTACCACATGCAGTCGCTTCAGCGTAACAGATCATACTGGTATTATTTCTCACACTTTCTTTCACATAGCTAAAATTACAGCGTAACAATCAGGGCACAATAAAGATCGGTTACGATGTCCTGATTATGGAAATATTCATTACAGCATGTAGTATTTTTACCACAGTGTGTTTTCAATACATGAATACATTCAAATAAAATTGATGATTAACAAAAGCTTGTCTCAGTGTTGGAAGTAGCTTTAGATTTGGATGGACAGAAATCTTTTCACCCAAAACTTAATTTCCATAAAACGTTGAAAGATTTGTGTTAAATTTAAATGACTTTTTAAATGAAACTCAATATTATTCCAAATATGTGTAACAATTTGGCCTTCAAATGTTTGTTAGCAGGTTTAGGGATGAAGATTGATACCACACACAGCTAACAGGGGTCTATTTGTCCAAGATGGCTGCCTGTATAAAAAAATTATAAATCTGCAAGAAAAAAACACCCACTGCCACTCATGGAGTTCAAATAAATAATGTTTATTTATTTATTTTGTAATAATTAATTTTATTAATGCATTACAAATATAAACATTCAAATAAAACCCAATACAAATTCACTTATATAAGCAACTACTTCTAATGCTAATATTAATCATAATAATAAATAAATACATAATATCAATGAAACATCCAAATATTATATATGTGAGGTATTGAATTTAACCTTTATTTATAATGAGCCATTTTAAAAAGACGATCTGAAGTCTAATACAATAATTATTAATCATAATAACATATGCATATTTGTACCATATTAAATAAAATCTGTATTATTGAATAGTAGCTTTAGCTTTGCATGTTCAAGTTAAGATAAAAGCAAAAAAAGCTATAGATTATTCCTAATATTGTAGAGTTTATAGGAAATATTTTATTCTACAGGTTGATCCTCAGGATTAACAGCAGAACTGCCTTTATAAGCTGTACAGTAAAATACAACAGAAATGTACGGTAAGTCCATGACAAGTATGAACAGTGCTTGAACAGTTATTTAACACTCATCCGTATACTTGAACTGAATAAGTAGGTTAGCCGGACTCTTTCAACAAACCGATTTAAGGAGATCGGCTGCGTTTTGTATTTGTTCTTAAATACCAGACCCACAGGTGAGTCTATTAAAAGTCAAGATCAACTGATTAAACAGCTGCAATCCAGCATAGTCCTGATTCATTGAAATGTAAACCCACCTGCACCCACATGTGCCCTCTGTACATTAGCCTACACTGGCCTGGTATAGAAAAACAATGCTCGTCAGTAAGTTAAAACTTTTGAGTGGGATGTGGTTTTTGGGATGACTTCATAAAAAAAGTTTTATTAACTAGAATTGTGTTTCAAAATGTATTGCATGAACATTGTTTGCAATATTGTCCCAACATAAGCCCTAAACAAGAGTGCTACGAGAGATTATGTGCGTTATACCGCTTAATATACAATGCATTTTTTTGTGTCTGTATCACTTCACTGCATAAAATTCTAGTTCTAATATTAGATCAATTCAAACTGTTTACTTATCATTTAAGTACCGGTGAAAAAGTCTTAGAGTCAAAGAAGCCAGGAAGCTATGCAAAGCTATGCACTCACTGTCCTGGGATGCTCCTTAAGCAATTTTGAGGTGGTTATGGAATGAAGGATTCCTAGGAATCTATTATCTGTTCTGGAGAGTGAATTACTGTGGACTGTGGAGGGACATTAGTGTGCATTAAAGCCTGTTTCTAGATTAAGCTCATATAAGCTTGTATACTGCACTGATGCTCTATTATATAATTTACTGTACACATTCTATTGATCCATGCCTGCTTTTTTGTACAGTTTGGACATTTCAATATGGTGGTGGATACATTAATTGAGATTAGCTGCAAGATGCAAAATGTGGGAATGAGTGTTTTTCTCTCTCTTTCTCTCTTTCTCTTTCTCTTTCTCTCTTTCTGTTTAGTGTTGGTACTATGACCTTGCCTTCCTTCACTAAGGCTAGATAAGATCCTCTCAGGGAGATTAGGTGCTAGACATGATTCACCACTCCTGTCACTGCCAATTTTCTAAGTTGCCAAGTGATTGATGTGAGGAAACACTATTGTCAACCATGAAAAAGACAACAAAGATTGATGCATTTATGTTTTCGGATGAAAGTATCTGATGAAAGTATCTGTGTTTAAACTAATGCATGCTATTAATCACACGTTGCTAATTATGCTACGTAAATAAGGTACTAAATAAATGACCTCAGGCCAGTCTTTACATCATTAGCATTAGTTCTGAATATATTTATTGTTATTTAAACGTTTATGTTTATGAACTAACTGCTTATTTTAAAGCAATAATAGGCTTCAATGATTTTGTAACATACAATAAAGAAGTGAAGAGACATTGTGTACAATGGATTTTGTTTGAAAAATGCTTCAGAATTTTGTGGCCTGCTGTAAATATTAGTGCTGCTTGTTTGTTTTAGACGAATATCAGAATACAGAAGGTTGTTTAAGTTTTACTGGACTTTCTAAATTCATCATATCTATAGAATATTTTTTTTCTCATAGCAGATTATATGTACATTAAGCTGAAATAAATAGATTCATAGGCAGGAGGAAGGCACAACAGTGTCCTGTTGTTCTGCTTGACATTAATACTTTGTCCAGTCATCAAATGCGGTTTTATCTCCAGCGGCCAACTGACCTGTAAATATAACACCATGCTTATAGCTTAGCAGATATGACACACAAAGAGCTTATCAATCTCATGAATGATAATAATGTCACAGCAAGATATAGCACTGTCATGTTAAGCTTTACATTACCATGTATCGAATAGGGACATTTTTACGCCATTTGGAAATAAATGTAATTTTTTTTTCTGTCATCTATTCTATGTATGTATATACATTTTTTATTTTAACTATCATAGTTTTCAACAGGGGAAAAATGAGTGAGAATATTGACACTGGCAATGCAAAGTACAGTGGTTGGAAAAAGTGTTTGCCCCCTTCCTGATTTCTTATTTTTTTGCATGTTTGTCAAACTTTAATGTTTCAGATCATCAAACTAATTTAAATATTGGTAAAAGATAACACAAGTAAACACAACATGCAGTTTTTGAATGAAGGTTTTTGTTATTGAGGGAAAACTAATCCAAAACTACATGGCCCCATGTGAAAAAGTGTTTGCCCTCTAAACCTAATAACTGGTTGGGCAGCCCTTAGCAGGAACAAGCATGTGTGATAACTTGCAATGAGTCTGTTACTGCACTGTGGAGGAAATTTTGGTCCACTCATCCATGCAGAATTGTTGTAATTCAGTCACATAGGGTTTTCGAGCATGAATCGCCTTTTTAAAATCATCCCACAGCATCTCAGTAGGATTCAGGTCAGGACTTTAACTAGGCCACTCATTTCTCATTTCATGGTTCCATTTATTACAGCAAGTCTTCCAGGTCAGGAAGCAGCAAAACAGCCCCAGACCATCACACTTCCACCACTATATCTTACTGTTGGTATGATGTTCCAGAGTTACTTTTACACCAGACGTAATGGGACACACACCTTCCAAAAAGTTAAACATTTGTCTCATCATTCCACAGAGTATTTCCCCAAAAGTCTTGGGGATCATCAAGATGTTTTCTGGCAAAACTGAGACAAGCCTTTATGTTCTTTTTGCTCAGCAGCGGTTTTCATCTTGGACCTGTCCATTTCTGCCTAGTCTCTTTCTTATGGTGTTTCTTATGCAGTCATCTATGTCTCTTGGATGAGACGTCGCTGTGCTTTTGTGGTAATGTTGGTCAGCCGGTCACTCCTGCGAAGGTTCTCCACAGTTCCATGTTTTTGCCATCTGTGAATAATGGCTCTCACTGTGTTTTGCTGGAGTCCCAAAGCTTTAAAATGGCTTTGACACCTTTTCCAGACTGATAGATCTCAATTACTTTTTTATTTCTCATTTGTTTCATGATTTCTTAAGCTCTTATTATTATTATTATTATAAGTTATTGTATAGTTTAGCATCCACCATACAAATTCCTGCTGATAGACAGTAGAGATAATCACTTGTCTCTGACCAATTAACTACAATGTCTACATATGCTGATTATGTTGCTCTTCACATAATCTACCAAAAAGCCGATTTCTTCTAATAATTTAAAGTTTGTGTTTACAATAACAAAATCTTTAATTAAATTAGAATAGAAATGCATACTTTTCTAAAGCACTGTGTTACAGAAAAGCAGGAACCGAGTAGACTTTATACTAGAATGTACGTGCTCTCCTTTGCTCTGTGCTGGAGAAAATGTCTGTTTGGCTCGCCAAAACCAACAGTGTGTCTCCGGTTGATAAGCATTCATGTTATAAGAAATAAAACTTCAAGGGAGAAAAAGTGTTTTTTTGGAAGCTCAAAGCAAGTATTCAAAATCTGTATGGTTTAAATGTCAGAATTGTTCCAATGAATCCTGACACCAATCAGAGCCAATCCTGCTGATTTACAGGAAGCTTTCATTGCAATCTATTTCTTAATTTCTCTCAAATAATGTCCCTGTCTTCCCACGCCGGAACAGCCGAGGAGACGGATTAAATGAAGCATTTAAAGCTCAGTGCACTAATGAGGGATTTGTGATGGCACCCACTGTGCTGTGCTCTGACAAAAACAACTGAGGGAATTACACCTGAGGAAAAACACAAGCAAGCAGAAGTAAAAATAATCACATTTGGTGCAACATAAATATTAATAATAACTAATCTTGCATCCAATGATGATGCATTCGATATAGCATGCAAAAAGAACCAGCAGCCATTTTAAAAATAAGAATAAAACTATCTGCCTGATTATTTAATAGCCAAGCATGTGGCAGCAACACTAGCAAAATCATGCGGATCAATGCTTTATGAATAAATGCTCACATCCACCATCAACATGGATTCAAATGTACGGTAACTTGGCATTGTGGCATGTTTTTGGTGCCAGGTTGGAATTAAATGTGGATTTTTGATATTGTAATCCATTTGCAACATACAGACCCATATTGTGCACTTTGAAATAGTTTTTCTGTTCAACACAGTTGTAAAGAGTGGTTATTTCAATATATTTTTTTATTTGTATAACAGTTGTTGTAAAGCAAATTAAATGAATAACTAAACATCTGTAAGTCTATACCTATAAGCAAGAAAATAAAGAATTCCTGTTGAAGTGCCGTGCAAAGGTATTGTATACACTAGATTGCAGGGCTGTTTATACTTAAGAAAAATAGACCTTCAGTAGAACTCTGCCCTACAGTTGTTTTTATATGGTGTATAAAAATGTATTATGTGTCTGTCCTATGACCAGCTTTTACCCATATTATACACTTTCAGTAAAACATCTGATTCAGTTCCAGATTTTAAAGCATCTCTTTATATACTTTTTATTCTCCCATGTGAAAGTCATAAGACACAGGATCAAGTCCATTTTAAATCACCAGCCCACACATTTCAAAACATCCTCTTTTACACATTCCCAATGGGTAGCCATGCTATTTAAAAAGGTTCTCATGGAGGGTTTTTTAGAATGGCAGATCTTGGTCAAAATATAACCTATGAATTGAAGAAAGTTTTTACACAATACATATTCATAACCCATTTTTATGGCCCATTGCTTTCCACAGGCAATAGACTTTGAAAATAGCCAATATTATATCTTTGAAATCAATTTTAACAATTTTGCTGTCATGTAATAGACAAATGCAAGATACAAAGTCATGAGTCTAGAGATCAAACTCAATATAGAGCTTGAAGACAAAATATTCTTGTGAATGTAATTATAGTGTTTTAAATTTTGTAAATCATCAGGACACCAAACGGAAATTTAGCTGTGCTTCCACACAGACGGTTAACAAGGAGAAAAAGCACTTTCCGTATCTTTTATACGGAATACGTAAACAGAGAATATTCTTTAATTCAATCTAATATATTTAATATGTAACTATTTAAAAGTAGACATTTTGAGCTTTCTATTCATATATTTATTATGTCTGTGAGGTAAATATTAACCGAGATTCAGGTTGTTTTATTTATGTGTTTGTGAAAAGAGATGACAGAGAAGGTAGATAGCGCCCCTTTATGTTTTCTTTATTTATACAAATAAAAAAAAACTTTACATATTCAAATGATGTATTGCTCTTATCTGTATGATTAAAAAGAAAAAATGTGCGTTTGTCGACCCCAGAGGGTCGGAAAAAAATTCTGACGCTATTCTGGGCCTGCTAGCTGCCCTGTGAGGCGAATATGAAATCTGATTGGTTAAAGAAACAAACCCATTGATAATATTCTCTAAGTAAAAGGGCCAGCCGTATAGACTTTGAAGGCCCTGGGAAGATTAGACTGACATGGCAGCACATAGAGGCTGAAATCTGCTTGTTCAAAAAATCTAATATCCACATACACGTACTGGAAGCAGTGCAGCCAAGAGAAACACTACAAAATGAAGAGAATAAACTTTTGGGAATAAATTAATAAAATTTCATGGAACAAATATAAGGATTTAGGTTGTAAATGTAGGTCAGTGCTTCTGATGGTGTTTGGGCCAGCAGAGAAGGCCCGCCACTGTTAGCTTCATAAACTAGTCTACATCCGTGGTGTGTGAGAGCCAGGAAATGATTCAACCAGTGATAGATTAAAAAAGCCGCGCAATAAGAGGAAATAGGTTGATGTGCTGAAAAGGATGCGCTATGCGAAGAAAAAATATTGATCATGTAACCAAATGGATTAAAACTTAAGCAATGAGTCTGGTTTGAAAATGTAAGAAGTAGAAAGTACAGATATTTGTATAAAAATGTAACGAGTAAAAGTAAAAAGTAAAAAAAATAAAAAATAAACAGTGAAGTAAAGTATTGAAATCTATTTAAGTACAGTAACGAAGTATTTGTACTTCGTTACTTCCCACCTCTGTTGAGTACTAATAAAATCTAAAAGACTCTATGACTATAAACTTCTCCCATTAGGGGGCGCCACAGGGGACCATCCGCATGTTTGATTTGGCACGTTTTTACGCTGGATGCCCTTTCTAACGCAACCCTCCCCTTTTATCTGTGTTTGGGACCGGCACTAAGGCTTGTGCAACCCCATTGGCTGGGGTTGGTTCTGTGACCGGGGATCTAACCCCGGCGGTGAGAGCGCCGCATCCTCACCACTAGACCACCAGAAAACCTAAAAGTCGCTATGACTATATTATAGTATATACAGTTATACAATTATGTAGCTGCAGTGCAATGCATAAAACATATATACAGAGATGGGTCAAGAACTTTGATTAATATTCACATCAACATCATAGGTGGAAAAATTTGATTTCAGTTACTTGCTATATGCCGTATGATTGGTCAGTGGATAACTGCATGAATGAGCAGGTGTAAAATGTGCCCAATAAAATGGATGTTGAGGTTTTATACATCAGTTAGTTCCAGTCAGTTGCTTATAAAGAGTGGCTTTATTTTCTATAACTGTACTGGGATGTTGCAGTGTGTGTGTGTGTGTGTGTATTTGTAACATAGAATTCCACTTTCTACACAAATAATATTTTTTAGAATTTGAAATTTTAAGAATATGAAATCTTATTAGTTGAACATGAAAAGAAAAAGAACCAAAATTTCACTGAAAGCTCATTTAATAGGAAATTGAAATCAATGTGAGCAATCTAGCCAGCTAGATGGTGTGTTATTATTAAGTGTGGCATTTTTAAGTTATTTCGTCTATTCTACAAAAATAAGCGTAACATTTTGCCATATTGTGCGTAAAATGCTACTAATTATTAAATTCTTGTTTACAGAACTGCAATGCTGTGTTAACAAGAATGCATGGCCATGATTACCTGTGGTACTCATACTCACCTTGCTTATATTCAATAACCTTGCTCATGCACTATTGCCTGATAAAATATACTACCCAAATATATAATACACTCTTCTGTTATATAGTATCTAGTCCTGTAAACAGTTAACCACCTAGGTCACAGTCTCACAAATACAATCCACACAGAGATTATTAACCACAAATCACAACTTCCGATATTGTAATGCCATACAGTATACAGTAGCTATGTTGTAAAGTTTTAGTTGATGCAAGAGAGAGCAAACAATTTGGAATGGCCAAATCCTAAATTAACCATTGAGGTTAAAGCTTAAAGTCTGCACGTAACTCTGCTCACACATGCTTAGATTCCCAGAATCACATTGCACATAAAACCAAATCATATCACACTAGTTATGGATTTATTGACCAAAGGCATGTTTTATATATAAGATAGAAAATCTATTTTCTGTTTCTGGTATGAACCAATCACAGAACACTGTATGTCATTGCTTCTCTCTCTTTTTAGCTTCAGCTTGTCAGCATGGACCAACTGTTCACAGCATAAAAGGAGGGTCATTAAGGTCGTAGCCACACCTAACTCCCAAGAATTCACATTAACCAACCATAAAACAAACACGTCTGGTTTGGAGAAAATGAGATCAATATCTACAGAGTGATCATTAGACATTTACTGTGCAAATTTTGTGTGTTTTAGTGTTTACTTGGTCGCATATAAACAAAAGGAACATGCATATGTTTAAAAATTGATAAAAAAATTAAATAAAAAAGTAAACAACAACTTTTAGCACTGTTTTGTTAATTATAATTGATCTAGTTACCTTGTCTCAACTCACTGTAAATATTTTCTAGCTAGCTAGTTTGATGGTTTAGGTTATTATTATATTAAGGTTATTATTATATTAATACAGCAGATCACATTATGGATTCATGGTACCCTTTACGAAGTCAAAGCAATATCTGTATTAAAAAAAATAGATTTTTAGGAGAATAGATCAAGGTTTATTTTTCAAGAACAAAATGGGCTTGGTGGAGACCAACAAATCTTTCAAATATAGTGTTCAATTTCCTGTAGCAAAATGTACTGTAGATAGAGATGAGTAAGAGGAAGTGAAATGTGTCTCTCTAAATACTCAGTGCTTTACACTCTGAAAAACCGTTGTGTACTCACAATTTACACCAACCTGCGTTTATTTTTGATGCGCATACTTAACTGGAGAATATGAATCCTGAATGACTGCCCCTAAAAAAATAAGAAAATGTGGTGAGGCCAAATGTCAAAATGTCTAAGTCAAAGGTGTTACTGGGAAAAGACTGCACAACAACAACAACAACAACAACAATTCTTTGTCATATTGATAGACATTTTGCTTAAAAATCTTCCATAAAACTTCCACAGAATGGGTCATAAAGCATTGTTGCAGTGACATTCGTCTTGCTAAATTAAAATTACAACTAAGTGTTGAAAAAGTTGATTTTTGTTACCACAAATCATGTATGGTTTTCCACATCAAGGAACTGACCATGGGAGACTATTTTTTGGCAGTCTATTAGAGAGAGAGAGAGAGAGAGAGAGAGAGAGAGAGGGAGAGAGAGAGAATATTAGACGAATAAGCTTCAAAAGAAGAACCCTTTTGACCCTTGCTGTGCTCTACTACTAAATACTTACAATATTTGAAACCAATTTGTTTAAAAACATACATATGGTTGCAAAGTGCGTAGTGAGTGAGGGTAGGAGTTAGAGTTTATAGACTTCTCTAATACTTGTACAATACAAAATATATAAAAAATAGTCCTGTGAAGTTTGCGTGAGTTTTGGATGCCAATATAGGAGGAGGTTTGGTTTTTATTTTAGTGCAGAACAAACTGACCCAGGAGACACTGAAGACTCCACAAATTGCTTTTTAAACTTTTTCTTCTGTAATTTTGCTACTTCGTGCTCTGTTTTTGTTTCTAATGGCAGACGACTGGCATTCCCTGTGCCAAAAAAAAAAGCCTGGAAAATTTAAAAGGGAGCCAGACAGGATGCACTTGTTTTCCGTTCACGCAGCAGGCAGCACGTGGTCAGCTAGGTGAAGAGTGAGCGGCTGCAATGTGCACTTTTACAGAGAATTTGAAAGGGTTGTTTTTTAAACAAGGGTGGATAATGCATCTTTTCTCAGGGTTAGATTGTGCAATAACACAGATGCCTAGTGTTAGGTGAGGTTTTGGATAATGGTACAACACGGTGCCTGTTTTCTTTAGAGAATACAAGCTTTCCATCGAATGATATTGTGCATCATATCATACACAACAGGCAAGTATGACATAGTGGCAGTGAATGTATATGTAGCTGTATTTGTTTGATACTACTGGTACCTGGATCTAGAGTGGGTATAGAAACGAATCACCCCGTTTTATTTAATCACATTGCTTTACAGCCTGAAGTAGTTTTTATTTTATCCAGCTGTATCAACCTCTCCTAAAAAATGTGTTGTAAACTCAATCAGGTGTAGATAATCAATAGAACACAAATTTGACTTTTTACTTTCATTTAGATTAGCTCAGCATGAAAACAGCTTTCCTGCAGCATAATCCTCAGCAGTGTAACTGAAGCAAACAATAAACTATGGGTGGAAATGTGGCAAAGATTTCCATGACAAAGTTGTGGTCAGGCACAATTCAGAAGATGGATACAAAAAAAATGGCGTTATCAATGCCTAGAACCAAAGTGTATTATTATATATCTATTATTAAGAAGTGGCAGGCATTCGGTACAATGCAGACCCTGCCTAGAACAGGACGTCGCTCCAAACTGGATGAAAGGAGGAAACTGGTCAGAAAGGCTACCAGGAGGCCCACAGCAACTCTGAAGGAATTTATGACAAAAAGTGATCATAGTGTGCATGTGATGACAATATCACAAATTCTCCAGAAATGGAGCTTGTATGGACAGATTGCAAAAAGAAACAAAAGCCACTTTACAACAAAGGCCGCAAGCAATGACAGAGCTTTACCAAAACACACCTTGAAGATTCTGAGGCAATATGGTAAAAGGTGTTTTTCCAGATGAGACAAAGAATGTTATTATTTGGCCTTAGCACTAAATAATATGTCTGGCAGAAATCTACTACAGCTCACTATCCAACTAACAATAAAATTGTTAGGGAAAAATACGATCAAATTCTTGAGAAATGGAAGTAAGTTTTACCTTTCAACATGGCAATGACCCAAGGCACACAGCAAAACTGACCACACGGTGGTTGAAGGACAAAAAGGTGAATGTTCTTGCATGGCCTAGTCAGAGCCCAGATTTAAACCCCCGTGATTTCTGTGGAATGACTTGAAGACTTATAAGAAACCATCCAATTTGTCTGAACTTGAGTAGTTTTGCAAAGAAGACCTGGCAATTTTGCCATTTTGTTGGTATATCTTTAATTTGGATGTTTTAAGTAAATACAGCTGGATAAAACTAACACACCTCTTTATTTTGATCTACAAACCCACAAAATGTGATTATTTCAAAAGACGGGTGGTTCTTTTCTACACCCATTGTATATCTCTATTTTGATTAAATTGTAGGACACAATGGTAAAAATGCCGGCACTGAAAGCAGGGTCTGTGGATTCTAGTTCTGATAGTTCCTCAAACTCAGCTACATTACTCCAGGTATCACTAATTGTAAGTTAGCTTCCAGCTAAATAAGTAGCTTCCAGCTAAATTTTCTAATAACTTTAGTTTTTATTTTCCAAAACATAAACAAACTAGCAGATCAATTTAAAACTAAGCAACCCTGACCAGGCAGCTACTAGAGATGAATGAACCAGCCTTGTAAAAGTATCAAAGCAAAAATTGGCATGTTAATAAACCATGCCAAACTTTCTAACAAAGTGTCAGTTTCAATTAAAAACTAATAATTATATAAAATATATAAAAAGTGTAAATCTTGACCAACTTAGTCTTCATACACATCATTTCTGCAACTTGTTTCAACCACATCTCTATTACTGTTATAAAACGCATTCCAATATATCATGAATCCTGATCTAAATGTATATATGCAATGCAATCCTCTACGCTTCTCTTTATCTTCTCGTCAAATTTAGTAAAGAATAATAGAAATAAAGACAGCTGGCAGGCAAAGAGCAATCATGTGGCACCACATGCTGCAAATCTTTTTCTCTGGGAGCTGATGACAAGCAGGCACTTGTGTTCCATGAATGGAGTGACGTAGGGAGAGAGAGAGAGAGAGAGAGAGAGAGAGAGAGAGAGAGAGAGAGAGGCAAAGAGAACCCAGGCCCAAAATATAACGCAATGGCAGACATGGCTAGTTTTTTTCCATGTGCATCAGTTTAATGATATGACAATTCTGAAACAGAACCTAGTAAATTTATGCAACTGGTAATCTAACCTGAGCATAGCGTGGCTGTAGGCCATGTTTTAGTTTGATTTATGGCAGGTGAAATGCTGTGCATAGACAGACAGTAAACTGGTCACAAAAACATGCATAATTAAACACTGTAAAAGAAACACTGATCTTGCAATCAAATATACCATTGCCATCTCAATCACATCATCTTTTTCATTATTATGTGTTCATAATCTATAAAGGTTTCCTTTTTTTCACATTTGCATGAGATAGCGTTCGATTTGACAGCTTTACATGTCAAATAATTTGCCAATGGAGAATTTTTTATGTAGCAAGTATGTTTATATGGAACATGGGCCAAGCTTGTCTATACCTTTATTATCTCTGGTGTTAGGATTGGTCCTTTAAAATACTTTGCTGGTCCACATGTGGCCAGTGGTTCTCAATTTTGACATCCTGTTGCTAAGGTGAGGCATGTGTAACCATGTCTAATGTTTATATACTACTTTTACTATATCTCTTTGTTGTTAACTTTAGTTATCTAAATTACTGCTTCATTTTATTGATGTCATCTGTTGGTAAAAGGAATGTTCATGTATTTTTTTTCCTTATAAGGCATATGTAAACCTTCAAATCTTGCTGTTGGTTTTTATTTGAAATCAATCCAGAATATGTTTAAGATTTTATTCACCATCATATAACAAGTGTTTGTGTAGCAATCAATTGAAATGTAAATAATCCAGAATTAAATTCATGTGCCTGTGTGTTTTCTAAATTATGATATTTTTAATGATGTAATGTTCTGTGGTAACATGCGCTAACGGATTAGCATTGCGATATAGAATCTTGTTGACAAGTGCTTTAGTGTGGTAAGTAAAACAATATTGAGCTACATTTGTGTGGAAAAAATTGCACTACGCTATAAAAACAACTGAAAAGAAACTGTTCAAACAAGTGAAAAAGAAATATTGATCAGAATATTTGTGAGGGAAACCTGGCAGAGAAATCAGTGTAAACTCACTTCTGTGCAGTGATATACATGTGAATCTGAGGAGAAATCAGATTCCCAGTGCTGTGCTGAGTCTTAGCCCAGTTTTGAAAACATCAAAGCTGATATTCACTGGCAGTTGAGAAATGTGTTATGGTTCCAAGCTAAAAGTAGCTCTCACTCTGCTCAGCTATTGACACTATTTCCAAATCTACATGCTATCGCTACACTGAAACCCTATCTACACACTTAGCTCCAGTTGCTGGCCTGAGTGTTCTTGGGTAATCTTTCAAATGCAAGGTGTCTATCACAGTTTAATTTAGGCCCCAGGCCTTGTGGTAACATTTTACTGTCACAAAATAAAGCTATAAAAAGTATCATAATCCTTGTTTTGAATGAGGTGACTGAAACGAAACATCCTAAAATTCCACAGCTGAGAGCCAAAAAAGTCAAATTGGCCATGTTCTCAGGAATCTCTCAGGACATACTCTCAATTTCCTTTCAATCACAGCAACACTATCCAGTCGAAGCTTTCTGTGAGCTCATGTAGAATAGATAGAAGAATAGAATAGCCTTTAATTGTCACATATACATTACAGCACAGTCAATTTCTTTCTTTGGATATCCCAGCTTGCTCGGAGGCTAGGGTCAGAACGCAGGGTCAGCCATTAAAGCGCCCCTGCAGCGCAGCAGGTTTAGCCCATACTGGCTTAAACCCCCAACCCTGTTGTTCTGTAACCCAGAGCCTTAACCACTGAGCTATCACTACCTCAGTAAGAGAAACAGGGTAAACAGTGCTTTCCTACTGTTCCAACAGTAGATAGCTATTGTTTAATAGGTAAGAAATGGCTGGTATAGTGATGAAAAAAAGGATTGACATTATTGTTATTACATATACATTATACACATTGCATTGGTATAGCAGCTATAAAAAGTCATTCTGTAATGATCTCTTTGGCTTACAAAAACATAAATATGCAGCTCTTCATGTTCCAATAAACAGAAGTCCTAAAGACTTTCCTGTGGCTTCAACCCTAAAGAAAATACTTTACCTTTACAAACAGCTAACAGTGGATTAGAATGAGTGCAATAATTTACAGTACAGACCAAAAGTTTGGACACACCTTCTCATTCAAAGAGTTTTCTTTATTTTCATGACTATGACAATTGTAGATTCACACTGAAGGCATTAAGGGCTATTTGACCAAGAAGGAGAGTGATGGGGTGCTGCGCCAGATGACCTGGCCTCCACAGTCACCGGACCTGAACCCAATCGAGATGGTTTAGGGGTGAGCTGGACCGCAGAGTGAAGGCAAAAGGGCCAACAAGTGCCAAGCATCTTTCGGGGAACTCCTTCAAGACTGTTGGAAGACCATTTCAGGTGACTACCTCTTGAAGCTCATCAAGAGAATGCCAAGAGTGTGCAAAGCAGTAATCAAAGCAAAAGGTGGCTACTTTGAAGAACCTAGAATATGAGATTTTTCAGTTGTTTCACACTTTTTTGTTATGTATATAATTCCATATATAATTCCACATGTGTTAATTCATAGTTTTGATGCCTTCAGTCTGAATCTACATTTTTTATAGTCATGAAAATAAAGAAAACTCTTTGAATGAGAAGGTGTGTCCAAACTTTTGGTCTGTACTGTACATAAACCTGTGGTTTTCAATACAGGCAGCACTAGTGTAAAATATGTGCTGCTATAGACAAATAAACAGCCCCTGACCAAGCACAATTAGTAGTATATGCTCTAAACTGTTTAAATCAGTATTTTCAATTAGCCAGGAATATATCTTCACCGGTGGATGGCGTGTCTGTGACCTCAGTCTGTTCATCTCAGACATGTGACTAGGTCATACAGGCTTTAAACGAACTCAGTAAAGGGCAATGCAGTACGCAACAAGATAAAAATGCACACCGATATCTTGGCCAAGGCGCTTATCAAGAGGAAGTGTGCACTTAATGGGGCCAGATCATAAAAGCACAGTAATGGAGGAAGTACAGGTTAAGAGAACAGCTTTGACTTTGACTCATTGTCTTAAATAACAATGACTCCATTTAGTGTAATAATAATAGCCTGCTGAGAGGGAATAATGAAGACATAATAACAGAATGAACATATACACAATGTTATAAGAATATTTGGGATTGATTAGTTAGTTACATAGACAATTTGATGTCATCACACTAATACATAGCAGCTTTTGCATTGTTCATGCAGTCATGTATTGTTCACGTGTCATGCTCCAATTCAGATATCGGCAAGATTTTTGGGAGGTGGGAGGAAACGTAAAGCCTGGAGGAAACCCATACAGATTTGGAACAAACGTAAAGCTGTGCATAGACCCAAGCTCATAAGGAAACTACAGACCCTGGCACAGTGACGCTGCATTAATTTGTGTTCATCAAAATCTAAGGCTAAATTAAATAATCGTATGCCGACTTTTGCAATAGCAAACATCATGCTTCTTTCGATTATGTCAACCGTCAACAGTCTACAAGAGAATCCAATTCTCTGAACAGGCTACAGCATACAATCATGGCCACTTTAGACTACACTTTTGATCCTCCATAAACTTTGCGGGCATCTCCATTGCCCATTTTAAGGGCTGTCTCAATTGCAAAATCTGTCCAGTGCACTAAAATGTTCATTCCTTAAATAAATCCTCCCCCAAAAACTGAGCAGTGTAGGTTTTTGTAAAAAAAAACAAAAGAACTGTCTTTTCATTTGAAGTTCTAACTGTCCAACTATTAAAAAATAAACTAGCTAGAATATTTTCCAATTTAACTGTATACTCATGTCCCAAAAATCAGTGTCTTACTGTGAAGTGAAGACCCTGGGACCTTACCAGTGCCCAAACTCTATGTACTAATAGACAACCTAGGGAGCTAAGAAGCTAAATGAGACACTCTCTTTGTAATGTTAACAATCACACACATCTAAACAGCAAAACACAACATTATATATAAGGAACATTATGTTCACCTCCACTTCATAAAGTAATGTTGAGTGTATCTTGAACCCGAACGTGTCAAGCCTTGCTCTTCTGTTTTTGACCTTGCTGCGATTCATGTCTGAGATGTATGGATTTTACCCTGATGTTTTCAAGCATTGTTTTTCTGACTTCTAACTGCATTCGCATCTATCTTTCACTTGATGTGACATTACAGTAAAGCAGGAGGACGGTTATAGTGTCTATCATGGAATAGATGTAAACACAAGCATTATGTTTAGAAAATACCAAGGGGAATTTTCCAAAACTCTATATAAAAGGGAAAACCTTATACAGTATTCTTGGAAACTAGACAAAACAATACATTTTGTTAATTCAATGAGCTGATTGGATTCATTTTTTAAGATCGAAAACTGGATGGGAGACACAGTAATTGCACAGAAATCTACTTTTGTAGCAAATAAATATAAGTCGGGAGTAGTTACTTTTGTATTGCTGATCTACAATGTGTAAAGTAAGTGTGAAGTCAGTAATGAATTTTAGTGTCCAATGTAAAGAAATATTCCTCCAAACAATTCTTTCAGCTTTGTTTGACGCTAAAACTATATATATTTAGCTAATTTCTGTTCTCTAATTCCGTTGATTTCCATTTCCTTCAAATTTACAATAAGTATTCTGAAACTTGAGTCATAAATTTAAGAAATGCAGAAGCTGGATATATGCTAGCAGTGGAAGACAGTGTGAGCTTGATTTAAGTGCATCTATAATAGTCAGAACAGAGGCACAAGTCAAGACACAGGCACAGTTATAATAGATGACTCCATATTGAAAAATATTACAGGCAGGAAACAAACTAGGAATGCTGGGTAATCAGGGTTTAAATGTGCACTTAAATGAAACAAAGAAACAGCAGGTTATATACAGACTAACTAACAGAACTAACACTAAAAAGATGAACACAATAAGATAGTGAACCAATGACAAAGCATAGACTGGACTAAAAACATGAGCTTATAGTAATGTAAACATAAGGCATGATGTGAAGCAGAGATTGATACAGTAATTATACAGAAACCTTATTTACACCATAGTTTGCATTTACACTTTTTATGTCTCTTGATTTGCTCACCTTGATGATCATAATTTTTTCAGAATTTTATGTAACAGCACATATGAACCAAAAGTGTATTTTTGGTTTTTAACTGTCAAACAAAGCTTGAGCATTTAATCATGGCTGAACACAACATGTTAGAGAGAGTTTCGAAAAACATCCAAAAGTTCACACAAATTTATTTAATCGGACCTTGGGGGGCAAAAAGCTGACTAGTCTAATCAATTAAAATGAATGTAGGACACACATGAAAAGGGCTATTTTCAGTGAGCACATTCAAATAACCTGAAAAATGACTTGTCCAATATGTTTTTCAATAGAAGATAAAGTTTTATTTTAGCTTTAGAAGAAAATCAATAACATGGACATTCTTTCCAGTTATGAAGCAGTTCTGAATGTGAGGACGCAAGCCAAAGCTGTTTGGATGGAAATGGTATAAAAGAGAAATGCCAACATCTGTCAGCAAAGATATTAGGCTTCTTGGTTTTATTCTCTTTGCCCACAACTATGTGAAGAATGTAGTGTTTTTAAGTTTCTTGATTATTTTTTTTGTAAATGATTGGATGTTTACAAAAAAAAAAGAATAAAAATGGACATAGGGCAGAACAATATTAAAGCATTGAACATCATGTGGAATTTTTAACGGTCAGTTTTACATGTAATTGTAGGTCTGTCATATCATATAGAATATCACAAGACAAATTAGGATCTGTGTTTGTTAATGTAATTGGTATCATATACAATGTAATTATTTTTGCTGTATTCTTAGAGAAAATAAAACAGCAGGTCATTAATGATGAAATTAATATTTAGTACATGTGAAATAAAATTGTGCTAATTTTACTTTAAGCAAAAAGTGAGATTACCCTTCGCTGTTGCTTTTTAAAATATAATTGTCACAAAAAAGGGCAATTGGATGATCAAGCACGATCCATGACAACAATCAAGATGATCATCTGTGTCCCTCTGACCATAAAACATCTTCATGAATTGCAAAAAAGGGTATTAAACATAACTAACAAACATTTAACAAGCCAAATAAGTACATATGTATCCCAAACTTTTATTGGCTTTGTTCAAATACTATTTATTGTCTTTTGTTGTAAAGTAAGACATTTCAGACATTTTTACCTATATTTTATGGTATGTAAGTATACAGTAGGTGATACTTTATTTAACTTTATTGTCATTTCAGCTATATAATTTTTTTTTTAAAGTGAAACAGGGGTTTGAAGATCGCTGCAATTTTAGCAACATTTTCTCAACTTTCTTAAATGCTATAAGAAAGGAATTTCAGGTGTATTCATTTTCCCCTTTAAACCTCAGTTTGTCTCAGGGTTTGTCTGAAGAATTTCCCCAATACTGTTTTTTCAGTAACTCAATCTTTTGGATGTGCCACACGAATAGCCTGAATAAAGTCGGTCTACTTTTGATAGCCTAAAGATTGCACTTACTCAAAAGAGTTCAGTCTCATTCATTATTTAATTGACAACATCACTGGGAATCTATAGGTTTAAAGCTAATGGACTCAAAAATGGCTAATGTTTATATGGAAGATCATTTTAACACACTTAGTCCTGCTTTGCATTATAACACACTGTAGTGGAAGATGAATGCCTTCTAATTGCACTTTGTATGGGTCAAAAAAGGTAAGTGGTTGTGGGTTTTTTTGTCTGGTTCTTCTCCATGTTTTTCTTAGGGAGTTTTCTTCTTGTCATAGTAAAGGTCAGTCCATGTCCAGTTTAAAAATATAAAACAAAATCATTATAAAAAATTATTTAAAATGTTATAATTATCTAAAATAAAACAGCCATCAAACTGTACATACTTACAAGGCTAATGTATGGCTGGCCAGATTTACTCCAAAAGCACTGGGAATGCCTAGCATATGTATCAAAGCAATGCTAAGCTAAAAAAAAGTAGTTGCATTATGGGGTATAATATCCTCAAAATAATAGTAAAACCATTTATCATGTGACAGTCCTGGGGTATCAACATCATGCTCCCATCTGGTGAAGGCTTAAGTGTTATGTCTGAACCTGACATTTTTGGTAATAATTTCTATTATAATTGTAAATAAACTATGTTTTTTTAAAAAGTAGAAAAAAACCTACAGAAGAATCCTCAGAATCCCTAAATCCATGTAGTTCATAAAGTGCTCAAGACAACTAAGTAATGATAATATGGGTGAATGCAGATTTTTCTGAAAGGTCAAATGTTTTGAGATTCTACCAGCTATCAAAAAATCTGGTTAGGGTAAAAATGATGTTTTTTGTGATGCACTAGGCATTTGTTTTTTTATAGTTTCGATTGCACCAACTGATTAAGGATTTCAGATTCATTAATTCCAAGATTCTTTAGGAAATAATCTTTTCCTTTTACTTTACCTAATAAGCATTATTTTCCCAATCCAGAATCCTATTCAGGCATTATATAGTGAAAAAGCACTACTACTATGGAAAGGACATTCGAATGTATTATTGTTCGAATGTTTTATCAATTACAGTGAAGAATGACTCGTTTTTCGTCTAAAACTCTAAAAACAGTTTGTGAGCAAACTTTACTTAGCTGTTTGCATTCATTTGCCTGCATAGGTAGGTTGCTTTGCCCACTTTGCACACTGGACACAAAATATAATTGCAAAAGAGCACAGCAGTGTTTACAAAAGTGGGTAGACACTTAACCTTGACAGTCATACCTGACATCAATGCCAGACCTTACAAAACCTCTTGTGGCTGAATAGGCAAAATCCCCACAACCACATTCCAACATTTTGTGGAAATCCTTTCCAGAAAAATGGATTATGCAAAGGAGGGTCCCTGGTTTTGGGATGGGATATTCAATGACATGGTAGAGTGCATTAAGATAATATAAATCATACATAGCTGGATTATTCCACTTATACCATTGCCATTTCAGTTCAATTTAGCAATACTATTTGTATAGAACATTTAACAATAAAAAAAGTCCCAAAGCAGCTTTACAGAAATACATAGATTACAAATATATTTTTTAAATGTATAACTTGTTAATACATTTGTCACAAATGAGATGGTATGAAGAAACCTGGAAAACAAGCAGACACAGAAGAGAACCCATCCTCATCTGGGTGACACCAATTGTCAATTTATCATAGGTTTATAATTTCAAAGTCAAAATGAAGTATAGATGTACACTGATGGGCATTTTAATGCAAAACTGTTTAGATTTGAGGGATAAGAGATGGCCCACCACACCCCCATCAACAAACTTAAGTGAATGCATAAGAGTCAGGGGATGACAGAATCCAAACATTCCAGTTTACCAAAGAACTCAATAACCATAATCCCTCTAGATCTGTTCCTATACCTAAGAAAAAGCTATTCACAAAAAGTTTGACTAAACAAATAAGTTTTCAACTTAGACTTGAACAATGAGACTGTGTCCGAGCCTTGAACACTAATTAGAAAGCTGTTCTTACCCCTGATGTAGACATTAAGTATGGTATCACTTCATTATTTTAGATACAAACAAATAGCTGTCACCTTTTGATCAAACCTCTGGAATATCCAGACAGAAAGCCAAAATAATCCAATCTGGAGGTGACAAAAGCATGAACCAGATTTTCTGCCTGCAACACATTACGTCACCAAAATATGCAATACATTGCACTCATGTGCTTTGTTTGCTTTGCCCAGTCAAGGTCCTGAATTGATTGCTTTTCTGAGTTACTTTCATTTCCAGCATCTTGCTTCGGGCCTTCTTTCTAGATATGAAAAATAAAACATATTACAGTGTGCTTGGCAGCAGTAAAGATTACACCATGCAGATGTTTTCTCACTCAGCTGTTCAATGTCAATGTGACCATGTGTTCACGACTTGTGGTACCTCCTCCATCAATGCACCACATATCTTCCAAAGGTTTTTGATATTTCCTTTTAGTTTTTTCAGAATCAGATGCATTTCTGTTTTAATTTAGTTTTGGGCTTGTGATTTTACTTACTTAAAATTTTCTATTTAATACGCTCCTTCTTTTAGATTTTTTTGTTTTGACCCTTGATTGTGTTTTTGTTATTGAAAATGTATACTGTTTTGATTTTGCCTACCTGGGTTTTGACCCCTGCTATTGACTTTGACAGTTGTTTTTGGATTAGCCCCAAAAAAGCAGCACTCTGAAGGTACACACTTGTGACCTACGTTCATTGACTGCATGTAACACCCGCACTCACTTTTAACATTGAACTCATGATTAACCCTGCATTGTGTTTGGTACTTTGATCCTGTGAGAGATTATAATACATTTTGTCACATGCTTTAGAGTGACTGTATGAATTATGTTGCTGTAGGCTTATTAGGCAGCATCTTTAATAAGTTTACACCCTGTCTTTTCATTACATTTTAGAGGGATGTCCTGTTTTTGGTACAGTAAAGTCACTGTGGTACTATACACCCAGAACAGATAAAGAGGAAAAAGAAGAAGAAACCAAATCAACAACAGAGTGTTAGATCGCACTCCATGTAAACTACTAAAAGAAGTGGTACATACAGCTGGAGAGCCTCTGCGAAATATTATTACTCCTCACTATGTTTAGGTCCCTAAACATGCTTAAAACCTTTAATTTGGCAGGTATTAGATCCCTCATTAAGAAACCTAATTTGGATCCAAACGAACTATCAAATTACAGACCCATTTCAAACCTACCATTTGTATCAAAGATTTAAGAAAAGATGATCTGGTCCCTAGTTGTGCTGTTCACTAGTTGTGCTGGTTGCTAGTTGTCTCTGTTATACTAGCTCACCTGTTTTGAGAACAGATAAGAATGTGCACGCACCTACATTTCACCACGTAGGTTTTACAATTGTTTAGACACCCTAGGTAGAGGGCAGGTGCCATCCATTGTATTTTTCTGGTAGCATAGCCTAGTGTAGTCAGCTAGTCTGTTGCTGTTTGTTAGTTAGGTTAAGCTTTTAAAATACAGCCTAGAGTAGACCTTTTTCTTATGGTAATTTCTTTGGCTCTGTCTATGTTTTATTGCCAGTGTGAGTCTAGTCTTTTTGACTTTTTGAGAATACTTCTGGAATCTGTTTGTTACCCTACTGCACTTGACCATTAAAGCAATAACTACTCTAAACTCTGGTCCTACTTTTTGTCCAAACAACCCACAACAACTAAATGGTTATTGTTCCCACACAAGTTAAAAATGGGGTCCCACAAGGTTGAGTTCTAGGACCCTCATCAAAACCTATATCTAGTTCTATATCTCATCAAAACCAGATTAAACATCTCAATTGAAATGAGAACAATGGGATATCGGTTGCGCTGGTGCAACCCCGACGAGGTAAAGAATTAAAAGATTCGATGATTAATAACTTTCACACACACTCCTGAATTAATGGTAGTTTTCAATCGTCAGTGTTTTGTATTGATTTAAGATTTATAATCGCACCCTTGATGTCACCCAAATTAGGATGTTTTCCTTTTGAGTCTGGTTACTTGAAAGGTTTTTCTTCATTCATCTAGAGCAGTGATTCTTAACCTGGTTTCGATCGAACCCCAGGGGTTCGGTGAGTCAGTCTCAGGGGTTTGCCAGAGGTCAAGACACACATCCGACTCATATGATTCGTGATGACACGCCCCGCTTAAGTAGGGTTCGGTGGATGCGCATATGAAACTGGTGGGGGTCAGTACCTCCAACAAGGTTAAGAACCACTGATCTAGAGACAATTTTTCTTTGCCACAGTTGCTCCAGGCTTGTTCATCAGGGATAATTATACATAATTCACTTTAATTCATAAGTTTTGTCAATTGTGAAAAGCGCTATAGAAATATCTTTGAAAAACAACAGTCACAAAAATCTTAAAGAAACAGCTGATCTATATTTTGGGGCAAAGTAAAATCACTTAATTGATGATCAGTTTATGATAGTTCCTTTGGAACATGAGTTTGAACATATTTGTGTCAGTAATTTTGAGCACTGTCACGTCTCATTAAAAAAGTGACATTTTCTGGTCGCGGTAGCATATAAGGTGTGAACAGTTCTGACGATTTATCTTTGGTTACATTTTTCCCTTACATTAATTCATAAGTTTTGTCAATTGTGAAAAGCGCTATAGAAATATCTTTGAAAAACAACAGTCACAAAAATCTTAAAGAAACAGCTGATCTATATTTTGGGGCAAAGTAAAATCACTTAATTGATGATCAGTTTATGATAGTTCCTTTGGAACATGAGTTTGAACATATTTGTGTCAGTAATTTTGAGCACTGTCACGTCTCATTAAAAAAGTGACATTTTCTGGTCGCGGTAGCATATAAGGTGTGAACAGATCTGACGATTTATCTTTGGTTACATTTTTCCCTTACAAAAAGTTACAATTTGAATATGGGTGTGACATTTTTTATATCCATTGTATCTGGTTTAATAGGTGTGTTACAGCAGGCTAATTACCAAAATGTGCTGGAGGTATCAGTCTCAGTGATGATTTACTTGTGTATAACATCTAACATAAATGTTTTTTGGGAATATACTGTGTTTGACAGATGCGTAACACATTAGTGTTATGTACCCATCCATGTAATGCATATCAGGGCTGAATACATTTGTTTCCTTGGTTCCAAGGTTCAGGTAAGATTTATTCATTTACCTTTCATTGCTGCCCAGTAGATTCAATGGCAAAAGAAAAAAAATCAGCCCTACTTTCTATGGAGATCAGCAAAACTCATTTAGAGTGAAAATTTAAACATTAAACACTTCACACTGGTGTTATGCATACTAATACCTTTCAGTTCCACCACATGTCAGCAAAATCTGAATGACAGCATTAGCTTGTACTAGGCAGGTTAGTTAGTGTGCACAGATGATTTTTCCAGAATAATGAACATGCATGTAAAATAACTGATGGAACTGAATGAAATAAGGTCAGGTCATGTTCTTACTAAGGAATTAATATTGTATAATTTTGTTCCTTTCTATTAGTTTTAAAAGAAATGGATTTAACTTGCTTACTACCTGGTCATATCCTCAGTTTTGTTTTGCTTTTTATCTACCACTCAGCCTAGTCAATGAAAGTTCCTTAGAAACAAGGAATGTCTCTAGGTTACATATGTAACCCTAGCTCGAGGGAACCAGACGCTGCGTCAACAACGCTTTGGGAACGCTTCTACGTGTCCACGCTCTGAATCACAGGTGTAATCTGTCCAACTGAAAAAGGCTATGTCACTGGCGGGGTAACGTAAAACAACCAGGAAGCCATCTCAGGAAGTAAAGGAAGCACTGCAGAGATGCAGGGAGTGTGCCCTGGAGACACAGTGTCTCGTTCCCTGGAGTAACCTAGAGACGTTCCCTTGTAGGAACTCGAGCTGTGTCAACAATGCTTTGAGAACGAGTCAGAGAACCACCTATCTAGGTGTAGTGTGGGATATATGATGATCTCTAATGTTGAGCTATTTCATTAAGTATTAAGTGTCCAATACCACCAGATTGACCAATCTTTGGCACAGCTAGGTCTAAGGACTGAGGGGCCAGGAGTCGCACTAAGGTCAAGGTTGTAGGACCTGATGTAGTTCAGCAGGGTGAACCAGCCCGCAGCATTGCAAATGTCCATCCCTCTTTGAGAGATACCCCGGAAGACAAGGCCTTAGAGGGGCTCGGTAAAAAAGGAAGAACTAGAGGGCGCAGTGCGAAGTTACATGAGTTGCAAACAGGTCTACTTGTGCCCTGTAAAATCTTCTCCACCACCTCTGGGCCTTCATTCTTCAGGCCATTGCCTCACAATGGGGTCTGCTCCTTCATTCAATCGCCCTGGGATGTCTAGTGCTCTCAGTAAGATCAGCTTCCTTTGGGCTCACAGGCGGATCTGTCATGCCAGCTTGTAAAGGAGGCGAGAGCGCAGACCCCCCTAGTGGTTGATGTAAGAGACCACCGAGGTGTTGTCTGTATAAACCAGCACATGATGGTCACTTAGGTCTGAAAGAAAATGCTACAATGCTAAAAGCATGGCCAGCATCTCCAGGCAGTTGATGTGCCACGAGAGATGGTGCCCTTTTCATAGACCTTGGGCGGAGTGGCCACTCATGACCACCCACAACCTGTGAGGGAGGTGTCTGTCGTTAATGTTTCACGCTGACAAGGACTCCCCAACACGGGTCCCTGTAATCTCTCCAGATGTAAGGCCACGTGACCTTGATTGTGTGAAGTGGGTTGTCCTTTCGGGAAACCATCTCTCCCTGAGTCACCACTGTAGGGGTCGAATGTATAGGTGGCCAAGTGACACCATGTTGGATGCAGCTGCCATCAGACCCAGCAGTCTTTGAAACTGCTTTACTGGCCTTCTCTCACTTTCTTGACAGCCGTGAGGATAGACTCGACTCGTGCAGGAGACAGCTGCGCCCACATAATGGTCAAATCCCACACTATGCCTAGATAGGTGGTTCTCTGTACCAGAGAAGGTACACTTTTCTTGCCGTTCAGTCTTAACCCCGATTCCTTTATATTAGTGAAAACGACATCTCGATGCCGGGTCGCCAAGTGCGCTGATCGAGCCAATATCAACCAATATCAACCCCGGAGTCTAAGCTGAGCCAGAGCCACCTCCACACACTTTGTGAAAGTGCAGGGTGAGAGTGCAAGGTTCACTTTTCAAACCTTGCACTGTGCCAAACTTCCTCTGTACCTCTAACACTGCTTAACTGGTCCCTTGACCAGTGGTGGAAAGCACTTAACCTAGGTGTCCTACCTAACTGTTCTTAAAATACTTAAATTAGCACTTTCATTACAAAACGTTGACTGAATACTGATTATTTTACTACATTACTTTTCCACTAGTGTTCTTTTATCCCAATAGTATTATTAGTATTTTATGACCAGTAACAGGGCATTTATTGAAAGGATTCAAGGATTCCTCTAAGTCACCCTGGATAAGAGTGTGTGCCAATTTCTGAAAATGCTTAATTTAAATGTATACATGTAAAAATGAAATGCCTTCCACAGCAGATGCAAAAAAGGAAAACCTACTTTAATAATGTTTTACAGCTGAAATGGAGAATAAAATGTTGATATATTCCAGAGCGCACAAAATATCAAGACCATCACACTGGGAAGAAAGTCATGCAGCATTGTTCAGTGCCTGGGATGAAAAAGAAATGCTTTTTACCATTAGTAACTAGTATAATCCATTATAGTTAAACCTTGACACAAAGCTTTGTAATAAGCAAAAAACTATTACGCATACTCACAGAAAAGTGCTCAGTGACCGACATGGATCATTCATGATTGTCATTTTGTTAAATGTTTAAATCTGGCAATCATCCAGTGTTTTTCTACATGTGATCATCAATGTCTTAGTATTTTATTGCCATGTTTGTACTTGTCACTATATAAGCTTAACTCTGGCATTTGCTAACATTCCGAGATATATTTATCACCAGTTGCACCCACATCATTCTTTCAACAATGTCAAGCTCGGTGACGTTGACCATCTGTTCTAAGATTCTCCACTGATGATGCCTGGGTGGTCAGCATACTCAGCATACCACAGCACTCACCCAGCTATGTTAAAAGTGCCTGTAGATTGTAAAGCTAATAGCAATTTTTATTTGGAGAGCCTTTCTGGGTAAATCATAAATGAGGGCTCTATCAAATAAAGCCCATTCAACTGGAACTTTAATTAAGATCCGACCACATGTTCTCATGAATGCAAATTAGTTCATGTTGGCTTTGAACGAAAAGTCTTTAACAGTTAAAGTTACTGAGAGTGGTAAAGCTGAAAGAGTTATAGTTTTTTTTTTTTTATTCTATTTGTATGAAATCTTATGCAATTTTTCTTCCACATTTATGCAGGGGGAAACAAGTTATGACTGCTAGCATTAAGACTTAAGTCTGTCATGCACTGACTGTATATTTTTGTATATGTATTTAAATATATATTTTTTGAAGGTTGCATAATTATTTATTATAAGCAGTTTTGGATTATCGAATTGTTTATATTACCAATATGTAGTTTTTTCCCCCTTATGAAATACATTGAGAACAAAAAAATCTAATAAATTAAACATTTCCACACTTTACATGGCACATACTTGACATAATTAATGTTAAACCTCTTATGTTTCTCACGAAATAATAAACCAAAATGTATTTTTTTACTCCAAACGTAGCGCAAAGCATAATTCATCATTCGTTCTTCTGCCTTCAGTGAACACTTTATCGAGGTGAGGGTCATGGTGGATACCGGAAACACTGGGTATGATGTATAACACACCCAGAATGAGATTTTAATACATCTCAGCGCACCATGCACACAAACATCATACCCTCATTCATATCTAGTCAATCTAAATATCCAATAAACCTGTGAAGAACCCAGAGGAACATGCAAGATTGAAATGAGGACCTTAAAGCAGAGATCTTGCCTTGCACACTACATTGCGCTGCAAACAGTTTAAATGTGGTTTACAAAAATGGCAAAAATGTTCTTGTGAATTAAAAATTTCTTTATAATTTCATGGTATCAAGCCTGATCTGAAACTCTATGACTTGTTTCACACCAGTGTTGTAACTGTAAAAAATTCCAATGTGGCCAAATCTAGTCATGCAAGGTTCACATAAATGGCAGTATACCGCCATGAACTGCAGAGGATAAAAGGGTTAGATAATAATTGCTCTAAGAAAACATGCTAATGCCAGTGTCAGTTTAAAAGAGATTTACAGTATAACTAAAAGCATGTCTTACTGCAGGTTTTCTATTGGTTATTATGTACGTGTATCTTTGCATGTGCAGGCTTTAGGGTGACTGATTTAAATGTCAAATAATCAGAGATAAAAAGTAGTGAAGTACAAATACATCGTCACTGTACTTTAGTAGATTTTCTTGTATCAGTAATTTACTTCACTATTTATTTTTTCTTTCACTCATTAAATTCTTTACACAAATATCTGTACTTTCTACCTCTTACATTTTCACACCAGGCTCGTTAGTCAAGTTTATTTATATAGCACTTTTCACAACAGACATTGTCTCAAAGCAGCTTTACAGAAATCAACAGTCAAGGTAAATGGTGTGTATTTATGACTGTGGCAAGGAAAAACTCCCTTAGATGTTATGGGGAAGAAACCTTGAGAGGAACCAGACTCAAAAGGGGAACCAATCCTCATTTGGGTGACATCAAGAGTTTGATTATAAATATTTGAACAATACAGAACACTGGAGTGTAAGATTATGAGTAATGTTCTTTCCCCAGTCTTATACAGTCTTTATGGTTATAAAACTAGGAGCTACTGAGCAACTCATAAAATAGCTCAACATTTGCGATCATCACAGATCCAACACTAGCTTCTCCATGCCAGAGCTTTTAAACACTCCAGGAGGTCCAATGTCAAAACTCCACACATGAAGTGGGATCCAGCTGGGACTGGTACGTCTCTGGGTGGTACGGGAAGTTTGCGAGTTTCGCATCTATCTCTTTAAAAGTCCATATTCTTTGTGATTTGGGACGTGACTGGAGCTGGCCAAACCTCAGGATGGGGTGAGAAAGAGAAGCAGTGGAGAGAAATTAGCGTAGCTGCTGTTCATGATATTAACAGCACAAGTTGATAATGTGCATTTGATCAGATGTTCTGGAGCACAAGGTTATGATGTGAGACGTATGTTATGTGTAGGCTTTGCTAAAAAGATCTGCACTTAAACTATGAGAGTGTGTCTGAGCCCCGAACACTGTCAGGAAGACTATTCCAAAGTTTAGGAGCTTAATGTGAGAATGATCTACCGGCTTTAGTGGACTTTGCTATTTTAGGAACTACTAGAAGTCCAGAGTTTTGAGATCTCAAGGAGCGTGACGGATTGTAGCGTGTTAAAAGACTGGATAGATACATGGGAGCTAAACCATTTAGTGTTTTAAAAGTAAGAAGCAGTAGTTTGTAGTCAATTCTAAACTTAACAGGTTTAGGGACGATAAGATTGGGGTTATATGATCATATTTTCTTGACCTTGTGAGAACTCTGGCTGCCGCATTCTAAACTAACTGGAACTTGTTTATTAATGATGCAGGACATCCACCTAGTAATGCATTACAATAATCTATTCTGGAGGTCATGAACGCATGGACGAGCTTCTCTGCATTTACATTTACATTTGCGGCATTTAGCAGACACCCTTATCCAGAGCGTCAGATATAGATAACATGTTTCTTAGCTTAGAAATATTTCTAAGGTGGAGGAAGGCTGTTTTTGTAACTTGTTTGATATGATTTTTAAAGACAAGTTGTTGTCTAAGATAACTCCCATGTCTTTTACCCTTGAACTTGTAGTTACAGAACATCCGCCTAAAGGTTGAAATGCTGGAGCTTCTGTGTACTGGTTTTTGGGCTGATGAGCAAAATCTCCGTCTTATCAGTATTTAATAGTTAAAAGTTATGGGTCATCCAGTCTTTTAATTCATTAATACACTCAATTATCCGAGCTAATTGAGCTGTATCGCCTGGTTTTGATGAGATATATAGCTGGGTATGATCAGCATAACAGTGGAAGCTAATTCCATGCCTTTTAATAATATTTCCTAAGGAAAGCATGTATATTGTGAAAAGCAGGGGTCCTAGAACTGAACTTTGTGGCACGCCATAATTTCCTACCATTAACCTGGATAGCTCTCCATTTAAGTCTACAACATGGTAACGATCAGACAGGTAGGATTTAAACCAGCTTAATGCCTGTTCCTGAATGCCGATATAAATTTGTAAGCGATCTAGGAGGAGATCATGATCTATAGTGTCGAATGCAGCACTAAGATCTGGTAAAAATAACAGCGAGATGAAGCCTTGGTCTGAAGGTAAAAACAGGTCTTTAGTGATTTCAACTAGAGCAGTTTCTGTGCTATGATTGTATGAAAACCTGACTGAATCTCTTTAAAGATATTGTTCTCTTGTAAGTGGGAACATAACTGGGCAGCGACAGAAGATTTTCCAAAATCTTAGACATCATCTACATGAATATTAAAATCTCCTACAAGCAGCACTTTATCTGAATTGATCAGGAGGTCTGAAAGAAAACTAGCAAACTCTTGAAGAAAATCAGCGAAGGACCCTGGGGGTCTGTACACGGTGGCCAGAGTTAGAGACAGTATGGGTTTTCTATGTATGTCTGCGAGTACAACTTTAAGAACGAGAACTTCAAATGATTTAAAGCTGAATCCTAATTTCTGACTAACCTTAAGAGAGGCACTATAAATGGTTGCTACACCCCCCCACGACCATTGGACACTACCAAATATGGAGATGATCATGTGGAGGGATACCTAATCTTAACTAAACAAAATTATAAACAGTTTTGTTTTTTCACCTATTTTTCATGAGCTGAACTCAAAGGTCTAAGACTACACAAAAGGCCTAATTCCCTCAAATATTGTTCACAAGTCTGACTAAATCTGTGTTAGTCAGCATGCCAATTGCACGCTCCCTCAAAATTTACGACACCTGTGGCATTGTGCTGTGTGATAAAACTGCACGTTTTAAAGTGGCCTTTTTTTGTGGCCAGCCAAAAGCACACCTGTGCAATAATTATGCTGTCTAATCAGCATCTTGATATGCCACACCTGTGAGGTGGATGGATTCTCTCATGTGGAGGGATACTTATTCTTAACTAAACAAAATTATAAACGCAACACTTTTGGTTTTTCCCCCATTTTTCATGAGCTGAACTCAAAGGTCTAAGACTACACAAAAGGCCTAATTCCCTCAAATATTGTTCACAAGTCTGACTAAATCTGTGTTAGTCAGCATGCCAATTGCACGCTCCCTCAAAATTTACGACACCTGTGGCATTGTGCTGTGTGATAAAACTGCACGTTTTAGAGTGGCCTTTTTTTGTGGCCAGCCAAAAGCACACCTGTGCAATAATCATGCTGTCTAATCAGCATCTTGATATGCCACACCTGTGAGGTGGATGGATTCTCTCAGCAAAGAAGAAGCGCTCACTAACACACATTTAGACAGATTTGTGAACAATATTTGAGAGAAATAAATCTTTTGTGTACATAGAAAAAGTCTTAGATCTTTTAGTTCAGCTTATTAAAAAAAAGGGGCGTGGTGTTGCGTTTGAGCAAATAATCGGGTTTCTGACAGACCTCGTTGTGATACAACTACAAATGTAACTATTACACAGGACTGCACTCAGTGTGAGTGAGGAAGTCCATTAAAGATCATCATACAAAAATGCAACAGAGACACCATCATTCTATTTAATTGATACAAGCATATTGGTTCGATTTTCCGACTTCTCACAACACCTTTCATCTTCAGTACTGTTCTGGGTGTATATTCATAAAATGTCTAATTACTTTTGGCAATAACTTCTGAAATGAATTCTCAAATGCTCTATAAATACAATGTCTTACATTAGTCCATCAGTGCGATCTTTACAATCTCACAAATTGATCACTGAAATTTTGTTATATTTACCTATACTTTGGGACACATATCTATAAACATATCTATAAATTCTATATTTAAAAAATATTAACTTGTAGATCAGTGGTTCTTAAGCTGGGTTCGATCGAACCCCAGGGGTTTGGTGAGTCAGTCTCAGGGGTTCGGCGAAGGTCAAGACACACACCCGACTCATATGATTTGTGATGACACGCCCCGCTTGGCCATCATTGGAAGGGTTCGGTGGATGCGCATATGAAACTGGTGGGGGTCAGTACCTCCAACAGGGTTAAGAACTACTGCTGTAGATGCTGTTCTTTGACAGACAGTTTATTGGATTTTGACATTTTTGACTAGTTGAAAATGTGTTATATCTCTTTTTACATTCATGTTTTGCTTCCTTTCTCAGGGCAAAAATCGAATGCTGTGGGGTCACAAACAGGGCCATGAACATTAGATATGGTCCGATTCATTTGGAGCATTTTTGGCCCAAATTGAAAATTGACAAAAAAAAAATGTCTGCTTACAGTTTGAGCACATTGGTAGCGAACACACTTATCTTTTAACAAACTTTTATCAAGGTTCACCACATTTGCATGGAATTCAAATACTTTTTTTTTGTGGTCTTATTTTCATTGAGTTAGAATGTGGCTCTGGTTGAAAAATATGAAATGCACAATGGAAAACATTTTAAAGATAATTCATGCTGATGAGTATTATTATTATTGAGAAGACCCCCCTTTTTTGTTTTTGTAGCCTGATACTACAATCGTTTACAATTACATTTAATCTTATTAATCTACAGTCTGTACACATAATGACATAATGTCTTTAAATTTAATAAAATAAAAAAATACATAATTTACATTTAAAATGTACATAAGTATTCACAGGATTCATCTAAAAGCTGGTCACTCGAGCCAAACTTAGGATTCTGGAAAAAAAATTGCCTTAGTGAAAGAGGTGACCAAAAATCTGATGGTCACTCTGACTGAGCTCCAGAGATCCTCTGTGGAGATAGGATCAAGTTCCAGAAGGACAACGATCATTGGAGCTACTATTAGGCCTCAGTTCTAAACGTTATGTCTGGAGGAAACCAGGCACCATCCCAAAGGTGAAGCATGATAATGACAGTATAATGAGGTGGGGATGTTTTTCTGCAGCAGGGACTAGGAGATTGGACATGGTTGAGGTAAAGCTGAATGGAGCAAAGTACAGAGATATCCTTAATAAAAACCTGTTCCACACTTAAAACCTCATACTGGGCCGAAGGTTCATATTTCAACATGACAACGACCCTAAGCACACAGTCATAAGAATACAGGAGTGGCTTAGGACAACTCTGTGAACTTTCTAGTGTGGCCCAGCCAGGGCATTTACTTTGGAGAGACCTAAAAATGGCTGTCCACCGACGGGTTCTATCCAATCTAACCCAGCTTGAGAGGATTTGGGAAGACTGGCTGGAACTCCATGATACAAGTCTTGTTGTGTAACCCAAAAAAACTTGAGGCTGTAACTACTGCTGAAGACGCTTCAACTAAGTACTAAGTAATAGGTCTGAATACTTGCATACACACATGCATATATATATATATATATTCTATTACATAATCAATGTTTACAGCAGTGTAGCTTGTAGAAGGCACAGCATACTAAAGTGACATTTGTATAAAACATGCAAAGCACTCTTCATGTATGTATACCTTAGGTTGCTTTGTAAAAAACACACTGCTTTGGTGTCCCACTTGTTTTACATTTAGGTGGAGATCTCATTGCTGTGCTTAATCCAAAGGCCACAGCATAATTTTAATACCAAATCATGTAGTGTTGTTTTTAAGATTGTAGATGACCTCTAGAGGACCCCGGAACATTTTCATGTTTATTAACTTAAGAAACTAAAATTGTCCCTCAAAAACCTGAGATTTATTTTTTTCCCAGAATTTATATCAGTGCCCTGATAAAAAAAAAAAACACCTTTCAGCTTGCATTTTTGCAGCACACTGCAAAAATGCAGTTGTGCACAAGATTCTTCTGATAACTAGTGTGTAAATAGTGCAGCCACCTTGGGTTAATATATAATGTGAAGCAAAAATTTGTCTACCTAGAGGGAACGTGTAAATAAAAAATGTAATGTTTGCATGAATATTTCCAGAATCCTCTGGGATGTACAATTTCATAATATAGTGAAATCAAATTTAAATAATAATTATGATTTATATTTTGATTTAAATACTTAAAAAAAAAAATGCATTGCTCTATTTGTAATGTTTCTAACCGGCATAGACAAATGAAGTCAAAATAACTTCTTTTTTCATTTTGTCCTTACTTTGCACTTTTAGCCTGACAGCTTCACCTTTTATGGAGTACTGTGCATGTTATTAAATGCAAATTAACTGTGGTGAACACTCAAATTACAGCTTAATGGGTCATTGGTATTCATTTGTGTATGCACCTGAGAACGAAGACAATTAACACAACTTTTTTAAATGGTTTGTGGTATAAAAATTCTATGTACAGCATATATTAACTAAAACATGTACACGTGATGCCCTTGTTTGGTTTGTACGGAGGCAAATGCAGAGCAGAATGACTAAGCAAAATTTGTCACTCTAG
This sequence comes from Silurus asotus, assembly GCA_024362625.1. Lineage (NCBI taxonomy): Eukaryota > Metazoa > Chordata > Actinopteri > Siluriformes > Siluridae > Silurus > Silurus asotus. The sequence continues at coordinate 7,543,638 of MU591762.1, read as the reverse complement.
TAGCACACCATTCATTAGCATTTATTAACCTACACTATCTACTTCTACAAAAGGCATCACTACTTTTACATATGGAGGAGTAGTGGAGGAGTAGAGGAGTAGAGGAGGAGTGGTAGCTCCAGCGGTTAAGGCGCTGGGTTACCGATTGAAAGGTCGGGGGTTTAAGCCCCGGTATTTACGGTATCGGAAGGTCGGGGGTTTAAGCCCCGGTATTTACGGTATCAGAAGGTCGGGAGTTCAAGCCCCGGTATTTACGGTATTGGAAGGTCAGGGGTTCAAGCCCCGGTATCCCCAAGCTTCCATTCTTGGGCCCTTGAGCAAGGCCCTTATTCCCCTATGCTCCAGGGGCACCATATCATGGCCACAGCGGATCCTCCGCACTTTTGATTTGAAACATGTTTTACGCTGGATGCCCTTCCTAACGCAACCAATTTATCCAGGCTTGGGACCAGCACTGAGTTGCTGGGGATAGTTCCCTGACTTGAAATCGAACCCGGGTCGCGGTGAGAGCGCTGCATCTTAACCACTAGACCACCAGGGGACCCTATCGATGGACTTTGTATAAGGCTGATTATTAATAATACAATATTGCACACGATTAAATAAAAACCAGAAAATCTTGTCTGTGGTAATGTAAACTGCATTACCATTTGTAAATTTACAACCAAGCATAATTTTCTTTTTGCTTCTAATGCAAACCAGTATCATTATTATGAGCACTGAAATCTACCAATCAATGGACTATTGAAAAGATTTTAATTTCCACCAGCAATGTGAATGACTATCCAGAAAATATCTCCCTGGCTGTCTTCCCACATCATTCAAAATCAAGAGTAGGCTAGAAGCCAGGTGATTTAAAAAAAATGCCAACAATGCACATTCTGTCATCCGAAGAAGGTCTGGACCATTCAAGAGCATAACAGAGAGATAATTACTTAGTTTCGCTTTTAGAAAGATGACAGTAATTATAAAGATAATTAGACAGGTTTTTTAAACATCCCACATCATGATATTAAGTCATCCTACTTTTGAATATAATAGTTTAAATGTTTCAAAAGCTTTTTTCAGTTGGTGTAAAAATTAATATTTTCCGCAATCAAAAGCCGAATCTTGAATAAACACTCAATTGATAATAGTTTGTACTACTTTGAATGGTCTTAACAACAAATCCTCTGTAAGCATGAATTAAACAAAAGCACTCCTGAGAGCTTCTTTACTTCTGCTGCAATGGCGTGCTTGGGGAAAAGCTAGAAACAGGGAAACTCTTCTACACAATGGTAAAATCATAATAATGATTAAAATATTTGATGTAACACACATGTACATTTTCCAAAATATATATTATATATTTTGTATAATATATCAGCATTCATTCATTATTATTATTATTATCATTTTTATAATTTTTTTGGTTCTCTGCCACAACTAAAGCAGCCCATCGAGGGCTCATAACAAGCTCGTCAATGGAACCAGGATCGATAGAGGAGACAGATCTGCAGTGTTTACATTTAATCTGTTGTTCAGACAAATAAAGATTTATATTTTTCCATGTTGGACTTCCATCCCATCTTTTTTGTTTGCCCTATGAGTGTACTTTACATGAATGTAGTGCACTGTATCATAGTGAAAAAAAATGTTTTAAAAGAAATCTCTGTGTTAAATCTATATTCTCTAGGGAGCAAACAGACCTGAAAAGTCCCCTGTCTCTTTTAAGACAAAAACTGACATGACATGAATTCCAAAGTCAAACACAGTTCTCAGACCTGTAGCATTAACGATGTGCCACATTTTATTCAAATAGACTTTGGAATGAATGTGTCAGTGACTAAAGTCTGACAAGAAACACTATACAGTATGTGACTAAAGTACAATTAGATGTTTGTCGTCATGTGACATTGTGTGCAGTGAACATGTGACATACAGTGGCTGGTGGTGGTGGGGGGGGGCGTAGTCCAGCACTGTACAGGCACTGCCATGGCAAACCAAATAAATTCAGTAATTGTAATAATATTTTAATTATTATATTTAGAATGTTGAGTTACAATTATTATTATTATTATTTTGTTTGTTGTTGTCGTTGTCATTATAAGTGATAGAAATAATTAACATTTATGCAAATATAAAACTATATAAGCCTAATATTGCACACCCAATCTACATTCATTACGTTAAGTTTAGGCTGAATAAATATAAATATTGTTACAGATTCAATATGTATGTATGAACACATACTATCCTGAAAACCGGACAAAATCTGCTCAATCTGTCAATCTGTCTCTTTACCCACATACAAAAAAAAAACCCTGGGCATGTACTCTTGACAATCTGCTAGCAATCACAGTAATTGTATAGAGAGATTATTTCTGAGAAAGACTTTAATATTAAATTATCCTAAAGCCTGTTTAACTAACTTCCACCAGACCAAAAGGAAGTGGAAAGAGCATATCAATGTACTTTAACAAGGACTGCGTTTACTCTTCAAGCACTCACCGGACACACAAACCAAAGTGATTTGATCGTCTGAGTTCCAAGTCAGGGGTTTATCTTCCAAGTCCTTAAGGAGATTTGTAGGCAAAACATAGTGCTCATGGCACATATCAGCTCAGTCTATTCACTGCAGATCTTATCCTTCGCTGAAGGGGAAAATTGTGCTGTTTACTTGACATAAGTGATACTATACATAGCACAATTTGTGGTGCATTAGAGTCTATATAAAAATTATGGATAGTTGTTCTAAACTTTCAGCTTTACAAATATATTAGACAAACTAGACATTACTGATAAAATGTGCTTGCATAGTTAATAGAGGTCCAATCATTTATACACAACACAGCAGGTGGGCTCTGTACTCCCACTTCCTGAAACCAGTGTTGTTTTCAATGGAGCCTGTTTGCTTGTTTATTTCAGCTTAATTCGGGTTCTTGGCAGCCCATGTTAGTGTGATTCTTAAACTCACATGCCGAGAGCTGAGCCATGGTAATAAGGGAGTAAACAGATAAGCTTAGGTAGGCCTGTGCCAGAAAAAAAGGCCAGGGAAAGGCAAACAAGTCAACGTTTGGCTTCCATTTAATCATTTAACAGTCAAATAGTGGTTTGAATGCTGCCGTAGTTCAAAGACATACTGTAGCGTTTGCAGCTCGTACTGTAGTGAATTTTATATAGTGTATAGAATTTAGCATTCTGTAGCTAGTACACATTTTACAGCTTCATATATGTTGATTTATTCTACAACCACTGAATTAGGAAATATCGAAAGAGACTGTTCAGACCTGGTTCAGTCTTTAAGCTCCTGTAGCTGCTTTCCTACTTCCTACTTAGCATGTGTTTGTGTACATAAGGTTCACCCTCCCTCAGGTCTCTAGAGCCTCTCGGTGCGGATGTATTCCGTGATTGAATGCAGCACTTCTTCGTAAAGGTCACCTTTTTTCAGTTTATTTGGGCTGGACAGAAATAACAACATTGTGTAATGATGGATCGTGCGGTAAATCTGCAGCACTTTTAACAAAGATTGTCATGCCTAATGAAAAAGCCAAGCGAGACAGTAGCAAAAACTCCCTGAGATAAAACAATTTGAAGAAATTTGTTTGAGATGAAATATGTTTTGGGAATCCATTATCATGTTGTTGCCACAGGATAGTGGGATTACGAATAATTACAGTATACGGGTGTAGAGGAGTAAGGATAAACAGTACTAAGTGCTATGAAATGGATGTTGATAATGTACAAAGTGTGAATAAGTGTCCTGTACTGAGCACCGGAAACTCTAGAATGGATGATTACATCCAAATCAACAGTATCTACATTTATTATCAATGGAAGTAACATTGCATTTTGGACATAAACTGTTTTTAGGAAGTACATATATTTAGATTCTGTGTTGTATGTTGGATTGTCTACACCACAAGTGAGTCAGTGTGCTGAAGAAGTACATCAGGATATTTTGCAGTGTATTGACCTCTTAGCATACTGCTACAGAACACTGCTAATGTTCAAATGCTAATAAATTCAGTTTGCTTTTCAAAATGTCTTACAGATATATAGTATAGTTTAAAAGTCTGTAGGGAACAATCTTACTCTCTCAAACAATTGCTCAAAAGGTTATACTTCAATTTAAACAATATAATGAGGTGAATAAATGAACAACCGAGGTTGTATTATGTGCCATTTTGGTTGAGGAAATTCTTTGTTGGGATAAAAATATCAGTGATAGGACTAATACCAGAGTGCTAAATAAAAATAACATTAAAATGTTTTAGTACACAGATAGTTAAACTTCAGAACACACATAGTCTAATGAGCAGGCAAATCAAAAGGCCTACACGGGGCACCCTGAAACAAAGATGAAACAGGATTCTGGGTGTATCTTTCTTATATCACTGGCGTAAACATGTAATAAATTCTCTGGAAAAGAAGCTACTGGACGAAATTTCAGTATCAAGCTTGATATTCCACCTCACTGTTGAATTCTCAAATCCTATTTTTTCATGCTAGCAGCTTGCTAGCAGCTTAGCTTGAAATTCAAATTAAAGTTTCATATTGATGTCTTATGTTATTGTTTTATAAGCAATCTCTTATTTACTGGAAAATCTTTTTTTTTTTTACAAATATATTCACATATATTACAAGTCTTCAGTGTCAGTGCTTTGTAGGTTTTTTTCTGTAAAAAAAAACTTGCAAGATTGTGGATTTGGTGCTTCCTGGGTTCTCAGATACAAAAGACATAGCGACCATTAGATACCATGTTATAATAAAATGATTGAGAATGATTTCTCTGTTACAGTAAAATTACCTTGCATTATAATAATAATGTCTCTAGAGTCTTTTTTCTCAGAATACAAAAAAAAAAAATCTCTCTTCTGGAAAAAAGGCATGAATATACCTAGCTTTCTTATATTCTAGGTCATGACTTTATGTTTTAAATGTGTTGTTGTTGTACCTAGGGAAAAGGTTGTGTGATGTTTTTCTAACAAAGCTGAGAGAATAGAAAGTATAGGAAAAAAAAATATTTGTCAGTAAAATTAGTCACCTTTCATGCTTTGTGTTTCAGCCGACACGTGGGTAAATTAGATGGACGAGGACCATGCATGGAAATTTTTTTTTTATGCACACTGGAAAGAATGCAGATCTATGCACAGAGCACATGAAGTGCTGTATAGAACGGAATCAAAGGAGCATTGTGGGAAGTAGGGCACCTTTAATACTTATTTGCACATCCTGATGGCATTTCTGTAAAGAATTTTTCCAAAATGTTTGCCCACACCAGCCTGAATTCATATTTAATGTCATCATTAACAAGAAAGTGGCCTGGGAAATGTGTAACATGTCTTTGTTTGTATGTGCAGCTATTAGGTACACTGCAGCAGTTGGCTCGTAAATATTCAAGACATTCTTTTTGTGCACGGTCATGTTACTTGTTCCTAAAGTACTGCATCAGTGTCAGATCTCTGGGGAATTGATTCCTGACTACAAAACCAAAAGAGAGAGGTGTTTAATTCTTAATTTTCATTGGTTCAAGGTGTCGATTCTTTTTCCCTAAGAAGCCTGAAGACATTTGTTTTTGGCTGACAGGAGTGGAACCTCAATATAGTCTTTTTCTGTTTGGCGCTTTTACCTTAGGCTCAGATGTTTTGTGCATGCTGAGATTATTTTCTGTTCACCATGCAGGTGAAAAGTGATTGAGTTACGATCCTGGCAGCTTGAACCAGTTCGGCCTTTCCAACTTTCGACTCCCCCTACAAAATCAACAAGATCTTCCCACTACCTAAAGCATAAAGACATTTGGGACACAACTACAAACCAGTAAATATATATCTATTTATTCTTCAATAAAGAAAAATCTGCAGATTATTTGGGTATAGAAAAACTCTTACTCTGTGTTTAATTTTTTTAATAACAGCATGTTCCATCATGTCCAATCATATCAGCCTGGCATTCCAACTATGGTGCATCATATATAACAGATAAGCAATGTTTTAAAGGGAGATAAACAAAATATACCCTTTATCCCATTAGTACATTGTAAGAAATCTTTTACTTGCCTGCAAATGTCATTTTTTTTAAATTTTTACAAAAATAAAAAAGTGAAAAACACCAGCGAAAAACCCTTGTAGATTGTTTAACGGTTGTAATGGTTATGACGGGAATCGCATTGTTTTAATGGATTCTGTAATGGTCCTACTGGCAATTTGTTGCCTTTGATTGTTATGTCTAGTGGATACCATTTAGGACCAAATTAAACAATTTTGATCACATGTTGGTTTTTACTGGACACCAACAGGGACTATCATTTAGCATGAGGCATGTAGCATTCTACGTTTCTCCACTGGTTTCTATGGTTAATGGTAATGACTTAGTGATTTAAAAAAACTAAAAAAATGATGGGAAATTTGGTAATGGTTTAAATGTTTGATAAAAGGATGGTATTTGTCATGGAATATATTAGAATGTGTCTGATGGTTTTCATACAGAATGCAGTAAAATTCTTTTTTTACATATCCAATTATACAGCACACCTAAGTACATACACTTGAGAGCCTCGCTCAAGGGCCCAATAGTGGCAGCTTGGCAGTGCTGCAACTTAAATAGCCTGACTACTGATCAGCAACACAGAGACTTAGCCCTTGAACCACTGTTGGCGCTATTGTGTACAACACAGCAGTGCACACAAACCTTACTGGTTTTCATTGTTTTGAACAAGTTCCTGATTTCCTACTTGTATTTTTCCTCTGTTGTGTCAGTTAGCTTTGCCTTTGGCAGTATTTGGACTCTACATACCACATGATGTGATAACAGTTTTCAGAGGGTTACTGTTTTTTCAGGAAACCACAGTCTCAACTGTTTTTCTCATCTTCCTGTCACATGGCTTGATGTCACATGGTGCAAGATGATTACATGCACACAAAATGATCTTGTTTTACAAATACAAATAGAAAAGTGGACTTATTTATTCTTCTTAACCTGACTTTTAAATCGTCTACTACACAATGACTTTTTTTTTCTTTTCATTCTTTTGAAATGAAGAAAAGGAGTAAGAAAACACCTCTGAGGGTGAGCTTGTGACTTCCCTATTATGACTTCCTCTCTTGCAGCTGTGGAAAAGTACTGAGTTGCTGGGCCCAGTAGAGGAACACTCATATTTGTCTGTCTATATTACTTTCATAAAAGAGATGTTGTATATCCCCACATGACTGCTTCCACACTAGCTTGAGTTTATTGTTTTTTTTTCATTAAGTCGGCAAACTGCTAGAAATTCTAAAGTGACAATATATTGGAACTTTATTAATGAATATATTTAGGTTTTAGAGTAGATTAGAGTAGATTTAGATTAGAGTAAATAATGGCCTGAATAGTGGAACGGTATTTACTATATGATAATGGAATGTTAGTAATGATAATTACTATAAACTATAAAACTCGAATTTCAGTCAGTTTGTATTTAAAATCAAGAAATAAACACCCCATGTCACATGCTGTACAGTAAAGTAAAGGTTAAACTACAATTTAGGAAGTGCTGAACTTGCTAATGTGGAAGGCAAACAATGTGGTTATATAATTTATTTCATTTTTTTATTTTATTTTAAAAAGTATTTTAAATTCTCAACAGTGATATCATGTAAATGGGATGGTTTTATTTGTCTCTGTAAAGCTGCTTAAATACATTGTCTATTGTTTAAAACACTACACAAATGAAATTTAATTGAATTGAATTATTTGACTAACTACAGCAGGCTGGGTATTTTCTGAAACGACTTTAATAATAGTATTCGATTGTTTTTTGTAGTATTAAACTTTATTATGACATTTAACCTAGAAGCTGCGATTTCCAGTTTAAATGCATATCCAGTTTAGATATCTTTAAATAGCATACTCACCTGACATAACGTAATACATTTCACAAGTTGGAAGTTAAAGCATTTCTTTATGAAACAATATACATTTCTTGGAAAATTGTCACCTTGTTTAGAGCTTTGATAGATAATAGCATGTACTATTGTCATCAGGATCCCATAACATTGTGTAAATGGTACAATCTAATAGGTTAAGATAAGATATACCTTTATTCATCCCACAGTGTGGAAATTTCTCACATGAATTGTTGTCAGAGCACAGCTACAAATGTGAAAATGAAAACAGGTGGGTTTTTTAAACCTTAAAAGTTCATGTTTCCTGTCAGGGCAGTTGTGACCTGTAATTCACACAGGGTTACATCTCTATGACCGGGTGATCATAAAAAGTTGTATCATTTAGAATAAGACCTGGCAGTTTTATTTACTGGATAGAGATTCAGTTATGTTTTACACAACTGTAAATCGTGGTAAATCATTTAAGATACATTTCTACCATTATGTATAAAAGCAAACAACAAACTTGAAGTGAGAAACAATTAGAAAGGATTTAGGGAAATAAAAGAAAACAATGGTTGCATGTGTGCAATCTTTTATAATGGGACATGTGACTGTGGTAAGAATGAACAAATCACAAAAACAAACCAGCTTATTATGCAAACACCAGGCCTACAGAATGGTGACGCATGGTGGTGGTAACATCGTGCTATAGGGCAGCATCCCTTTAGCTGACAAAGAGAATTATGTATAGCTCCAAAAAACAATGTTTTATGACACAACACCTGCAGGCATTTGTAAGACAGCTGAGGAAATATTTCCCCCATTTCAGCATATGTGCAGGTCAAAAAAAGATGTTGCATGGGTTCAGAAGATTATAAAATGACCCAGTTGGAGCTCAGAAATAGATATTATCAACAATCTGGGGAATGATTTGAAAGCACTCTGCATAAGAGTTTCTCTTACAATCCGATTTAGCAATTCTGAAATGAAGAGTGGAATTGCCAAAACAAGGTTGGATGGCATTACCAAAAAAGTCTGAGTGCTGTATGCCTATTAGTTATGGGTTGTGCACACTTTTACAACCAAGTTATTGTTTTTATTTTCCCTTATTTTATCTATTGCTACCTATTTTAACTATTTTTCAGGTACATGTTTTGGTTGGATCTGATTTGGATAAAGATCTGAATGGAATTATTTTGTTATCAGTTTTTAGAACACATAAACAGGTGGTTTATGCGTATTAACAGGTGGTAAAATGTTATTATATATTTAAAAATCAACAGTCTAAAACATCTTGGTCTTGGTGATTAGGTTGGATAGCTAAATTGTCATAATGTAACCAAATTAAACAACTTGCTGCTAATTGATTTCACTGAAACCTACCAAGCAAACAGAAACGGTATTTTATTGCAATATACTCCAAATTATCCCAATTAATTTAATTTATTTATTGACTTAACTGACGTGTGTGTGTGAACAGACACAAATTTTGTCGGTAAACTCTCAAGTCAATACAGTTCAACTGACTGATCGTTGATCTTTCTCTGTCTAATTGTGATGCATAGACGATAATTTAAGTACTTTGTGTGCAAGAGTTATCAAATGTACAGTCAGAAAATAAAAATTTACAAATATAAAATTTATGGAACAACAATTTTGATTGCTTTTATAAACTGGAAATGGACTGAGTATGTGTGGCATGCAATCTTACCCCATTACTTATTATGCTTCAACCTTTAATTAGTACTTATGTACTGTACATAATAATACACATTCTAATGCTTAAAGTTTGTTTGTGAAAAGATAGAAATGGAGAATTTTTAAAATTTATGGTTTGAAATTCTCTGTGGCTTCATGACAGCCCATACTCAGGTCCGTAGTAATACGGCCTTAGAGCAGTGGTGTCCAAACTTTTCCACAAAGGGCCATTGTGGGTGCAGGTTTTTATTCCAACCAATCAAGGGAAGACCTGATAGTCATTGAAAATAAAAATTGTTAGGTTTAAACAGGTAGAATTTGGTGTTGCTTTTGCTTGGTTGGAATAAAAACCATAATGTAGACTGATATGAAAGCTGGTGGGCAGCAAAAGTGTGGGGTGTTAGAGCAAAGGTAAAGAAAGAATTATAAATGTATATTATTTCTATTCACTTATTGAAAAGGAAGGAGTTTCAACATGCATTTATTTCTTATAGTCCATGGTTAGAATTGCTGTCTTTTTTTTTATAAGTAGAAAACAAAAACCATGAAAAAGACTTGGTTATATACTTGTGAATGGTGATGTTTGATGAAGTTAAATTATTTAAATACATTTAACAGTAAAATGTTGTCTCATGACATACAGTAATGTGAGCTGTTTTCCAAAATCATCGCCATGTTTTTTTGTCTCAGTCATTAAAGTGATTGATAAATTATATTGACTTTGCTTACATGTTAGGATACACAATGTATTTAGACATTGCACATTCCAATTGTGTAGCAAAGTATGCATTTTAAATTAGAAATTTTACATTGTAAGTACTGCATACAATAATTACTGTTATTATCCAGTAGATTCTTCAAAAAGCTTGAGGTATATTTTTGAGGATGTAGAGTATGTGACATTATGCATGTATATAAATACAAAATGTGCAAATGCTCTTGTACTCTACAAGATAGAACAGCAGGCCTTTAGGTCAAATTAGTCAAGTCAAGTCAAGTCAAGTCAAGTCAAGTCAAGTCAAGTTCCTTGACTAATTACTCACCTTACATAAGACTTTATCTGCACACAGCTGAACATTTATGATAACTTTCTAAGATGAAATGTACAATCTGAATGTACAGAAGTCAGCACTTTGGATATACCACAACATTTACAAACATTAGTATCTTGAAAGAAGATTCCAGGAATGCCTCTTGTTCTGAAAATACAGTCGATTGGTATGTTCTGAAAAAGTGAAAGACATATATCACAGTTTTGTTTTCCTACTCTGTATAAGTCTATGTACATTGGAACAGAAACAAAATGTTCCATTTTTTTTCCCAACTTAACGTCATGATTGCAAATTCGTAAGGATTTGCATGAGCCAAAGCATAGGAAAACTTTCCAAGGTTAAGGTTAGGGTGAAAGTCAGAGTTTTTGTTTGTAGCCTTTCTTGACTGAAATCTACAGTTTATAAATAAAATACATGTATAATATATTTTGTCATGTGGGCTTGTTCATTATGAATCATGATTGACAGCACAAATTGGAATTTTGAAGCCTAGCATTAAGAATAATCATAATAATGAATGATAAATTGTCTATATTGCAATATCCTGGGTATGCAATTGATTTTAGTTTATTTTGATTTCTATAGCACTTTCCACAATTCGCACTCTCTCAAAGCAGCTTTACAGAATGTAATAATTATAAAACATTATTTACCTATTTAAATCTATATGTATGTATCCCAGATGAGCATGACTGGGAGACTGTGGCAAGGAAATCTTAGATGGAGGGATGAGGAAGAAACCTTAAGAGGGACCAGACTCAAAAGAGAAGCCACCCTTATTTGGGTAAACATCAGAGAGTAAGAAATATATTGAGCGCTGGAGTCTGTGATTATGGGTAATGTCCTTTCTACAGTCTTATACTGTCAGTTGAAGTTGTGGAACCAGATGCTCCTAAACAACTTATAAATGATCTCAACAACATGTATGTATGTATGTGGTGCTATAACAACAAGATTTCATAAATCTGTTCATCATTTGCAGGCCATTTATTTGCAGTATAGAACATGTTTAATCATATATTGTTATGCAATACCCTTTGCTTGTTGCATGGTAAATAAATCTTCTCTGATCATCTAAAGAAAAATTGACAAACACTGTATACACTCAATTAAGATAAATTTTAGGACCAGTTTAGGGCCATGATTTTGGCTTTCCAGATGATTTCCATTTTATTTTTATTTCCATGTATTATATTTATTATTTATTCTTTTCATTTGAAATTTAAATGTTATGCTTATAAGGTAGATGTGTGAAGAGTGATCTATTGGCGACTTTTTAAACCACTTTGGTGACTCAATGTTAAAAACATTAGAATAAAAACATGTCAAGCATAATTTTATATAATGCATAATGTTTGTAACTATCTCACTGTTGAGATGTCACGTTCAGTTCACTAAACACCAGTAACAAGGGACTAATAACTGTTCATTATTGTTCTGGATGACCAACCCCTTATCAGCATTGTTGTTGATTACATAACTAATCACACAGAGATGACAAAAGTGCACACATCCTTCACTTCAGTAGAAGTAGAGATACTCATGTTTTAAAAGACTCTGGTAAAAGTTGAAGTACTGATTATATTTTTTACTTAAGTTAAAGTGAAGAAGTTTGGGCTCTGAAACGTACTTAATAAAAAGTAACCGTTACTACTACCGGTTTTAGTGTCGCGCTGGTCACTGGACTATGACAATTGTAGATTCACACTGAAGGCATCAAAACTATGAATGAACACATGTGGAATTATATATGGCATTATATACATAACAAAAAAGTGTGAAACATCTGAAAAATGTCAGTTGTCAGTAGGTTCTTGTCAAAGTCGCCACCTTTTGCTTTTGATTACTGCTTTGCACACTCTTGGCATTCTCTTGATGAGCTTCAAGAGGTAGTCACCTGAAATGGTCTTCCAACGGTCTTGAAGGAGTTCCCCGAGAGATGCTTGGCACTTGTTGGCCCTTTTGCCTTCACTCTGCGGTCCAGCTCACCCCTAAACCATCTCGATTGGGTTCAGGTCCGGTGACTGTGGAGGCCAGGTCATCTGGTGCAGCACCACATCACTCTCCTTCTTGGTCAAATAGCCCTTGATGCCTTCAGTGTGACTCTACAATTGTCATAGTCATGAAAATAAAGAAAACTCTTTGAATGAGAAGGTGTGTCCAAACTTTTGGTCTGTACTGTATTTTATATATTGATTCATATTTTTTATTAAAATGGTCAAACAAAAATGCGTGCTGCATCAGTGACGTTAAAATGAATTCGCGTTAACGCGTTAATGATGCGTTACTTTTGACAGCATTAATAAATATATTAATAGAAAATGAAATTTTGTTATCTAATGAATGTATTCAGGCTGAACAACCACCAAGCAGAGAAAAGATGATGATGATGATGATGATCAGGTGATCAGGAATGTCTCTGTTCTCTCTCATCCACGTTAACCCCAGACCTCTTCTTGCGTTCCGCCATGCTCATTGTTAGCTTCGTAAACTAGCCCACATCTGTGGAGTCTGAAAGCCAGGTACACTAGTGTTAGATTTAAAAAGACGTGCAATGACAGGAAATAGGTTAATGGACTAAAAACGGCGTGCAATGAGAAGAAAAAATATAGGGTCACCAAATAGATTAAAACTAAAGTAACAAGCCTGTTTTGAAAATGTAAGAAGTCGAAAGTAAAGATATTTGTGTTATAATTGTAATGGGTGAAAGTAAAGCCATTAAAGTTATTCGAAAAATAAATAGTGAAGGTAAATACTGCTCCTAAAAAAATCTACTTACGTACAGTGACAAAGTACAGAATTTGTACATCGTTACTTCCCACCTCACAATCACAGATGATTATTGTGTCCCGGCCTTGCACTACTTTTTTTTAATTTTTAACAAAAAAGCAAACAAAACTAAATAAATAGAAATGTAAGACCTGTATCTGTTGCCTCTGTGCTTATTTTCCAATTTTGTGGGCTGAAATGACATTATAGTGTTAATCTGATAGTTATTTAATTCTATTCCAAATATCACCAGTAATAATTAATGCTCAATATAACACATGCAAATGATCAGCGAAAGAAATCTATCAACAGTAAAAGGAAGATGCAAAATCCTTGCCCATGATGCCATCTGGAGACTTCTAAAAACCTTCTGAGCATGCATGCAGTACTTTTCTCTGAATATTGTTTTTTTTATTAATATTATTAAATTATAAGAAAATATAATAAAAAACAAAAATAATATGAGAATAAACTTTCAAAGTATAGATGTGAATAGACAAAAATATAAACAAATAAGAATATTGTTTTTGTTTTAGTTAAAAATGCATCTTTTTTTTGTTGTTGCAAACTTTAAAGTCTGAGTGAACAGACGTGGGTTGGATGCGCACGTGCACCGCCTTCTCTGACCTGTAGGACATTTGAGCGCAGCGCGCGAGCTTCACGCGCGACTCGGAAAAATGGCTCGTGTCTCTTTAAGAAGACGCTCACGTCTCTCCTTCTGTTGCACCGAGAGGCTGGCCGGTGTTTTTCCACTCATGCCGATGTCTATTGGTCACCCATTTCAAGAGACAAAGGTCGGAAATAAAGGCTTATAAATTCAATTTACCGCGACACATCCAATCCAGCGTCGCACGAGACACAAGAGGCACAAAGGAGACACTGGAGACACTTTTATAGGAATAAAAAAGGACAAAAATCAGAAAAGGTAAGATATGATTTAAGACTGTTTAAACTATAGGCACATTATTTTCATAAGAATATAATTATTGTTTGGCTTGTATGCAGATAGCTGATACACACACACACACACACACACACACAGATTTAGTTGTACATTGGCAGGAAGTAACTGCACTTTTTTCCACTTTTTGCACTTTTTATTTTCTGTTCTGTTAATATTATAATAGGAAACATAAGAAAAATAATTAAAAAAATCATAAAGCATTAGCAGTTTTGCTTTTATAGAGACTTTTGCATGTGCAGGTTTTATTAAAGCTAATGCATAAAGAGATGTTTATTTGCTCTTATTGGTGAGATGAGAAGTTCAGGGGACGCGCGCGCTAAGTCGCGCGCATGTTGGATTTACTGTCATTCTCGCAATCGCGGAGTTTAACCTGCCTCAGTCTCGCTCTATTTTCAGTCCCTTGCAATGAATTAATGGAGGAAAGGTGCGCGTGCGCGCAGAGAGAAAAAGAGAGAGAGAGAGAGAGAGAGAGAGAGAGAGAGAGAGAGAGAGAGAGAGAGAGAGAGATATGGGTCGCGCGCCTTTCAGATTTCGGGGGCATACAAGGTCCTGTTGCTGTCCTTAACTACAGTATAACATCTAACATATACCTTCTTCTTCTTCCTCCCTCTCTCTCTCTCTCTCTCTCTCTCTCTCTCTCTCTCTCTCTCTCTCTCTCTGTATGCGCATTTATCTATCTATCTATCTATCTATCTATCTATCTATCTATCTATCTATCTATCTATCTATGATATAAATGTATATATACTTAAAAGATAATTTTTTTTGCATGCTTCAAAAAACACCTAGGAGAAAATAGAAACACTTTCTGAGCGTGTCTGCAGTTTTGACATGACACCACTCAATTCAACTTCCTCATAGTTACATACACATTAATCCTGTCCTTGTTCTCTATTAAAGTACTGTAAGCATCTGGATTAACCCTCCCTCCTGCCCAGTGTTTAACACACATTGTATATATGTAGATAAATAAATAAAGTGTGTGTGTGTGTGTGTGCATGCAAATACTGAGAATAAGCAAATCTTTCACACTTAAACGACTCAAATCGTATTTAAAAGTTGAGGGATTTTTGGAACCTGTGCAATTTATTATTATTATTTTTTTTACAATAATAAGACCTTTTAGCATTTGTTTTTGTTTTATCTATAATGATCTATACTGCATTATATAAGGAGTATGCTGGCATGCTGATCCAGATGTTTCTCATCTCCTAGAGCATGGTGATGAGGTGTTTGATCGCTTATCGTACGCCAAAGCACCTACGTATACCTTACACATGTGTCATGTACCAAGTCTGATGGCATCAGGTGTGACACATTATTAGAACACAGACAGAAACAAAAATGCATGTCAAATTGTAAATTATGAATGGTTTTCTTTGGGGCAAGTGTTTTGGTTACTGTTGCATCTTGTGGTTGCCTATGATGTGGTAAAAAAATGAACCAAAATAAAATCATTAGGGTTTTAGCATGTAACAAATCCCCTCAATGTCAAGTTCACTAAATAAGTTGTCTACACTGTACTGTGCACATACTGTGTGTACTGACTAGGGCACATCGCTGGCAACCGGCCATCTCCTCCTCCTACCACAAAAACACTGCTTTTGTCTTTCTCCTTTTTCTTTTTGCCATGAATGAGTCAAACCCCAAAGTCTTTAGCTGCCCTGCTCCACTCCCCCCATCACCCAAACTCCCTCCTTTTTCTGGCCTCAAGGCAATTTAAAGGTTGCACCTCATTCTAAGAAGGTGGCAAAAGCCCCTAACTCTTGCACTGGTATGTTTTTGGGTTCATTTTCTTTCTGGGAGCTGAGCAGTGCTCACTGAACATCTAAGTCAAGCTGGAACATCTACCCGCTTCTGATTCCATGTCTTCACTAGAGGATGGGCTAAATGGTGACAGGTAAACTCTAAACAGGGCCTTGTCTTCTTATAATACTTATTCATTACTTATTTATTTTTTTAATGCTCTTGCCATTTTTGTGATTCACCATCCAGTCATTTGTGTGCTGGCCCATTGGTGCATGGCAAGTTCTAGAAGACTAAAAGGGAAAAACATGAATCCGATGCCAATAGTACCAGGCGGAGCGCTGTAGCTCTTTTTATCATTCAAATAACACGACTGTATTTTAGCCGGAAGAAATCTCGCTTTGTTTTGAATTCAGAACAAACGAGATCTCCGACTAGATAAAATAATCGGTGTGTCGAATTTGGTAAAAGAAACACAAACAAAAAAAAAGTTCATGGGCAGTACAGCTCTGAGTTATTAGCAGTTATACGCCAAGGTTATTTACAAGATGCCCAAGGTTATTACAGGACATAACTTGAACGTGCTTTGCCGCAGGACTAGTTCATCTGTTCGCGATGTTTTTCCTTATAGCTACCATTTTTAAAAAAATAAATATTACCAACCCATTTGGTTGCATTTGGTTTAAACAAATCCTTTAATGCTTGCAAAGAACCTGAGCGTCCTCACTGTGACAATGGGAGCGTCCTCCGTATCTAGGAGACTTAGTTCATGGGTGAAATTGGTCCATTTTTAGCCCTTAGAAGAAGACTCTGTTTACATAATCATTAGCATTCGATTTGAAGGCGTAAACTAAAGTGGGATAGCGGAAGTTGGGCAAAGAGCACTGGAGTTTACCCAAGGGCATTAACCAGCAGTTAGTGTCCTGTTGCCTCTTGCTCTTGTCAATTACAACTCAGATTAGCTTGGATCCAACCTTGGAATTTTTCAAGTGATCTCTTGTAAAACTGAAGGCTTGTGCGAGTCGAGGTTCAGAGGCATGTTGTGCAGTGTGCAGGGGGAAAAAAAGTTTTGTAAGAGGGGAAGGAAAGCGTTTAATGCGAGTGCCCTCAGGAAACGGGCATGGGTTTAAAATA
Source organism: Silurus asotus (assembly GCA_024362625.1). Taxonomy (NCBI): domain Eukaryota; kingdom Metazoa; phylum Chordata; class Actinopteri; order Siluriformes; family Siluridae; genus Silurus; species Silurus asotus. The sequence goes on along the minus strand of MU591762.1, from coordinate 7,526,431 downwards.
GTGGTTATGTAACAAACCTCACATGGACGACAGACGTGAAGTCTCCCTCAGTAGCCAGGACCATTGCCTGGCACTGGCCTCTTAAATTGCATGATCCTCAGACAGAAGCAGGCAATGAGGCAGAGCTGTGAGGAACTGGGACTTTTATTTTATTTTTTTTTGCTCCATTCATTGAGCTATAACTTTACCAAAGCAAATCGTTTCTAATTAGGAGCTCCTTGGGGATTTGTGGTAGCTGAGCAGGCCTTGTTTTTGATTTTCACTTTAAACTGAAGAGGGAGCAACACAGCTGCATCCCAGAAATCTAAGCTCTCCTATCGAATAACCTTTCATGAAAAAAACCTCGCCTGATGCCACCTAAAAATCAGCTCGCAAACATTTTTATATTTTGAACCAAATTCTACTGCCTTATTTGATGATTAATTTAGTTGCTTATTAAGTTTGAACTTTAAAGTATTTTGGAACTTTCCAAAATAGTTCTGTATATCACGCCTTTAAGTGACAGCCATCCTTTGGGATCCTCTGTCTTAAGTCTGACGTTAATAACCGAGCTGTGAGGTGTTGCTGGAAAAGCTATGAAAAGCTGTAGGATGACAACAGAAGATTTAAATAGCCAGAAGGTCCTCAACAGCTAGAAAAAAAAAATGAAACAGAGGTGAGGATTGCTGGCGCTGGCGCTGGCCCGTCCCCTTACTCCTGTCCAGTGCTCGGGTTACAGTGAGAGGCAAGGACACGCGTGACGCTAAATCTTTTGAGCAGTGGAAATTTACTGTCCGAGTCCGTGTCATCCTTCACTCCAAAAGCCCGATCTGCTGATAGTATTTAATTGTCTTAGACTAAGAAGGGGGGGGTGAAGGGTTTGACTGTCAATCAGGGCTTACTCTTCCATTTAGGCTGTGGCAGCAGAGGCATGGTGACAGCGGACAGAGAACAACATACACCATTCTATCACAGCCATGAAGGAGATGTAAGTGTATGGAGATGGCAAAAAAAAAAAAAAAAAAAAAAAGACTTGGCTAGCCGACAGAAACGATTGACACCAAGCTTTCATTTAAATCGTGAAAACGTTTCGTAATGTTAAGTTAGCAAGAATTTGGTTATTTATTTCTTCAGTCAGGAATTGTGAAACAGGAAATGGGATATTTAACTCATTTCTTTCATTTCCAGTGTTTAGTGGAATGAGAGAGGGGCAGTAGTAAATTATGTAATGTGATGTAATGTGTTCTAAAAAGCTGCAACGTTTCTGAAGTTCTAAAAGTATGTAGAATCACTTAATAGTCAAAAGGGCTTGTGTGCAGTGGTTAATGGTGACGGTGGACTTTTTCCATGCAGGTTTATACTTTTTTTTACAGATATGAGATTCTTATCACTGTAGCAAAAAAGAGTAAATGCTAGGCAAGGAAGCAAAGACTGACTAATACATGGAGAATGCTGGACATTGTGCCTATGAGCATTTGTACTGTCTTTTAAAAGGACATAAATTGGATTAAAAAAAAAGCGAAAGATTTTTATTTCTTGCCTCTCAGACACACAATAGAGTGTTTATATGTGTGTTTTCTCGAAGGGGAAATAAAAAGTAGATTGTTTCAAAACGCTGTTTAAATGCGCTAACGTGCAAATGGGGACTTGAAGTTAGTTTTATTTGTGCCATGTTAAAAGAGGTCTAGGGTAAAGGGTGCCAGAGCATTTCTGACATCTTTATCTGGATTTTTTTTTTTTGCGATCGGATCCGGGCTTCTCCGTGGTGCTTTTGGCCAGTGCTTTGAAACTGTACACCCTGAGCCAGTAATAACAATTCCCTCTTTGAAAAAGTGCCTTGACACATAAGCGCTGTGTTAATTAAAGCGCCCGAGCACTCCAAAAACATTTGTTGCACATGCTCAGCTTGGAGTTTCTACCCTCATGTCAGGGCACATAGTCAAGTTTTAGAAAATTGACTACATTTTTTCCACTTGTGCTGTGTCTTTACTTGTCTAGTATGTACTGTCATGTCTTGTTTCGGCTTATCACATCATGCAGACAGGGCCTGAGCTTAATTCTTACCAAATCACCAAGTTTACCAAAATTTGTGTTCTATTTTTTGCTCTCTTCGACAGCATGGCACAAAAAGAGAAGCTTCAATGTCTGAAGGACTTCCATAAGGACACGCTGAAGCCATCCCCGGGAAAAAGCCCCGGCACCCGACCTGAAGATGAAGCTGAGGGCAAACATCCTCAGCGGGAGAAGTGGGCCAGCAAACTTGACTTTCTTCTGTCAGTGGCTGGGGGCTTTGTCGGTTTAGGAAATGTCTGGCGTTTCCCATACCTCTGCTATAAGAATGGTGGAGGTAAGTTAAGGGTTTGTTTATCTTGGCCTTTATTTGCAGACAACCAACACAGGAAATCATTTCATAAGTAACGTCTTGCACTGGTTCACATTTAGCCACGTCTGCTAGGAAAGGAAGCCGTTTTTGCGGTATTACGTCCAACAAAACGAATGCGTGATTAACCAGAATTTAAATTTAGTATCGAAGCACTTTGAATTGAGCAGTAGCTTTGCTGAGTCGCTCGTGTTGAGCGTCACTAGCACCCCTATCACTGTTCAGAGTATCACAAGGCCATATTTGGAGAAATACACAAGCTGACAGGAAACGCATTGAAAGAGGAACAGTTTCAGTGAAACACTGACATAGTTGACTGAGGTTGGGTTGAAGAATCTTAATACACTATTGTCTTTAGGGTTAATAGGATTGAATGATGTGAATATGCCCTGTCTTGTTTATGTGTAGGAGCATTTCTCATCCCATACTTCATTTTCCTGTTCGGTGGAGGCCTACCTGTGTTTTTTCTGGAGGTGGCTCTTGGCCAATTCACTTCTCAGGGAGGAATCACTTGTTGGGAAAAAATCTGCCCTATCTTTACTGGTGAGTATCACGTTTGACTGAAAAATGTTTAAATAGTAACTGATTGAACACAATATATTGTGCTAAACCTGAACATTTAGGCAAAGCAAGCTTAGAGGAAGTGGAAAATGGTCTAGCACAACCAATGGTATAATTTGGCTACAATAGAGGTACACACATCAGAAAGGAAATCACCATGTTCTCCTTAGGGATTAAGGCATGGGAAAGAAGGAAGAAATCAATCGCTAATAGCCACTGACTTTTAAACATGGAGCACAAATATGATGATCCTCGTCTAGTATTTAAAATCATAATTTCCCATTGAAGCTGAGTTTCTTCTATTTTCTGTGACCATGTAAACTACCTTGTAGCGAAAAAAAAATCGTACAAACGCATTTTCATTATGAGCTCAGATGAACAGTTACTGACACACACACGTCCAGCCAGACCTTGAGCGCATGTAGCATACACAGTGTGCTAATTTCAGTGTCGCCATGGCAGCAGAGTGGCAAAACATGAAAGTGATGACTAGCAATGAGATTGAGCACATTATTGAGTCCAAGGAAGCGGTCACTCTAACCAAGAAAGTAAAAGTACACAAAACAGACAGTAACTGTTTTTGTTCACTATCATGTCGCTTGTCATTGGGACAAGGACTTCATAATAACACCTTGATAATGTCACAGCTTAAAACCCGGCCACCTTGCCTGCTGTCTAGTCATTCGTTCATTTTTAGTGCTTCGAGTCCTTCTTTCCCAACAGTTATTTAGCTTTAGGAGAGCAACAGATTTGCACCAATGTGTACAGCTTTCCTCCCAGCTAAACATGGACTCAAACAGTGCTTGCTGTGTAAGCACAGTACAGTTCAAACAGTTGCTCATTCACATGCTTGGTTCTAATTAATATGGGTACTTTGTACAATGCTGGTTATTGTGGTTCACTGAAGCAACACTTTTCAAGGACTGGCTACATAGCGAATCTGTTTCAGGAAAGGTTTACAGAGGTTCAGTAAGTGATTGTACTGTGTTGTTTGTTTATACTGTTGTTAAAATAGGTAACAGGATTTAATGATTAGTGAAATTAACCTGTTAGGTCTTGATAACAGCAACATGTCCCCTGTTCAGATTAGCTGCATGCGTCAAATAGCAATTTCTTTGTCTTCGGCTGTTTCCCAATGGCTTGTTTCCAGTTCACTTCTGAGAGACAAATCACTTGATGAAAACATTCGCCTAATTTGAATGACAAAAGGTTGTGGGCTGTGTTAATTCTCAGCACAGAAAAGAGTCCTTCCTTGATATCCTTTCGGGTCGGGAACTTTCTCCTCAGGCCACCATCTAGCTTCTGTTGATTTTTACCTCAGTAACTGTGGATGTTTGCACTATTCTCATGCAGGTATCGGCTATGCTTCCATTGTGATTGTTTCCCTGCTGAACATCTACTACATTGTGATTTTGGCTTGGGGCTTGTACTACCTGTTCCAGTCCTTCCATCCTGACCTTCCTTGGGCCAGCTGCAAAAATAGTTGGAACACAGATTCCTGTATAGAGGACACACTCCGGAAGAACATGACTCAAGGGGGGACTGTCAATATTTCCGACTACACATCTCCAGTCACTGAGTTCTGGGAGTAAGTGTTAAATGTTAGATGGTGCTTATTTCTTGTGTTATCTCAAATAATTAATGGCAACAATATGGCTCCAGCTTTTTTTACATATGCTAAAAATTAAATGGTGTAAGATTTCCTACAACTGGCATAGACCTGTAATGTATAATGCTATTTTGACTGTGCGTCAAAAAGCAGGTGTCCTCAATAACCTTCAGCAACAACGCATTTACAACCCGGTCCTTGCTGTGTTTGCTGAACTGGTTTGGCTTAACACACACTCAGCTCACATAAAGTAATTATATAGTAAAGGGGCTAGAGAGGACTGGCTGAATCTGGAGCCATAAACTAGCCTTGTCCATTCTACTCTATCTGGCTGCTTGTTTTGATTTGGCCTCAAACATTCATTCGAGCATGCCTTCCTTCCTTCATCATCCGTATTGTTGATCTCAAAGAAGACTCTTGTCGTTCGTAAAATGGCTCACAGGTGTCTTGTGTTTCTACAGGCGCAACGTTCTTAGTATTTCTGACGGCATCGAGGACATGGGCCCTGTTAAATGGGACCTAGCTCTCTGTCTCCTTGCAATGTGGGTCATCTGTTTCTTTTGCATATGGAAGGGGGTGAAGTCTACAGGAAAGGTGAGGATAAATTCCGCAGGCTTTTAATCGAGCTCTATTACACTACTTGCTTCATGAATTATTTCTCAGGCGAGTGTATATCGCGTACACGATATACCTTTCTGCAATCAACTCTTAGCATCTTAGCATGGATAGTACGCTAGATGAGGTTTTGTTTACATACATGTGGAGCAGCTTGACCAAAATGGTCACCACAAATGATCTTCCCCAATTAATTCCCCCTTGATTTGTTCCTCAAAGACTACCAAGCAACTACCTAGAACATTCTAAAGCTGTATTTTCGACCATATTTTTGATTGCTGTTATTTGTGGGAGGTTTCGGAGTGTAACAAATCCCAGCAATCCTGCTAAATCCTCAAATCATGAACCATAGCTACATCACTGCTCTACATTGTGGACGTTGTCCAATTTTGGGTTAATTATTACACAAATAAATGATGATGTTGCGTTTTTAATGGTTGCCCTGGAATGTTCAGCGTTTGCTACTTTATACTGGAAATGTTTCCAGTTGCAGACTTTGCCCTGGATTTTATATTTAATCCACATCAACATATACTTTTATTTTAGGTTGTGTACATCACAGCAACTTTCCCTTTTGTCATGCTGGGTATCCTCCTGATCCGGGGTGTCACGCTTCCTGGAGCAGCCGAAGGAATCAAATTCTATCTGTATCCAAATGTCACCCGTCTTCAAGATCCTGTGGTAAGAACTCGCGCCCTCTTGTATCACCTTGAAGACGGATAGGAAAGCAAATTAAAATAACTCTATGCAATCAGACTGGTATGGTACCAGAATGCAAGCATTCAACATCATGCATGTTGAAATGCAAGTAGTGTAAACAAACTAGTAACTTATTATAAAACATTACGCTGTCTTCTTTTTTTTTTTGGTGTAGGTTTGGATTGATGCAGGGACACAGATTTTCTTTTCCTATGCCATTTGTCTGGGAGCAATGACATCACTGGGGAGCTACAACAAGTACAAATACAACTGCTACAGGTGAGGGTCCTCACCACGGGGAATGGGGCCGTGGGATTAGTCCAGTCAACAGGCAAAAAAGTGGGAACTTAGGTTCCTTTTGTGTTAATTAACAAGCTCCATGACATATGTGTGACATAGGGACTGTTTGCTGCTGGGAGGCCTGAACAGCGCTACCAGTTTTGTGTCTGGCTTCGCAATATTTTCCATCCTGGGCTTCATGGCACAAGAGCAAGGGGTGGACATTGCCGATGTGGCAGAGTCAGGTACGAGGGTAAAAGTAGCAGTGATGGTGGGCACTGTTACTTCAGATAAAAAAAAAACCAAACCAAAATGAGTTAAAGGTCATAAAAACAACGGCGCCAAAACTCGGAGACAACAATGCAAAATTCTAATTAATAACTAAACACGCAGAAGATGTAGTTGTTAATGGAATAAATCACCCGGGAGCAATTCTCACTCCGGTTGGATTCGTCAAACAAACTATGGAGTTAAATTAAGAGGATGTGCATGGAGACCCTGGGAATGCTGAGCCCTTGATTGGATCTTGTCCAGTCCACTAACGATGGAGAGTCTACAGTTAGTCTGAAACAGCTCTGTTAGAGATCCTCAAGCCTGTTTCTGCAGATATTAAGGGGGAAAATGACTAAGAAAAAAACAATCTTGTGCCAAGCTCACAGAACAAATATAAATTTATGGTTCCAGGATTTTTATTTATTTATTTATTTTTGGAATGCTGGCCTGTTTTGTTACATGCATTTTGCTTTCATGTTTCCAACAGCTATTTGTGATGTTTGGCTGCTGTTCTGAACAGAATGTATTTGTTCTTTTCCTCCACCCTGTAGACCATATTGGACAATTGTTCAGATCTTCAACGATCAAGCTCTTCATTTCACATGCTCTCTCCATTCAGATTTAGAATTCTTACATTTGCTCTGCTGGTTCACCTTTCAATGCTAGATTAATGAGGTGAAGTTATTTGACGGATCGACTGATTCACCAGCTCCCTTTCTCAATGTTTATTTCCTCTGCAATGCTATTTCTTGCCTCTAAGGAGACTTTGGCATGCTCAGCTTGACTTGACATTGTGTTAAAAGAATAAATCTTTATGGCCGTGTTTATACATCGCATCTCATTTTAAACTTGCTTACTCTGGAGGAGAATATGATTGGCATAGTTATCCACAGGACTCGCTCAGTTAAGTTGCAGTATATGTCGTTTAACGAAACATCATGAAAGGTAAGCAAAGCACATAGCTTGTCTCGGAAGGGTTTTTTCTGGGTGTGGCCCGGGTCCCGTTTGCTTAAATGCCAAAACCTGGTCCTAAAAAGGGAAAATTTTTTGTACTTAGACAGAGACATTATCATATTTGTTTGCTACGATTTTGGACAAACGTTGCTGTTCGGTTCATGTTTGTTTAATGGGTTTTGCAATGCCAAGTTCGCAAAGATTGCCCACGAGATGCTTTGTCAAGAGGAGGCAGTGGCCTGTTTCTCTTATTGTTGTTTATATCTAAACAGCATTACGTAAAGATAAACTTTTTAGTCTTTTAATGTACTCGTTTCGTATGAATTTGTTCGAAGGTTTCCTGTCTGGTTAATTTCAAGAAGCTAAGAAAAAACACAAGAAAATTCCATAACAATATTTGCAGCCTCAGTGGTTATAATTTGTCTGCCAGAATTGCTTCGATCCCTAGGGTCTCACCACGCATGTTTTGTTTATTTTTCTATTTGATCTACGCCGGTGTGCGCAATGAAGCGGCATGGATCAAAAGGTGCATATGATTTATCATTGCTAACTATCCTCTCCTCCACTTCCCCTCCCCGCTTCTGTTCTTTATCCATCTAGGTCCTGGCCTGGCCTTCATTGCTTACCCTAAAGCTGTGACGATGATGCCACTGCCTACATTTTGGGCCATTCTCTTCTTCATCATGCTTCTGCTACTTGGTCTCGACAGTCAGGTCGGTCTCTCGTTTTTATTTTTTTTATATACAGTACAGACCAAAAGTGTGGACACACCTTCTCATTCAAAGAGTTTTCTTTATTTTCATGACTATGAAAATTGTAGATTCACACTGAAGGCATCAAAACTATGACAGATATCACGGTCACATGTTCATGAGTATTCAGACTCTTTACTCAGTATGTTGGCAACAATTATAGCCTCAAGGTTTTTGGGGTATAATGCATGTTTTACACACATTAGGGGATTCTCTGCCATTTTTAATTGCAAATCCTCTCAAGCTAGGTCAGGTTGGATAGCACTGCCAATGGACAGCCACTTTCAGCTCTCACCAGAGATGTTCAATAGGTTTCAAGTCATGACTCTTGGCCCTAAAGCACAGATCGGTTGAAGGGCTGCTTGGTCACCTCTCTTACTAAAGCTCTTCTTCTTCAATAGATCAGTTTGGCTGGTCAACTAGGTTTTGAAAGAGTTCTGGTTGTGCCACACTACTTCCATTCAAGAATTATGGAGGCCACTGTGCTCTTGGCAGTCTTAAATGCAGGAGCATTTGTAGCTTTGCATGCACAATCCTGTCTCTAAGCTTTGCAGGAAGTTCCTTTGACCTCATGACTTGGTGTTTGCTCTGATACAGTATGCATTCCAAATAATGTCAAATTAAAAAAATCTTTTCACAAGTAGCTCCAGGTAAGGTGTAAAAACATCTCAGCACTGATAAAGAGGCACCTGAGCAAGTGTTTGTGTTGTTGCGAAGGGTCTGAAATCTTGTGTACTGGTGATTTTTCAGGTTGTAGAAAATGTTTGTGTAGCTTGTAGAGATTCGCTGTCCTCGAAAAATAATTTAATATCCAGCCATTCGAAGTGTTAATATTTTGTGTGAGCACCATTGTTATGTAGCACTGCTTTAATCCTCCTGGGCATGGAATTCACCAGAGCTGCACAGGTTGTTGCTGGGATCCTCTTCCACTCCTCCATAATGATGTCACGGGGCTTCTGGATATTAGACCACAGGTGCACAATTGGTTTCAGGTCTGGAGACATACCTGGCCACTCCCTCACCTTCAGTTTCCTTAGCAAGGCAGTTGTCATCTTGGTGGTGTGGTTGGGGTTGTTTTCATGTTGGAAAGCTGCCATTCAGCCCAGTTTCTGAAAGAAGGGCTTCACGTGCTGCAGAATGTCACAGTATAGATTGAAATCCATGTTTCCCCTTAATGAACTGCAGCTCCCCAGTACCAGCATAACTCATGCAGCCCCAGACCATGATGCTACCACCACCAAGCATGACTGTAAGCAAGACACGGTTTTCTAGGTTCTCCTCACCAGGGTGCTGGAGCACAATCTGGTCACCATCTGATTCAAACGTGTTTTTCTTAGTCTCCTCAGACCACAGGACATTCAGTATTTTATACTCTTAGACAGGTTGTCCTCCGCAAACCGTTTGCGGACTTTCATGTGAAAAAGCTTTAGAAGGGGCTTTATTCTGGCACTGCTGGCAGCACTCGTGCGTCTTTTTTTTTAAAGCCAGCTTCTGCACCTGACACACAGCAAGAGGACTTGATCGACCTTTACGAGGCCTGTTCTGAGTGGAACTTATCTTGGAAAACCTCTGGGTGTTACCGATCTTTTAATAGCCAAGGCCATCTTTGTGGAGACCAACAATTCTAATTCTTAAATCCTCAGAGAGGTGCCATGTTTAACATCTGAGAAGGACACGTGGCTTTGCATGGTTACACGATGTACAGCTGTTATTACTTGGGGTGTTCTTACATTTGTTGCCAGCTATTTTGACAATAATGGCTGTATATTATTTTTAGAGGACAGTAAATTTGTACAGCTCTACAAACTGCACATCGACTACTCTAAAATATATCAAAGTTTCATTTCCATAGTATTGTCCTTTAAGAAGGTGTAGTAAAATGGTTTCTAAAATGGTGTGTGTGTGTGTGTGTATATATGTCATTGTTCCAATCCAGCTCCCAAGCGTCACAAAAAAACACCAAATATATACATTGCTGCAATCTCAGACTTTTTCCTGACTTTATGTGCATGAAAAGAAAAAGAAAAGCTCAATAAGAGTAGCAATAAAAATCTCAATGAAGTTATTTTAGAATCATCAGGTGATCAGAAGCACCCACTAGCCATACTGGTGGTCAAGGAGAATAACAAGGTTCACTAGAATAAAAAAAAAAATTCACTAGTTTGTTCTTTTGTGAAATGTATAAGAAAGTAGTCCAAACTGGTGAGCGGTTGGCACTAGGGTCATAAGAGGCTGCTCAGAAGGTTGCTCAGAAGATAAAGAAAATCTTAGTATGAATTGTAGAGCTAAAGGGCCCAGCAGTGGCGGTCCCAGTTTGGTGGTGCTGGGATTTAAACTCCTGCTAAGTTAAAGCCCAAGTGTGGCAGTTTATTGACCCTAACCCTAGATTTCTTTTACAATCCTTGTACATGTCTGTATTTTACTCCCATATTTTGACGCACATAAGCAAATGAACAGATTTATTTCGATTATACAAGAGGAAACATCATGTTGACCCTTGCCTAAGTTGTGTGTGGGGGGTTCTATCACATTTCACTGTCCAAATGAAATTGCATACAGTGCTAAGTCAGCATGCTCACTGGTCCTGGAAAACTACTGAGCTTAGTGCTGCTGGGCCAGTTAAATTGAATATGGGTATTAAAGGGGAATTACTATAACTTTTTCAAAACATCATCAAGTAAAGAACTCCATGTGCAGTGCGGAAATTATAATTGGCTAATAATCAGAAAATTGATTACATTTCAGCTCATTAAGTTTGTAAAATCGTGTTAAGCAATTTTAGCAGTTCATTAAGTTTCCATGGAGTTCCATATTTTTTTTTTTCTCTTTTTTTTAGTTTGTTGAAGTGGAAGGACAGATCACCTCACTGGTGGATTTGTATCCATCCTTCCTAAGGAAGGGTTACCGTCGAGAAATCTTCATAGCTATAATATGCTTTGTGAGCTACCTGCTGGGACTTGCCATGGTCACTAAGGTAAGTAGTAAAATAAACAAAAATGCGCTCTGATGGTTTTCTTTGTAAAACGAATTCAATTATCAAATGATGCCCCGTTGCTTTCGCATACAGTGGAACCTCGGAGCTCGCGAGGGTTAGGGACCAAGACCGGTCGCGAGTTCGCAATTTTCGTGACCTTTTGATACGCCCCTTCCAACCCAGTAAAAACCCAAAGAACACTATACGAAATCGATTTAAATGTGTAAATAACACTATTTCACTATTTACATAACAAAAATAGTTTTAAAGCATTATTTAGACAATTTTAATGAGATAAACCTTGATTAGAAATGTTAAAACTAGCGTTTTGAGCAGCTCGCGGTTGCTCACGAGCCGATCTAAATGAGAGTCGCGAGCATGCGAGGTCGCGAGCGCTGAGGTTCCACTCTATTCCACTAATAGGACTGAAGAGGGTGATTATTTTTTTCTAATTTTTAATTTTTTTTCTACAACTGAAAATTGTTTATTACAATTTTCTATCATTTATTTCCAACTGGAAGATATTGTAGTCACATATGTACTATAATTATACCAATTTGTATACATGCTTCTTATGATGCTTGTTTTTTATTGCATAAAGTGTAGTATAGCTTATACAGGGATTTGTACAGCATTTTAAACATACAACAAATTATTTGTGCCTTGTTCTATGCGGTCATTTTTATTATTTGACATTTTTTGATCAATTTTTAACCAAGTTCTCACTACCGGCTAAACTATCTTACCCACCGAATGTCCTGGATTTGCTCCATGACATGATATTATACATAAATCTCAAAAGCAGAATGTCATAACTGAGTACTGTACCTTCTTATACAAAGAAAACTAGTGGCCTGTGTACACACACTGCTTCCTGAACTGCCTCTTGCTTGCTTTGAGTACAAAGCTTGTACATGGACTTTGGTATAATGCAGCTGCATTTCTTCTTCATTTTTAGGGTGGCATGTATGTGTTTCAGCTCTTTGACTACTATGCAGCCAGTGGTGTGTGCCTTTTGTGGGTTGCATTCTTTGAATGCATTGCAGTAGCCTGGATTTATGGTAAGTTCAACAAGTGATATTTCACACAAATAGAGCGGAGGACGAATCTAAGGCTGTCGTTATAGCACGTAATGTAGGGCTGTACTACATGTCTTATTTGCTGGAAAGTCTGCCTCAGATTTGCTGCGTTCAACCTTTTACCCCAAATTCTTTATATATTCATATCTATATTGTTAGTTATTAACAGCTAATTTGCTACAAATGTTAGTGGTTTTATTTTGGTTGTTTTGGTTAGGGAAACATTTAAAGGAAAACTTGAACTAACTTTTTACTAGACATGCTACTCAGAATTTATAGGTTAGGACAATTTGTTTAAAACGGCTAGTTAGCTACAACAGTAGCAAATTTAGCAAAACAGTAGCAGTGAGCAGTGAGATTGTTAGCTGTATAATAACTAATGATGATAACTTGTTAGCTAATTTGCTTATTTGCTATAATCTGAGGTGAAAGTTGTGTGAAAAAGTGTTGGCCCTTTTTTATATATATAAAAACCTTCATTTAAAAACTGCATGTTGTGTTCACTTGTGTTATCTTTTACTAATATTCAAATTACATGAAACATTAAAGTGGCAAACATGCGAAAAAAAGGGGGGCAAACACTTTTTCACACCACTGTATATATGTAACATGAATTATAACCACGGTACTGGGATGTCATTTTAATTTAATTGGTTGAAATTACAGTACGCATTTTGCATATGTATGATGAGTGCTGTTATGTAATGTGAATGAAGACACGCTTTACTTCTTGTTAGGTGCTGATAATTTCTATGATGCAATTGAGGACATGATTGGATACAGACCAAATCCTTGGATGAAGTGGTGCTGGACTGCGATCACACCTATACTTTGTGTGGTGGGTATTTTCCTTCGCCATGCTTTTGGAGATATCGTGTCCAGACAAATAAAACGCATGACTGTAATGTGGTTTTTTTTTTTTTATTATTACATTTATACCTGGTCCATTCGTACAAAGCACCCAAAAATGCCAAATTTTATACACCTCTTAATAAAAATTTAAAACCATTTTGATGACTAGCTCTAATCATCCAATCCTCCAAATCCAAATTTACACCAGATGATCTAAAAGCCTCCCTCATTTTGACCTATACAATGACTCTTAGTCAGCAATAAAGAAAAAAAATGATTTTCCTCCAATATTAAGCTGCTTTTGGAGGTACTTTAGAGAATCGCTGGGTGAATTATTTCTTGTGTGAAGATAAGGTGGTCTGCTTGTAGCCCATCTGTGTTGAGTGTTTCAATTTTTCTGCCCACCACAATTGCAACAAGGTATTATTTGTGGCACTTCCGGGCAGCTCAAACTAGTCTTGCCATAGCCCTCTGACCTCTTTATTTGAAAGCATTTTCACCTCGTTTTTCGCACAATACTGTGTAAAGTCTACAAACTGTTGTGCAGGAAAATCATAGCAGTTTTTCAAATACTCAAGTCAGCCTTCCTGGTACTAAAAATCATGCTATGGTGAAAGTCACGCAGATCACGTTTTCCCTGTTGTGGTGGTTTTCCCTCATTTGACTTGCATCTTCATGGTTTTGTGCTCATATGATCGCACAATTGAGCTGGTGTACCAATGTTCCTTTTAAAGTGTGCATATAATGAGCTGGTCGCACAGTGAATGGAGATGAATAATCTATTCAGCTAAGAAGACACATTTATTAACACCATTTTTATTTTTTATTTTTTTTAAGTTGAACTGAGATTTGAATACATTTTCTTGTTTTGTCTCTAGGGATGCTTCATCTTCTCTTTAGTCAAGTACAAGCCTCTGACGTACAACAAAATCTACGAGTATCCAGACTGGGCTATTGGTTTGGGTTGGACTCTTGCTCTTTCCTCCATGATTTGCATACCTATGGTGGTTGTGATCAAGATTATCCAGTCTGAAGGCCCTCTCATTGAGGTTAGTGTTTTAATGCAATGAAATTAAATTTGACGGGCACTAGGGCTGTAGCTATCGATTATTGTAGTAATCATGTTTTCTATTGATTATTTCAACAATTAATTGAGTAATTCGAAGTGCTTTTTCTTTATTAAAGAGTAATACTAAATATACAAGAGAAAAAAAAAAATCTGGGTCTCTTACAATGAACAAGTAACTTGTGGTGTTTTTTTTGTTTTTGTTTTTTTTTTAAAACATTTTATTGCTGAAATTGCATACAATAATATCTGTGAACACTAAACCCATTTAGAGCATTTAATTGCCATATTACATAAATCCAAATCCAAATAAAGTCACAATAAAAAATTAAGATATAGCAATTTTTTTAAAATTATTTGCCTTGACGATTTTTTGTATTCGAGTTACTCGAGTTACCCAAGGAACCATTTTAGCCCTAACTAGCACTCTATTACTGTATTCATCTTTCTTTTTAAATTTGAACTAATTACCAGTATACACATACTTCAGTAGTATGGGTTCATTATAGACCTGTGATTTGTGTGTGATGGTTTGGTTTCTTATTCCATTTGACTATGAAATTTGCATCATGAAATTGTCTGAACCATGACAATAGTTTATGTAAATGTTCATGGCATTATCACACATTAAACAAATGTCACTGCTTTCCTATCCAGCATGCACGTTCTTTCCCCCCCTGCAGCCCCCTCTAATTATGACTATTATGCTCTCTTCTTGTTGCATCCATTTCTATAACTTTTTAGCTTGGAGCAACATAATTAGAAACATTTCAAACAATTTAAACCCTTCTTTCGCTTTTGAATATAAATTATATATTACCTTTTTTTTTTTTGGTATCTCTACGGCATATAACTATGCTGTTTTGATTTTAATGAAAGTCTGACATCCACTGTTTGAAAAATCCTACTTGTATAGACGTCTTTAGGCAGAGTGACCACCACATTTTTTTTTTTAGATGGAGCAACATAATTAGAAACATTTCAAACAATTTAAACCCTTCTTTCGCTTTTGAATATAAATTATATATTACCTTTTTTTTTTTTGGTATCTCTACGGCATATAACTATGCTGTTTTGATTTTAATGAAAGTCTGACATCCACTGTTTGGAAAAAAAACTTTAGGCAAAAAACTTTAGGCAGAGTGACCACCACTTTTTTTTATTAGATGATCCAGTTTGATCAAAGTAAATAGAATAAGGTTATTTAACAGTTTTTATTATCATCATCAAAGGTTTAGCAGTATTGTTGAAAAGAATCTCACAAAGTTCAGGGCCAACTTTTTTACAGGCTTCTTCTAAACCAGCTAACATGCAATTCCTTTTTTTTCTGTTTCCAGAGGATAAAAGCAGTGGCAGCTCCAGTGCGAGGCAGTACCACCCGATCGAAGGGCTCAGAAACATCACATCCCCTTGACCCCAATGGGAACAACGGCTTGATCAAGCCCAGCCACACTATTGTAGAAACCATGATGTGAGCGCTCTCTGTGAGAGAATCCAATCACCTTCTTTCCAATATATATATATATATACATATATATATATATATATATATAATAAAATTAAAACATGTTGACATAGTCGTAGGACCAGGTTTACATATCTGCACTAGAAATTTTCTTTCTTTATTTCTTTCTTTCTTTCTTTTTTTTTTATTTTTACAAAGGAAGTTACAATTGTTTATCTGTGCTTGTAATATTTTTATTATAACATTGTTATTACTGTTATTACTGTTTGTGATTGCGATTTCCATACACAAACACCAGTATCACAAAATCTTCAAATATTTACTTCTTTTCTTTTCTTGTTTTTTTTTGTTTAGTTTTTTGTAAATATTGACATTTAAATGTTATTAGAGTGGACACACCAGACCAATTTAGTGCTGCAAATGGTAAATGTTTATAGTGTTTGGAAAGTAACTTTAGTGTACCTGGATAAAAAGTGTCTTGTTGGACATTTTTTTATTTTTTATTTTTTTTGTAAGACGGCTGTGCGTCATAACTATTTTAATACCAAAAATTAGACTGAAAACGAATTGGAGATTCAAAACTCAAAGATTATGTTGGTAACGGAAGAGAGACACTACTCTATTTTCTAGTGCGAGTTGTTGAACGCATGGTTGAACACACTGAAAACACCACTGCACATGAGACTTGAGTTCGCACATCTAAATTACTATAAGCTGTCTTTGAAAGCACAAATGGTCACACTAATTCTTACGATACTGATCTAGCACAACAAACTTTACATTACAACATCCATTCTGCCCACCAGTTATACACGGGGTCTGTATTCAGAGTTGACCCAAGTTTGAAAGGTCCTGTAATAAATACGAGAGGAAAGTAGTCCAGGACGGCCTGCACAAATAGTTTTTAATGGGCTCGTTTAAGAACATTTCCAGCATGCTGTTTGTCTGCATTTATGTCCATTATATTTTTCTTAGCCAAAGTGCTCGATTTTACTGTATAAAAAAAACCAACATTGAAAAAAATTTGAACAATTAAATTTGAATTAAGAATAAAAATATGGTCTGAAAAAATAAATCTGGCCAAAGTAATACAATGTAGGTTTGTATTACAATAATACATGATCTCCAAATGAGCATTAATTCATTAAAATCAGTTTAATCAGAGTTTAGCATGTTGGCAAAACAGGATATAATATGTAGCGGTAAATTAAAACTCTATTTTATATATTTATAATTTCACAATAATAACTGCACGTTATGTTTAACAATCTGGCTTCCATGTTATTATTCTGTAAAAAACACATTTTTATATAATGAGCACATACAAATTGTGTACATGTGCAGAAGACAGTTAAATGAAGCATAGCTGTGGGAGGATTGAAATCCTTGGACTAAATATTTTTAAATCAATGTGCTGTCTTGTAAACAAATTATAATAATTTTAAACTAGTGCCAATGGTTTGAAGGACAAAAGTGCTTGTGTGCTATTTTTACAGTCCGCTTTTATAATTGCCCTTTGATGTTTTTCCTTTTAAATGTATCCGTTCTTGACGACCGTTAAATAAGATGCTCTCCAATGTTCTATTTTTTAACCATTCAACATAATGGAAAAAAAATAAAACAAATAAATATATTAAACCTTAGGTACACTGAACTTAATACCGCGACTGGATCTTAGGTCCAGGTTTAAGATAAATGCATGTCAAAGATGCACCAAAAACAAAGAGCAAATTTCACACCTGAACAGCACAGCACAATTTTGCGGTTAATTCTGTTTTCTGGCGCCACAATTTCAGCATTAGCTTCTCACCAAGTAACTCAACTCTGAATACAGCCTAAGTACTGCATCTTTTTTGCATTGTTCTTGTATTGGTGCAATTTGGTGCTCAAACAAAATTCACTTCTATTCACATTTTAACACTCCCTAAAAAAATCCCACTGTCAATTATTATTAATCAATTTAATAAGAATGTATCAGGGCGTAGACACAAACTTATATATAAAATAATACTTGTCTAAGCTTTTTGTGTCAATTCAGAGGTAGTATTTTATGGTCAGATTCAAGCTGTTTGTACATGTCATTTCTTTTTTTTTTTCATTGCCTGTTTGTATTCTTAATATTAAGATTGTTCTTGGCTTCTGTCAGCAATCCTTATATTTTTATAGGACAAAAGATTTTATATAGAGCTTTTAATCAGTGCAATTGATGGAAATTTGTAATGTGCAATACTTTGTAGAATGATATGCGTCGTTCCTGTCTTCTAAAGAAGATGGTACTTGCAGTGAAATTTCTTTATAACGTAAATAACAGGAAACATCAGGCACATTGGGGCCAATTAATCATTGCAAGGTAACACCGAGAAAAAGAAGAAGAAAAAAAAACAATTACAAAAACATTTACTTACTGTGATACTTTACATAATTTAGTATTTCGAGTTTGTCACATAATATACACTTTTTCTTGTTATGATTTTTGAACAGCCTGATTTAGACTGAGACTGTAGATCATCAAGCATTGTTGTTTTAAATATAAAAGTGTAAAATGGCTTTATTAAAAATCAAATAAGTTTTAGAGCATAAAGTCCAGAGATCAATGGAATTTTCCTTTTAAACCACCCCACCCCCCCACCACCCAACCTAATCTTTATCCTCCACATGATTGTTTATACTGAGAAAAGAACCCGAGAGCAGTTTTTTTTTTTTTTTTTTAGAGAAGCAGCTTTTTTTTTTTTTTTTTTTTTTTTTTAGAGTAGCAGCTATTCTTTTTCTTTTATTTTTTTAATAGGTAAATGTACAAGTACAGGGAAACGTGTTCAAGCGATTGTTGGTAATTGCCCTCATGCTGTAATGATGTAGCTCGGAAAAGCTTTGGAATGTTCAGTTTAGTCTCAGGATCTGATCCTAATGCAGAAACAGAGACTCAAAAAAAAGAAAAATCTTTTTACACCTTCATGGTTTGGCAAAGTGTTGATGTTAATTCGTGATTTTTTTTGGGTTTTTTTTGGGATAAACAAAAAGAATTTTTTAAAGATTTTGGAGTACCTAAAACATTTTCTTATATCTTAATAAACATTTATTTTTGGAAAAAAAAAGGAAAAAACAAAGCCTTTTGCTTTTGCTGAACACTGCCAGAAATGATTTCTTTAAAAAAAAAATTTAAGGTGGAATTTTTCACCTTTTTTAGCGAACGCCTCTGGGTTCATGAAGTATACAGAGGGAAGCACTACCATGCTGTGTCTCTTTAAGGTGACCCAACAACAATGCTGTTGCCAAGCCAGGGTTTTTTAACACATGTCTGGCTTCCTAAAATACGGCTTGTGAGGACACGACCAGAAGCACCATGTTAGGTAATGGAAAAACTGGGTCCAAGATAAAACTGAACATTGTATAAATGTGCTTCTCCGTTCTGTTCACTGCGTTAATGTTTCAGGGGTCACTGAGAGTTGCACTGAGCCAAAAGGGCTGATCTGTTGTTGTTTTTTTTTGTTTTTTTTTCCCCCCCTAGCTGCTGTTGTAGTGGTGATCTTATTTAAAACAGACTGATAGCCCCCATGGGATGAGAAATCTGGAGAGCTTGCAGAAATGCACAAAACTTCCCAAGCTTAACTTGCAGAAGGAAGAACCATTTCTTTCTCAGGGTACATATGATTAATGAGTCAAATTCCCAAAAGAGATATCTACTTTGTTTATCAAACCATGGAAATTAAAACCATAACCCTGTGTTTTAGACATAGTTTCAATTATTGCGCTTAAAATAACGGGATTACATTTTTTTTTTATTTTTTTATTTTTATTAATCTATAGTTCTGAATTGCCGAAATTCATATAAAGCACAATGGTGTACATTTTGACATTTTACTGGATAAAAGTTATATAAAAGTCTATACAGTATCTATAACATTAGCTTTTTAATATACAAGTGAGCCACAATAGAATCCAGGCCTACTGGTTTTTAGGCCTCGCCCAAGGGCTTGGACATGCCTCAGATTTAAGCTTTCAACCTTCTGCTTACTCGCAGGACATGCCCATCGCCTATAGAACAGTTTCACACTATTGTGATCGATTTGTTTTAATAAACGGACAATTTCCCTTGCGTGCATCAGCATAAACCAGCCCTTTATTCTTCTACCCAAACCAATCAGAATCAAGAATTTAACAGTGCCATCAATTGTTGGTTAATTTACTGTAATTCGGACAATAGAGCAGCTGCACTCGTTCTGCAAGAGAAATGTTTACTGAGGCTCTAATAACTTTATTGTAGGATTTTATTCCATATAAAACGATTTGAAAACATTTTTGGATATGTCGAATGTTTCTGCGCGGAGAAATTTGTTAGGCGCTATTGTAAAAATTCTCCAGATGTTCGAAGGAAAGCGATCACATTCAATATCCAGAGGTGCTGGAGAAGGACTGATGGTTTTATACAGTAGCTGCTGTAATGTAAGGAACGATGTAATGAAAACAGGAACTAACTTATGGACATTTCACTGAATATAGTTATATAGTGATCCACATATAGTAAACTATATAAATGATACATTTATTCAGAGTATCTATAAATGGAGGGGTTAAAAAAATAAATAAATTGGAATAACGGATTGCTGTAGCATTTAAGTATTTAGGATTGTGCTGAATGGGCATGGAATCAACTTTGGGGGAAAAAAAGCACCAAAGATAACAGAGAAAAAATAAATAATTGACTTGCAGTGATCAATGTTCATTACATTTTTGTTTTAGAATTGTAAAATTTGTACAAAGAAGTTACTTATATGAAATTATGGCTATAAAAGACATTATTTATGAACCGTTATCCCATGTCCAAGTATGAATACCGAAATTGAATGTATAAAAACAATTTAATGCCAACTTAAAAAATGTATAAAAAAATTGACTCTCAATTTTATTTCCTAAAACATGACATTTAGATTCTTTTTTTTTTCTTTTTTTTTTTTTTACATTTTAAGGGGGTACATCCGAACGACTTAATACACTGTATTTATACATAAGTTATTGATTTAAATGATTTATTTCATTCACTGTTAAAATTTTTGTTTTTCGGACACATGAACAACAGATTTTTCTCTTCTTTTTAAGTTTTCTTTCTTCTAATATTCTATAAAAAAAAACAGAACTATATATTGCTAAGCCTGACAAATAACAATATAAAAACATGTTGATGAGCTGTAATCACAATAAAAAAAAATAAAAAAACAGATCATTTTGTCTGACTGAAATCCTTTTGTTTAAAAAGACTTCACGAAAGAAAGGAGCGTATTAAAGTGAGATATAAAAGGCAGATTTTGCATTTCAGTGCATTTTAATAAAGCTAGTTTATCAGATAAAACACCTACTGTATAACAGCTTTACCAGGAACACCTGACGACAACAACCAAATTGTTCTATCAAGATGACTCGGGTGTTTTGTGCTATGATTTGGTTTAAGCATCAACTTATACTTACCACACAATGGCGCATTATTATGGGTCAGCTGTAAGAAAAGCCATATGCAATACTGTTAATTCCTTCATTTAGCAACACGCTATGGAGGGTGATGTTCACTCCTTGTGTACTCAGTGACTTAATCACAGCCCGGAATAAAAGGAGCAAATGGGAATATCTGATTTTCAGGTAGGAGTATGAGGTATGAACGTCATTTTTTAACTTGTGTTTACTTTGCATGCAAACTTTGCCAAACTAGGCTGCTATTCTAGCTAGCTAACAGTTAGCATGATTAATCACTTTTATTTTCATTTTAACATTTCATAAAGATCCCCACAGTCATTTATTATTAACCAGTTTAATTAGAATGTATTAGGGCATAGACCAGGGATCACCAACGTGGTGCCCGTAGGCACCAGGTAGCCCACAAGGACCACATGAGAATGTAGATAAAACCAAACTAGTTAGCATGATTGATCGATGACAAATATAAGCTGTTTACTTTGCATATCAGATTCTAGTTGGAACGGTGTACAAAAGGAGAGACACAAATATAAGGTTCCAATTATTTGTCTGGGTCTTTGAGAAAAAAACAAATCGGTTCATATCACTGAAGAATTTGTGTAATAAATACATTTCAACATTTCAGGATTTTATGTGGGGCTTCAAACATTTTGCCAAAGATTTATTTACTATCTGATTAAAAAATATGCAAAAATCTACTTGTACAGACCTGGTGGGTGGATAGCTATTTTGAGGAGTATCTACAAGTACAGATGGTAGAAGCTTAGTTATAGTTTTAGTAGTAAAATGCAACATTCTCAACACTGCTGTATTCATTTCATTTGATGTATTTTCTAATATTACATATTTAATAAAAAATAAGACTATTATTTATAGTAAACATTTCCTACTATTTACAACTAAACTGATTTTTGGACATTTCTCCATTTTGAGTTTAAAATGTTTTTTTTCCACAGACTGAATTTGTTTAAAATTATAATCTTATGTTTAATCTACTTCTAGTTTTATTTACATCTGTAGTATAAAATATGTACTTATAATTAATTAAGTGATCACAAAATATTTTATAATATACAATAAAAACATTTAAAATACTTGGGAGAAAAAGTTGATACACAGTACTAAATACAAACAAAACACTTTTTTGAAATTTGAAAGCTTATTGAAGCCAAGATTTTTTTCAAATATTTTTAATGGCAGGGGTTTAGACCACAAAAGCATTACAGGAAAATGTATTAGATACTGATACTTTGCTAAACCTCCACAAAGCCATTTCTTGAAAAACTCTGTAATATTTTGGGGTAGAAAATGTTTAATGGTTCCCAGATAAAAACACAAGATCTTTTAAATTACTTTAATATAATCCTATTAACCAGCTTTATGGATTCTATTGCTGCTCTTTTCCAGGCATGGATTTTACTCTGGATCTTTTCCAAAACTATTTATTTATGATTGTATTAAGATTATGGCAGGATAATTCAGTTATTTATATGTAAAACTCAAGACCTTGTTTTTTCACCAAAGTGATACAAGAGTTGAGACTTTTTGCTTTAGTGTTCGCTCCTCTTTTGGCAGACACAAATCTATCAGCTTTTATTGCACCTTTTTTCAAAATTAAGAGTAATTTGCTTAGTTTTTTTCACGTCAGAGTATTAGGTATTTGTTTTCAGGACATCTAAAATGTTTGAGTGCAAAGCATGAGGGTGTATGAAACGCACTGCTGATGCCGAAAATCTAAATTTGTAATCAATTCATGTAGACTTTAAAATTTTTTTCCAAAAAAAGTCTAAATAAAACAATGATTTACAGTACAGTGCACTTACAATCAAAAGTTTTAAGAGTCTGGAGAAATCTCTGTGCACAAGGTATATGGGTAAAAAACAATATTGGACGCCATTCAGGCATTTAGGCAGCACTGTATTTAAAACAGTTATTCTCTAATGGAAAAGGCTCATTCACACCTCAAAAATCATTGTTTGTGAGCACAGTTTCCCATGTCATCCACAAATACAAGTTAAATTTCGATTAAATCTCTATTATGCAAAGGCATGCACGAACGTTGCCGTGCTCTCTGAGCCAAAACTAATTTCTAATGTATTAAGGCAAAGTTCTGTTGTCAAAGGAATCGGAATTAAAATTTATTTTAGAAATCCATAGACAACGTCCTCTGTACTAAAGAGGAGAGGGACTATCTATTCCTATCAGCACTGTGGGAATGGGCCCATTTGCACAATTGCATAATGCATCTATTACAATAGCATGACTGTGTAGTAGAAGAGTCTGGTTGCTGAACTCTCCTGCCTGCAGTCTAGACCTTTCACTATTTGAAAAGATTTGGTGCATCATAAAACCAAAAACACAATAAAGGATACCAAGAACTGTTTAGCAGCTGGAATCCTGTATCAGACACAACACACACAACATTTCTCTCCTAAAACTTCACCAACTCGTCTCCTCAGTTCACAGACGTATATGGACAGAAGACGTGAAGCTACACAGTGGTAAACATGCCTATTTTTTTTAGACCTGTTGCAGTTATTAAATTCAATCTGGTTATTTTTTCCCCAAAATTTTATATATTCTTATTCTCTCAAATTTTTCTCTAATTACAATTTAGGAATACATTCAGATAAATGTTACTATTTTAGCTTTATTTTATTTGAAGCTGGTGGATTTATACGTCCAATTGCTTGTGTATAAAATAACTAAAGTAAATGAAAAGTAAATATGTTATTTGTATCCTTTTTATTGGATTTACACCATGTGACTGGGGAAGACAATGAATTACAATGAACTCAATTATGTTCAGGGAACTAGTTCGAGAGGCCAGGTAACTCAAATAACCTCTCTTTGCAACCATGGTGAATAGAAACGGATCTCAGAATTCACAACACGAGGCAAAAAAGAGGCGATTGCGTAACAATCCTGACAGCAAACTGAATCGCAGTTTACAGTGGGCACAAGTTCAACAAAACTGCTGTATAAAGTACAGAATCTTTTTCCAAGTCGTTTTTTTTGTTTTAGCACCTATACAATAATACATGCTACCTTTTCTTGAAGGTTGGTGTTTTTGCTGTTCTGTTGATGTTGGTTAAAAACAGCAACACAAGCCCAGACACAATTATCTGGCCAACAAACTGCTGTGGAATGAAAGCAATGATCACATATTTTTTTATCAAAGGTTGCTATGCTACACACATATAGTCATTTGCAGAATTTCTGGCTCAGATACCAAATACCAAAAAACATAAATAAATAAACAAACAAATATATGTGGCAGCTTGCATTTGTGCCACCGTTGGCTCCCGGTTCGCTTGCTCCCGCTACAAGTGACAATTATGTTTCTTAACTGAAACCATATTTGGCTTGGAGTCATCTGCTCTTTGGGGTGTAACTAAAACTTATTTAAATGTGATATGGTGGTGGGATCTCACCTATGAGGAAGTGAGCGTTGACATCTATGGAATCAGTCAGTCCTAAATTAAAAAATGATTCCCAAACAGTGCAGCTTTGTTTCTGCAGGTGCTGGACAAATGCCATGATGATGAGAAGAGAGTGGAAAGTTCTGCCTGAGTACTGTGTCATGTTACTATACACATATGATTACAAACACCTCCTTAATTTCCTAAAAACAAAAACAGCTGATGATGCACATTAGTTAATTGATATTTACAGGACTAACAGGCAAATGTAAAGTCATATGTAATGCTTTTATTGCCATCACGTCCATTAGAGAGAATAGGCACATATGACATGAATATTAACTAGGCATCTATTGTACTTCTCTCAGGACCTACAACTTTAGTGTAGAATGTGAAATTAAAAGCCACCCCATCTTTTATCAAATATGCAAATTCACAAAATTAGAAAACATTTTTGATTTGTGCAGATTTCAACTGAAAGATTCTATACTAAGATTTAGATTCAGAGAATAGATTCAAAAATGGAAAGTAAAAACATGCATGTATCATTGTTACAGTAATTGAGTGCATAGTTACCCGTAATGGTACTTTTAAAATATATGTAAATCAAAGGACTTATTTACTTTTATGTTTACTTTTTTTTTTATTTTTATAAATATTCAATGCTCATTTTTGCAACATGTATCTTTAATCACTGTTACAGAGGAAAATAATGCCAATGCATTCAACCTAAGAAAAAAAATAAAATTAAAAAAAAGCAAAGTTTTTTTCCCTTTTTTTATTAATGTAATTCCAAGAACTAATCAAGCTGAAAGTCTACACCCTGTATGGCAAATTAAAGGTAAAGTTTAGTGTCAATGGCTGTAATTTTTCAGAGCAAATTCCAAATAAAACAAATGAACCTAAATGTAACACCAAATGCCATCACACCAAAGCCTTACTCACTGGTAATACAAGCACTTATTGTTGAAGATGTTGATTACGTTGTGCAATATTAAAAAATAACAATATATATGTTTGCTACAAAGTTTCTGGGTTTGGGGAAGGTCTAAAGAACATTCTAGTCAAATTTGGGCCAAGTGCTCTAGTGCCAGCCTCAGGTCAAATTTGGGAGTATGTTTATGGTCATAACTTTTAAAGAGTGTATCCAGATTCAAATAAGTTAGTAATTAGATTTAGCCGTTTTGGATTTGGTCAAACACCAACAAAAACAAAACCAAATTTGGCATTCATCATGTCTGAACAAAACTCATAATGGGAAAATAAATTTGACATCAAAGCTAACTAACAAAATGTGACACTTGATTACAGAAAGTGATAGAACGTTTGGTTGGCATCTTCAGGACCACGACTGGAGGCTATGCAACGAATTTCTTGCCACCACCACCAACTGGTTCAAACTTATAACAACATGACCAAATACTTAAATCGAACTGCCATTATAGCTACACAATCTTTAAATTGTTGTCTAATCTTCACCAGATTTGACTCATAATTACGACACCCTGCTGCCCATTTGTTCATCCAGACCCATTCCTCCTACAGTCTGAGAAATTCACCACTGTCTGTGGTCAAACCACCCATAAGTGAAACAAAAATCACTCCAATCTGAGGAAACCATTGTAGCATGTTTGTGAGTCTTGCAGCTTGCAGCTTTCATTTCGCTTTTTAACTTTCAGTAATAAAATGTTGTGTTACAAATAGCAGTTTAAGGAATATCCTATACTGTAAATAACACATATGTTCTATGTAAATGAATATACCAAGTGATGGACATAGTTATGACTCTTTTTTTTTATTCATTTCATTAAAAATGGTGTCACCAGTACAGTCTTTGACAAGGAATATTATCATACGTATGCATCCAAACCAAAATAAACCCGGATTTCAATTCTCTTTAACCATTGTGCTTGGAACTCCACTCAGAGGAACAATGGGGGAGAGGCTCATATAAAAATACTATACAGAGAATAGAACTTTCAATATTACACACTTTAAAAATACACGATAGCAATGCATACATTTATTCAGAATCAAAAAAATGCATAGGGATGAACACAATTAGAGCTTTAGAAAGCTTTTGTAAAATGTTCAAAGCCCCCCTTAGGGGCTTAAATATTGCATGTATAAAATTTCTTTTCTTTTTTTTGGGTTTTGGGAACAAACATCACACGTAATACTTACATGAAAACACTACCAAAGTGAGAAAAGGTTAAAATGATGTCTAAACAGTGGTCTTAGTAAAGCCTTAGTAAAACAAGGCATTTTTTTAATATGAGGCTCTTAAGTTGTGAATGTATGTGAAGATGAAACCTCGCCCATCAACAATATTTTTTAAGAGCAAGTGAGGGAGTGACATCGGGTGGGACAGTAGAGAACAGAGCAAAGGATTGTTCCAATGTGAATTCACTAGAGCCTCTGAGAACAATGAGTGCTTTCAGTTTTATTAGGAATAGATCTCGCTTGTGCTTTCCAGGATGGTCATTAGTACTGCAATAGAAAGCAGGAAACAATTCCAACGAATACTCAGAAAATAAACCGTTATGGCAACTGGAGTAATTTAAGAGTCTACATTCAGTTCATGTAAGGAATGGCATGATTGTATGGGCAAATAAGCAGTATAGAAGTTCTGCCCAAAATACATTTGGCTTCTTGGATCTTTTGTGTAATCTTCCAATATTTTTCTTAAACTAAAGGTTGGTTTATGGAATAGAAAGATTTTTTTAAATGCACACGCTGCTAAATCTTAATCCTTTTTTACCTCTACACCAAACCATTAGCATTGTCTGACTTTCTTTATAGACAACATAGACCCAAACAGAATCCCATTCAGTCTAAACCCTGAGGTTTAATCTTTCTAAATGTCACTTGCCTACACTCAGATTTATGAGACGTTTACAGGAAGGTAAGATAAAAATAACTTGAACATAATGTCTAAAATATTTGGCAAGCTTCAGCATTTGTTATATCATGGCCATGCTCATAAAGCCCATTGTGAAAGGAAGAAATGTGCCCTTGAGTCCTAAACACACGTGGCAAATGGAGTAGATGCATTGTAATGGTTACAGTATTACAACCTGAAACTCGAATGGATTTATTTGGAATTGTCATGAATTTATAGGAGAGCTCATAATATTGAAGTAGGTTTATATAGTTTGCAAAATTGTTTACAGATAAAAATGTAGGAGTATTTATTCTATTTCTGGAAAATCCCAAATAAGTTCTGGTACAACCAGCTGTCATCAGTTATCATGTACTAATTTAAATGGGATAAAAACAAAGATCTGTTCCTAGAAGGCCAGAGTTTTTAAAAGACTGAATATAAACAAACCTAATCTAGAATACCAAGGACATATCAAGTACCAAGTCCTGGATTTTTTATCTATTATATCCATTATACCCATTGGTACACCAATCTACCAATATTCAGTGAACAAATAAAGATGGAATTAGTCTGAAAAGCAACTAAGGGGTTAAGAATTCACAGCTAAGAGCTGTTCACAAATCAGCCACAACCTGAACAGTGCACAAAGTTAATCTTTATGGAAGATTGGTAATCCATATTAGCTCCTATTTTGGAATGGAGACTCTGATGAGACAATGATGAGACCAAATCTGAACTTCTAGGTCTTGACACAAAGCGCTGTGTTAGGGAAAATCAAACGGTGCTCTTTAGAGTGAGGCCAAAACATGTTTTGAAGCACTGTGGTGGTAGCGTCATATTATGGAGAGGTTTTTAATCAGAAGGGATTGGGAAACAATGCATATATTAGCAATAATTGATAGATGGACTAGATGGATGGAGTCAAATGCAGGGCAACCCATGAAACTGGGGTGAAGGTTCACTGGCCATCAGGGCACTGAGCAAAGACACTCAAAGCCAAATCAAGACTGGAAAGGTTAAAATCCAGAACCTACCAAATATGTTCAAATGGCCTCATTTGAAGCGCAATTTGCATGGCAAATGGAAACAAAGTTAGTTTACTCAAGAAGATGTGATACAATTTGTGTCTTAATATTGTTTTTTAAATAAAGTTGTGTAAATACATTTTTAAAAAAAGTCCAGGTAAGTTTACTTTAATTCTAGATTGTAACACCGCATAAAATTGTGGAAAAGTTTAAGTGGGAGAACAGAATTATAGAACCGTATAAAAGCGAGCATAAAACCATTCCAAGAATCAAATCTGAGCGCAAACACTGGCATGGCTTGGCATGCGTGTGTGTATGTGCAAAGTCCATTTATCTTTTTGCTGAATACAGGTTTTATGACTGTTTGTTAAATATAAGAGGGTTGTGGGGATTTTTTTGCCTTCACATGACTGCTTAAGGAGATTGTGTGAGGTTAGAGACGACTTTGTCTTTCTTTACAAACAAAACGTAACGGCTGTACTGCCTTTGTCAAATAAGAGTGTAAATATCGTGTCCTGTTACTGTTCTTAGGTGTCAATTTCTACTGCTGACTGCAGCAAGCACTCATTTTGTGAATTATTTTCTGTTTTCATCTTCTTTCGTGTATAAATGTGCAGTAAAATGAATCACAGCAAGCGAGTGTGTGTTTGAGAGAGACTGACTGAGCATGTGACTAAGCAGTGCCAGTTCTCTGTTTGGCCTGGCATTCCCAAAACAATTTTTTTACCTTTTGCTTAACCAAAGTATTCATGGTGACACCCTCTGGCTCGAAAAACACAGGTTTTTATGAAAATGTTATAAATGGTGCGTATTTTTCTGAAGTAAGACATCATAAAAAAGACTGTAAATGTTTACACCATACACAATGGCGTAACATTTGACCTTGATCCAGGATCATTTCCTTTCTGATGCTGCTTGACAAGAAGCAGCTTTTTGTTTAAAGTGAAAACTAGAAAACTTTGTGTGTTGGACAGGGTCTAGTAGCGTGTCCACACTTCCTGTTTAACTATAATCACAGTTCAGTATTGAAGAAAAACAAAACAAAAAAAACCCCAACACAGATCCATTGCTTATGTTTTAACTAAAAAACAAAATCCAATTTATTCAACCTATGATGCAGGATTCAAGATCTTGTTCAATGGCATGTCCAGCAGTTCCTGGTGGTCCTTCCAGAGTATGATCCCCCAGGTATGTGTGCTGTCACAGGTCCATGGTGCTGTTGCTGTGCTCTCGGCTGTGAGTTAAAGGAGCTGAGAGTGAATGGCAGTCAAGTGGCTGAGCAACACCAGGCTGAGCTAATGGGTTCCTGCTAATAACCAGTTCCAGTTTATCTCCAGCTTCTGTGATAAGAGGCACGGCTAAGCAGCAGTCAAAATCTCGTGTTCGCACATGATTGACCTGGGAATGCAACAAAAACAATATATACTCTCTGTTTCATGGAACTTCTATAAAATTGCTAAAAATTTTATTTATTTCAGCATGCCATGCTTTCCTCATTTACTTTATATGTGTAATGTTGTGGAAAGTCTGCAAAATGTCCTATTATAATAAAGTAAACACGGGATTGTTGAAAGCTTTCGTTCAGGAGACAGGGTACCAAAAAGATTCAAAACACATGAATCTTTGTTGTTTGTAGCAAGTGGAGAAAATTGGACATCAAAGTAAAACTACATGTCTGGTCTAAGTAGAACTTTGGCTAGACAGGAGCTCAAAATCAATCTTACCTAAAACTTCTCAAAATCATGTGGTAAAATAATTTATGGTCTGATGAAACCAAAATAGAACATTTAAGGTGCAAATTCAAGACGTCTTATTACCCAAAGAACACCGTACTGCAGCTCCTCTTCAGCTGGGATTGATAATCGAGTCAAGATATGGGAAATTATGCATAATTTACTTACTACCTCTTTTAGACAGCTAAACACTTTTCGATTTAATAACCTGATAATGATCCAAAACAAATCCATGTCAATAAAGGAAAAGCATTTCAGAATGTCTCAGCCAGAACCCAGATCCAAATCCTATTATAAAGTTGAACAGGGTTGTGCTCAAATGCTTGCAATTTGACAGATCAGCAATTTTAACAGAAGTAGACATTTTATGTCCACAGTACATACTGTAAGATCCATTTTAAACTATAGTTTCCTCACCAGCTACACTCTATTTAACACTCACTGTTCTAAAGACTTCTACTTTTTAATGACAGAAAACATAATTTACAGCTTTATGACTTTACAGTTGCCACTGATACTGGAGAGTCCTTTCATAAGCACTAAACAAAAAACTCGTCAACAAGTTCTGACCAATTATATTTGCAATTGGTCATTCACAATTGGTCATTGGTTATTCACTGATTAGAAGTGAAGCCTGAAAAAAAAAATTATAAATATCTTCATTAATAAACACCCCTTGCTGGCAAACCAGATTTCAGTGGGAGCCAGTACTACTCCAGCTTCTTAAAATACACCCTTGGATTTTAAATGCATACTTTTTAGCAACCTACATAACAAAAAGAACAGACATGCAGAAGTGTGTAGTAAGATGTGAAAGATGTGAAAGAACCTGGAGGATCCTATCATACGGCCTGAGTCCTGCACGGTCTGCTGGACCCTCGGGCCGGATCACGTTCACGTAGACGCCTTTCTCCAAGAAACCATCGGACACACTGAAGCCAAAATCATCTCTTTCTGGATCCTTAATCACCGTCACCTAAGAAAGGTCAATAAGATCAATTTTTGTTCCATGTTGCATGATTTAAAAATGTGATTCTGTTCTGAAAGCAGGATTCTGAGAGTTTTGTACATTTAAAAAAACGCAGCTGTTTTTCTGTTCATTCATTCATTTATTATTCAAGCTATTTCTTTATTCTTCCATCAATAATAATGATTAATTATCCATTATTTTCAATCTTTCCTTTCTTAAAATTGTATGTACCTTATTGTTAATCTTTGGCTGTGAAATAAAATTTGATAGATTTAATTGATTTTATATTTATACAAAAAAACAACTGGAAGCTTTTTTTTTTAAACCACTGGACTCCAGACCAGGCTGAATAAATGAACACTAAAAGTGAAAGGTTTACTGTGTGTATGTGCAATAATTTACAGTACAGACCAAAAGTTTGGACACACCTTCTCATTCAAAGAGTTTTCTTTATGTTCATGACTATGAAAATTGTAGAGTCACACTGAAGGCATCAAGGGCTATTTGACCAAGAAGGAGAGTGATGTGATGCTGCGCCAGATGACCTGGCCTCCACAGTCACCAGACCTGAACCCAATCGAGATGGTTTAGGGGTGAGCTGGACCGCAGAGTGAAGGCAAAAGGGCCAACAAGTGCCAAGCATCTCTCGGGGAACTCCTTCAAGACTGTTGGAAGACCATTTCAGGTGACTACCTCTTGAAGCTCATCAAGAGAATGCCAAGAGTGTGCAAAGCAGTAATCAAAGCAAAGAGTGGCGACTTTGAAGAACCTACAATATGAGATTTTTCAGTTGTTTCACACTTTTTTGTTATGTATATAATTCCATATATAATTCCACATGTGTTCATTCATAGTTTTGATGCCTTCAGTCTGAATCTACAACTTTCATAGTCATGAAAATAAAGAAAACTCTTTGAATGAGAAGGTGTGTCCAAACTTTTGGTCTGTACTGTATAACTTACAATTATCTCATTTATACAACTGAGCATTTGAAGGTTAAGAGCCCTGTTTAAGTGTTTAGCAGTGGCAGCATGGCAGTGTTGTGATTTTAACTAATGGCCTTCCTATGAGAAATCCAAAATCTTAACTACACCCTTATAATTATAGATTTACATTCATACAGCAGAGCTGTGTGACGGTTGGGTGGTGCACACTGACCTTGTGCAGCTCTAGAGGGGTGGGTGACAGGATTTCTTGCATCTCCTCCTTAATCCTCCTCGATTCCCAGGTCTTCTCCGACACGCGTAGCGTGCTCTTACTCTTGGCCTCATTGCGAAGATGAGCGCTCTTTCGCAGAGGGCTGATGTTGGCCTGGCTCCCTGATTCACTGTGAGACTTGGTGCTCTCTACTCCCAAACTTACAGTGCTGCCAGTCATTATGGAGGCCTGAGTAAAAGGACAAGAGCCAAGCAGTGATTACTGCTAAATCAGCTCATCAACTTTCAATAGGGAGTTCTGTATGGAACTCTAATTGGCTGCCAAGAGTTCATTTAGAAATGATCTAATGCAATTTAATCAAACTTAACTGGAAAGCAATGAAGATGTCATTTATTAGCTTTTTCAGAAGCACAATTTTTCTCCCTTCTTCGGAACATTACCTATTGGAAACTCAACCCATTACAACCTAATCATAATTTGGAGAAATGTCTTTTGACTCAGCACAATGGCCGTTATATTCTACTGTTTTGTGGGCAAAGTTGTGATGGTTGATAACCAAAGTACTGCATTTTAAATCTGGTTCTGCCTCGAATATTGTGTTGTTTGGAATGGAGAGAATAATGCAACATAATGAGAAAATCTGAAAGAAGAAGACTTTATACTTGAGTTGCCGATGTTCTAATTTAAACATTGAAATTTTTGTCCACAAGCATGAGCCTCAGAGCTCAGATGAAATTCTTTCTCTTCTGACTATTATTACTTTCATTTCCAGAGTGCTCAACAACAGTAGCACATAGTCCATGTGGACTCTAATCAGGCAGATCAAAATAATAAATAGATCCTTCATAGCCTTCTTATCAGACTAATGTTGATCATAAACACCAGTAGCCATAAATCATTTATGAACTCTTAGAACCGAACACTGAAAACAAATAAGTATAAAATATACCATATTAGGCTCTTTCAGTACAACAATTGGAACAAATACAGGCAATACTGAGGACATTTTGTAGTGTTGGATCCTTTAGAGAAAACCTATTCCTTGGCTGTAGATGTAAAAATCCTTTTAGTTTCCAATGTTTTTATGTGGATGAAGAACTATGAGGGTGGAGCTCACGATATCATTCAGAACACTGATCATTATTTACTTACTGGTATTATTTACTACATATTTATTCAAATGTATTTTGTGAACTTGCACAATGCTAGTATTTGAACGACTAATGTTACCACTTTCTATCTTAAACCATGTTTACATTGCATACAGTACTATGTGCATTAGTTCTGTTAAGTGAAAAACGTATTTGTAAAAACAGAGCAACACCATATATACAAACGTTTGTCTCATCATGATGTTTGTATGTGCTTTTTAAACACCACGTACCACATTTAGTCCCCATTTGCTCTTATAATAACCTCCACTTTTCTGAGATGATGTTTATTCAAATTTTGGAATGTGGTTCTGGAGATTTGTGGTTAAAAAGGTGTTAGATAAAGAGGCTGGGGTGCAGGCAGCATTTCAATTTATTCCAAAGGTGTTCAATATGGTTGAGGTCAAAGCTCTATAGCAGGCCATTTAAGATTCTCCATCCACTTAAACCCATGTAAACCATAACTTAACAGTGCTTGCTTTGTGTACATGGGCATTGACATGCTGGGGCAGGTCTTCTAGTTTAATCAAAGAAAAATTAATGCAAAATTTAATACTAATCCAAAGACATCATATAGCAATGTGAACCTCCAGCTTTGTGGTGACAGTTTGGGGAAGAACCACATACTGTATATGGTTGTCCATATAGTGTAGTTAGTTTATATAAACAAGACATGAGCATTACAACTGTACAGCATATATTCCTGGGCAAAAAAGAGTGATTTCTTTAAATGTTTGTGGGTAAACATGCTTTTACAGAAAGAAGAGTCAGTGTTGTTCTATGCAATGTTGAGCTTAAAGCAGTTAAAGAGCAGATGGAAAATTGTTTGAACCCAGATGCCAACATTGTAATCATCATAAATTACCTATTTTCTTTTTACATATTTTACCTTTACTAGAAGATTATAAAAGAAATGTTCCCAGTTCCTAAACAGTTCTCTGCAGCAACAGAAAACAAATATTTGTTTAATCAGGCTAATTACCTGGCCACAGATTTGTTGCTAAGATAATTAAAAGCTTAATATTATGCTTTTTTCATCATATGAACCAACAAGTATAAAGAAACATGTCAAATAACAATGTCATATTTTTAACTAGTCAATTTCAGGAATGAGGCTTAAGCTAATTTTTGGCCGTTTTAATGGAGACCATTTATCTATAAACATTGACAGGGATTTCTGTAGGTCTTGGATGCAGCCATACAAACTAAAATCTGAAGCCCAGATTGGGGCTGATGGGTAATATTGTTCCGCAACCCACTGTCATTATCATGACATTTAGTAACATTTAAACAGTTATTTTATTTATTTACTTTTAATTTACAGTACAGACCAAAAGTTTGGACACACCTTCTCATTCAAAGAGTTTTCTTTATGTTCATGAATATGAAAATTGTAGAGTCACACTAAAGGCATCAAGGGCTATTTGACCAAGAAGGAGAGTGATGGGGTGCTGCACCAGATGACCTGGCCTCCACAGTCACCGGACCTGAACCCAATCGAGATGGTTTAGGGGTGAGCTGGACCGCAGAGTGAAGGCAAAAGGGCCAACAAGTGCCAAGCATCTCTCGGGGAACTCCTTCAAGACTGTTGGAAGACCATTTCAGGTGACTACCTCTTGAAGCTCATCAAGAGAATGCCAAGAGTGTGCAAATCAGTAATCAAAGCAAAAGGTGGGGACTTTGAAGAACCTAGAATATGACATTTTTCAGTTGTTTCACACTTTTTTGTTATGTATATAATTCCATATATAATTCCACATGTGTTCATTCATAGTTTTGATGCCTTCAGTGTGAATCTACAATTTTCATAGTCATGAAAATAAAGAAAACTCTTTGAATGAGAAGGTGTGTCCAAACTTTTGGTCTGTACTGTATGTGAAATTGGCTTATTTATGTTGTCATCGGCTGAATATACATTAGTATATCAATGTGTATTTCTTTTAAATCTAAACATGCATGTATTAAATAACCTTATAAACATTAATAATGGTGCATAATTCAAGGGTTAGGTCCACCCACTAGTTTGACTGGAAACACAATGATCTTCTAGTGCTGATATTAAGTATAATTGCATAGGTACATTTGAATGTTTCTATCACTTAATTTGTCTGGTTGCTACAAAATTTCTAAATATAGCAATATTTCGCTACACTGAAACCATTACTACACTTGCTCCTGGCTGTCCTTCACTCTTTGCTTTACATGGCAACATGCAAACACCATCTAGCTGTGTCGTCTTAGGATCAAACTGCAAGAGTAATCAAAATACTTGGCCATATTGTGATAGAAATATCAGGTACTTGTTACTTTGATTGCTGTTCCTGCGGCATTCAGGACGTGGCCTCATGCCTACGGCTGAATCACAGCCGGGCAGATATTCAGCACTTGCAACAGCACTCTTGCTTATGTAATACTGCTTATGTAATGTAACTCTATAGTTTGTTAATGTTAATTTATGCAGGAAAAAGGAAAGTGTCACCAACGATCCACAACAATTTATAGTAATCTCAATTATAATAATTACAACGGACAAGAAGTTCAAAACAAAAGTTAGAAACCTTAGTGACAAATCTTTAACCAAAATAAAAACAAAAACAAATCAGAAACTACAACCATTAAAAAAAACGTCACTCAGAATATACAGGAAATAGGAAATTGTACATCCAAATGTGTTTCTTGTAAATATGTGGAGTTCTGTGTTTACTTTAAATCGGTTCTCTTTTTCAAAAGTGCATCTCTGAAGCCAAGATAATAACAATAGCTTTCATTCAGACACACAACTCGTCTTTTGACTGCCACAGCCTGTTGTACTTCCAATCAGTATTCTCTTCACAAACTCTACCAATCTTTTAAGGTTTGCCTAAATTGCTGTAGATAGACAATATGATACAGGGTACAGTAAATATAATATGGAGTAAATACAGTGACAACATTATGTTAAGACAACTAAGAAAGGTATCCCCAGAAACCACAGCAATTCCGCCACAGAGATTTGTAATCCTCTGACATGCAGAAAAGATCTGAAATATATGTGGAGTCTGTCTACGTTGTTTTGTATAATGTGGTAGTTTTTGTATTAACAGCCTAAAGATCCATGAGGTTACTCTGAAGGGTTAAACTGCAGAACGTTGAAGATGGTTTTGGACTGTTTCATTTGCATGAATGTATAGGGCAGCTATGCAAAAAAGTATGATTTACAGCTGTTCGTTTCATTCTTTGTTTTCTTTCCAGCTTCACCAAGGTGAGCACAACAATGTTATTCATCATGGAGCGCTAATTCAAATGTACTAGAGCAATCCATCTTGCCTTTATTTGGTTGTCTGAAATTTATTTGCACACTTTACTGTGTACGGAGTGGTGTAACTGGGTTAGCCTGAAAACACGTTTAACGCCATAATAAAAGGTCATAGAAAGCATTGCATTTGCACGCTGCAAACTTAAATGAAGGGGTAACCAAAACCCTGAAAACATGAACCCGAACTAATCGTGAAAACAAGACATGGGTGCAAGGTGATACTTGACCCGCTGGGGCTGATGTCACTGTGCATACTGACTGTATTATATGGTTTATATGTTTCTCTCTCTACCTCTATCTCTTTCTATCTTTCTCTATCTGGCGAGGGTTATCCTCAAAAACAATGGAGATTGTTTTGATTGTAGTACCATTACAATTTTCTACAATGACCAAGGGCTGCAATTGCCATGAACAGTTTTGCATTCAGGTATCCATCAATGAACATTTTATAACCTCATCAAAAATGTATGGATATTCTGTCACCCAGTATAATGATGATTTAAAAAAAAAAATTTTGTTCTGGTTCCTCTCAAGGTTCCAGATCCAGTATCTAAGTTAAGAACCATTTTGGAGTTATAATTACATCTAGTGACTTTTATTTTGATTTTCTGCCTATTTATGTGGACTCAATTGTAGTTGAGTGTAATAGAGTTGAGTGCAACACTGGTATTCAAAAAAAAAAGAAATGACTAAGTGTTGCACTTCTCCACATTATTCAAATTCAGTTCCACAATTTTAAATTATATCACAGCTCCAAGCTCAACAGAAGTCAAGTGTATGATCACAGCAAGCACCATGCAGTGCCGAGTTTTACAGCAGTGCAGTCATTTGATTTCTTTCACTTCTGTAGAAGAATAAAGTGTCTGCATTCTCAAAGCGAAGGCTGGCCCGTGTGGTCCGATTCTTGAGTGGGGTTGAGTAACCGCTGGCCAGTCCGAGTATTGCCGAAAGCCTAACAATGGGCATGTGAGCATCAGAACTGGACCACGGAACAATGGAAGAAGGTGGCCTGATGTGATGAATCATGTTTTCTTTTACATCATGTGGATGGCCGAGTGCCTGTGTGTCGCTTACCTGGAGAAGACATGTCACCAGGATGCACTAGGGGAAGAAGGTAAGCTGACAGAAGCAGTGTGATACTTTGGGCAATTTTTTGCTGGGGAAACCTTGGGTCAGGCCATCCATCTGACACCTTCCATTTACTTAACCATTGTTGCAGACCATGCACACCTTTTTTCACGGAAACACTATTCCTTGTTGGCTGTGGGCTCTTTCAGCAGGATAATGCGCAAAGTAAAAATGGTTCGGGAACGGTTTGAGGAGCACAACAACAAGGTGTTGCCTTGTCCTCCAAATTCCCCACATCTCAATCCAAACGAGCATCTGTGGGATGTGCTGGACAAACAAGTCCGATCCATGGAGGCCCCAACTCACAACTTACAAGACTTAAAGGATCTGCTGTTTGGTGCCAGATACCACAGAACAACTTCAAGAGTCTAGCGGAGTCCATGCCTCAACGGTTTAGGGTTGTTAAAGCAGCAAAAGGGGGACTAAAACAATATTAGGCAGGTGGTCATAATGTTAAGCCGGATCAGTGTATATTAAAAAAATAATAATTAAAAAAATTAAAAGCTTTCAAGGACTCAGACCCTTTGCTGTGACCTTCACTGGATCCTTCACTGGATCATATTTGAGATGTTTATACACTGGAGTGAAGTCCATCTATAGCAAATTTAAGAGTGTATAATTTCCTAAATGCAAACAGATTAGATTTTATTTTGTTTTTGTTTATTTTTCCTGCTAATTTAAATTTGGTTTGTTGTTGAGTATTGCACTGTGGCATCCATCTGGCCACTTTGCCATAAAGCCCAGAATAGTGGAGTGTTGCTGAGATGATTGACCTTCTGCAAGTTTCTCCACACTTGATTTCTGGAGCACAACCTGAGGGGTCATCAGATTCATGGCCCTTCTACTCTGATTGCTCAGTTTAACTGGTGCTTTAAGAAGAGTCCTGGTTGTTCTAAACTTCTTTGAGTCAAAGCTCCAATGCTCACATTGTCCCTCCTACAAATCACCTACACCTGTCCTCCATTTACTTGTCCTCCATTTATGTCCCCCTATTTCCCTTCACTTACCAGTTACGACCATAGATCACTCGGACTTCCTACTTCTCGTGGTCCCTGTGTTTCTATGCTCCTGGCTACGCTTCTGAGGTAGCATTCAGTTAAGTGTGCCAACTTGCTTCTCAAGCTCTCCTGTGTTTGCGTGTTTAGACCAATAAACGACAATCTATTTTACTCCCATTTTTAGCTTTTAGACCTTTATATAGACAGGTGTGTGCTTTTCCAAATCATTTCCCATACACACAAAAGGGGAAGCACCTGAGATAGATTTAATGTGTCATAGCAAAGAGTTTACATATTAATGTCCTTGTGATAATGCAAGGTTTACAGTTGGTAATGGTAATAACGGTTTTAATAAATGGCCACAAATTCAATGTTTGCCTTGTCATTATGGGGTATAGATTAATGTTATATAAATTGTTATTCCTGTGAGCCCACCCTCTAAAGAGAAATAGACTCTGACACATTCGTTGGATCTTATGACCATTCATAGCCATAGAGAGTGAGTAATCAAGCAGCCATCAAGCAGCTCTGGAGGGTAAGAAGACGTTTGTCAGGGTCAGTCCCTTTCATCATGTTCTGGGGACAGCAGGGCACCATTTTTGCAGCAGCAAACCAGGATGTTTCACATTTATAATGTAATATCTTGTCTATCATTTTGGCCTTACTGTCAAAAAGGCTCTACTGGCTACTGCAGATTCTGGGGCACATGCCTGGAATGGGTAGAAGCATGAAGGGGTAAAGAATTGCTCACGTATTCCTCACTGCTTAAGCAGAAGCTGGTGGAGAAAACTCAGTGTGTTTCATGCATGAAAAATGTAAAACAGAGGTTTGAAGTCCTTTTGAATGCAAGGTATGAAACCCCTAGCTGTATATTTTTGATTTTTGATAGCAGGTTATTTATGTTTTTATAAAATGTCCTTTCCTACCTTAGGCTCTACAGCTACAAACTGATGAAAATGAAATGCAACGTATCCCATTCAGACATTCAAAAAAGCTGATTATTGTAGAAAACTAAGAGAACAAGCAGGTCAGGTTTTGGTTTTCAATGTGTGTTACTGGTCATTACTTTATTTATACTAGTGTCAAAAAGCACTTATTTGCTCCAGTTTGGAATTTTGACTGGATTATAACTTAAGAAAAAAACATAAAATGTCTTGTTGTTATATCATTGTTTTAGAGTACAACTTAATGTGATGCCTTTAAATTTCCTCTTATACCACTCATAAGAACATGATTTTTTTTAAGTTTTTATCAGTAACCTTTAGCATAGTGACACAGTAGTTCCTCTTATCACTTACATAATGACAACCATAAACATTGTTCCCACAATGGCCGCACCCTTTACTTTGTCTTAAAGTTAAAAAAAAATAACGAATTAAAAAAGGCAACTCAAGTCCTCAGAAAGACTTTCCCATGACTGATAACTGACCTTTACAAACAAACTCTGTTTTGCTAGAAACACTTTCCATAAATATGCATAAACATGCTTTACCTGTTGATTCAGTCCAACACTTTCACCCACACAGGTAGAAAGTCAACTTGTCTTCTCAAGACGGACGAAAAAAAAAAAACGAACAATTTGGTGCATGAAATAAATGTGCAAACAGCATATTTCCCTTTGGAAGTGAGAGGAGGTGGTAGCTCAGTGGCTCTTTACTGCTCAGGGTACTGATCAGAAGGTCGGGATTCCAGCCTTAGGATTGTCAAGCTGCCACTCTTGGGCCACCTGAGCAAGGCCCTTAGCCCTTAGTGCCCGAAGAGGGGAGTTGTATCATGTCTAAATCTGCGCTCTAACCCCAGCTCCTAACTTCGAAGAAAGGATTTCACTGTGCTATAAAGCACCCGTCTTATTCTTTCTTCATGGCTCCAACAATGAGTAATGACTAATTTGCCTACATTAATGATGTGATACACATTTACTTATTATGATACATTTGTGTGAACATTTAATGGGTGGTGATGGTTCTGATTTATAAGACAAACAAGTGTTACGGACAAGATGTTCTATGCTCAGACTAATAAAATCAGCGGAATATAAATAATCACACTTTTTCCTATTATTAATCTTGTATTTTAAAACCCTGTATGATTCATCAGACAAATAATGTATTCTGTACTATTTATGGCATAATGATTTATTTCGAGAAATAATCCATAACACTCAACCTTGAATCTATTATTATTTGTGTCACACTTTGAAAGAAACATCTCCATTCTATCATTCTG
Organism: Silurus asotus; assembly: GCA_024362625.1. NCBI lineage: Eukaryota > Metazoa > Chordata > Actinopteri > Siluriformes > Siluridae > Silurus > Silurus asotus. The sequence continues at coordinate 7,485,441 of MU591762.1, read as the reverse complement.
TGCCAGGTCATGGCTGCCTCTTATTTAGAGCCCGAGTGTGAAAATGCTCACATGATGAGTTCATCTCTATCCAGTTTACCTCGATCTCACGGAGCAGTTCTGACTGCCCACACGTCTCCAAGTCCTCCAAGGCCTGGCACCAGAAGTTGTCCTCGTGGTCCAGCATGATGCCATCTGCAGGAGTCTGGCTGGCAAATCTGCAGCAGTAATTAGCATGAGTCATGAAGCAGGACTTGGCATACTCAGCTTAAAACTATTCTTAGCATCACAGAGCCCAAAAAAAGCAGTCTGTGAGGGATGAAGGCTTGACCATAGGGAATAAGTGTAACAACAACATCCTCAAGAATGTTTTAACTTTAGTTTTGAGCAAGCTGCTAAATAGCTGAGTGGGAGGAAGCGAAACAGGAAAACAAGCTAATGGTAGTAACTGATTGCATCATTATCAATTACTTCATTTAGTACTTTTCCACCCTCTTAGACGATCTGAATCTTTCAGAGTTTAGTATGTGCTTTTTGTACAAAGCTAAATCTAGCATGAGAAAGGCTTTAATTCTGGTAAAAACAATATTCAGATTCATTCATTTTCACTGTAGATGCAAACTCCCACAATTCCATACACTTTTAATAGTAGCATATATTATTGTTAGGGATCCACCAGCTACACCTTCACCTATCACTCCCAGCAGCTCGCCCACTTACTAATCAGCTACACCTGGCCCTCATCAGTTCCCATGCTACATAACCCCCGTTCCTCCACTAGCCCATTGTCCGTTCTACAGCTTAGGCTAAGCAACACTGTCGGACTACCCAAGCTACGCAGTTAGTTTATCTCTGGTTATGGGACTCAGTGTGTCACATCAGTCTGATCACAGCTGGCACCAGGTTTAGTTAACCTAGAGTTTCCTAGCGATTTGCCATTTTCTGCTTTGCCCTGTTATTCTTCATTAAAAAAACCTTGTGGATTTCACTTCGGTTTCCGGCACGTTCTTTCGCCTGACAGATACATACCAGCATACCATCAGATGTATCCTGCCACATTGCATACGTGCTGTATGTTTTGCATATAAGACACTCATATTAGTAAACCTGCACACTTTTAAACCTACTTCTCGACATGGCAGCACATTTCTTTAGATTTTCTTTTTTTAGAAAAGAAAATGTATGTAGAATTTTTTTTGTATATGCAAAGTGTACCCAAGCTTATTGTCCTGCACTGCCCCCCATGCCTGTGTTGTGTTCTGGCTCTGACTTTTATTTACTTAGTAAGTCCTTGCTTGCACTCTCCCACAGAGTATACCTTTTTAAACCACTGTACCAAAAGACCACACCTTACACTCTGTTCTTTTTCTTGATATCATGCCAGTTCCTGATCCTAACTTACTTCTATGCCTGTGATCTTTTCACACCCTCCAGATCTTTCTTACTGTTTTGGAAGGTCCCAAAAGATTCACACTTCACAAAAAAATCTCACACTTGCTTCAGAGGATATTCTCACCTTTATACTGTAGACTGTACTTCAGAACTGCTGCTGTATTCATAAACACTGTGAAGCTCATAATGAATATTTGACAAAGGACTGTTTGATCACATTTTAGAAAAAGTTTTTTTTAGAATCCCACTATCCAGTATCACCTAGGAGAGAACAGGTTCTCTCGAGTCTGGTTCCTCCCAGAGGAACTGTATCCAGAATTTTGATCTTATTTTATACAAAAATACTGTACTGAAAATAAAATAACTCATCAAGGCAACAAACACAGTAACGAACATTTACACATTCAGATTGCTGTATTCCATCCTTCTTGAATCCAGAGCTCTTCATGTGTGTGGATTGAATCTTACCCAGCATGCTTGTCCCACTCTTCCTCACTAAAATCTCCGTCGCTCAGCAGGTAGTTCTTGCGGTGGCTAGGAGGGGGGGTGCTGTTCCTGTTCTTAGCACTGCGCCACTCATGTGGATGTAAAGCGATACCTGCTACTTGGTGAATGTAGCCACCTATGAGAGATGTGGAGTTTTATTCAGGGAAATCCTTGTGGTGTTTTTGTGTGTGTGTGTGTGTGTGTGTGTGTGTGTGTGTGTGTGTGGGTGTGTGCTTGTTCTGAACTTACTTTGACTCCCATAACTAGCATCTATAGTAGATCCATCCCACGAGTCCATGGCCGAGTCAACGCTGGGTATGGTGGTGGAATAGATCTCGGAGTATTTGCTAGTCTTCTGAGAATCGGTCATTTCCGAGTCATCATTATCGCTGAGCTCGTTATCGAGCTCTATAATGTTCTTTTTCTTCTCATCTGCTGCTAAAATTCATAAAATGATTATTATAATTAAATGTATTATTCAATTGATAATTGATTTGCTATTCTGCAAAACTGCTTTAAATTTCAAATGCTAATATAAAACTATTGTTTTTACAGTTTAATGTATTTATTTTTCTATGATGCCATACATCATTTTTATGTAATAATGCACTCTAGTATATGATATGATTTTGGAAACTGATTTACGTATTGTAACAATAAAAAAAGAAAGAAATCTTTTTATAGATTAAGGTCAACTTTTATAGAATTTTGTGTGGAACCTAAATAGAATATAATTTTTCTTTCATATTTGTAATTTTAAAAAAGCATCATTACAGTTGCATGCAATCTGAATGATGTATACATTCCGAAAATCCGGTGTCAAAGGCTCAAACTACCCATTTAAACTTTTTTTTTTTTAACCATAATTGAACCCAGAAGAAATGAGTTGTGAGGACCTACCATCGATCTGCTTTTTGATTTTTAGCGTCACGCTCTCACCAGCCATTTGTAGTAAGTGGATGGCTTCACTCAGTGGTTTGCCTTTCAGACTCACATTGTTAATGGCAAGGATTCGATCTCCAACATGAATAGCCCCCGTTCTATATAAAAAAAAAAAAGCCACAAAACACTTAAAAACAGAATAATTCCAAATGTGTGACATCTACATTGTGCCAGTCGTCGCCACAACACATTAATTTATGTAGAGACAACAAAATGCACATGGTTTAATTTTTATATTTGAATAATTCTGATGTAGCTAAGAGCAAAAAGAACATTTTGATTGACTGAGATGTTTAAGGAAACATTTGTAGACACCTTTGTAGTTATTTATTTATTCAAACTTTCCAATTACTGTATATTCATCTTCTTCTTCTTTTTCTTTCGGCTGCTCCCATTAGGGGGCGCCACAGCGGATCATCTGTCTCCATAACCCTCTGTCCTCTACATCTGCCTCTTTTAAACCAACTACCTGCATGTCTTCCCTCACCACATCCATAATCCTCCTCCTTGGGCTTCCTCTTTTCCTCCTTCCTGGTGGCTCCATCCTCAGGATTCTTCTACCAATATAACTCATGTCCCTCCTCTGCACATGTCCAATTCTTTCGGCTGCTCCCATTAGGGGGCGCCACAGCGGATCATCTGTCTCCATACCCCCCCTGTCCTCTACAGCTGCCTCTTTCACACCAACTACCTGCATGTCTTCCCTCACCACATCCATAATCCTCCTCCTTGGGCTTCCTCTTTTCCTCCTTCCTGGTGGCTCCATCCTCAGGATTCTTCTACCAATATAACTCATGTCCCTCCTCTGCACATGTCCAAACCATCTCAATCTCGTCTCCCTCACCTTGTCATCAAAACGTCCTACATGCGCTGTCCCTCTAATAAACTCATTTCTAATCCTGTCCATCGTCGTCACTCCCAACGAAAACCTCAACATCTTCAGCTCTGCTACCTCCAGCTCCACCTCCTGTCTTTTACTCAATGCCACTGTCTCTTATCCATACAACATCTCAGGTCTCACCACAGTCCTATAAACTACTGTATATTCATCACTAAGAACCAGTGATCAAACTTAATTCAGTTTTCCATCCTAACATTCTAATCAGTTTACTTATAACGTTTAATAAACTCTAGTGTGATTATTTTACAGCAGATATAACAACAGCTATAAAACTCACCTGGAGAATTTATGTACCTTGTATCTTTTGGCAATTGCAGGACAAAAGGAAGTTAATTGAGCTCGTAGATCATAAACCTCATGGGTCTTTCCCAGAGTTTTATTTTTGCCCTGACTCACCTTTCAGCTAGACCTCTTTTGGTGAGGCCTGAGATGACGATGGGGTCAAAAGGCTCCTCTGTGCCTGAGATGGTTATACCCAGTGGCCCACCATAGCGCTTCAACTCCACAGTGTAGATAATGGAGCCTGATGTCTCCTGCTCATCTGCAGTGAAAGGAAGAAACGGTGCAACAAATGAGTCCGGAAGTCTGTGTTATGTGTTAGAGCTTAAAGCTGTAAACTAAAAGTGTGATTACTTTAATAAAAATAGCGCTGCCGCTGTAGTTATAGTAATTGTGTATTCTAACAGATATTCACGCGATTAATCTGGTAATCAGATAAGAAGTTTGTTTTTTATAAATAAAAATTACAAAATCTATTTTAAATTACGAAAAAAAAAAGAGGTAGATGCACTGTACAGTGTTTTCTTAATGTTTTCGTTTGAAATGATCCCAAACTTTGGCCTGAATCTTCTCCTCGCCGCTCACAGTTTTTTCATTATGCAGCGTTTTCTACATTTACCTGTCCAGAGCGCTCCAAAGTTTCGCAGGAGATGCGTCAGTAATAATGATCCGCTGGGAAACACAATGCTCCATGGGTAGTTAAATGGTCTAAACGAAGCATCAAGGCAAATGCAGGCTGTTACTCAGTGTATGGTATCTACACTAAACTTACTTTTGGTTTCTCCCATTAGGGGGCGCCACAGCGGACCATCCGCATGTTTGATTTGGCACATGTTTTTACGCTGGATGCCCTTCCTAACGCAACCCTCCCCATTCATCCGGGCTTGGGACCGGCACTGAGGCTTGTGCAACCTTAATGGCTTAATGGTTCCCTGACCGGGTATCGAACCCGGGCCGCAGCGATGAGAGTGCCGCATCCTAACCACGTTAGGCACAACACTGTTGTACTATATAGCACTAAAACTATAGTCTTCTGTATAATTGATCTTCTTCTTCCTTTCATTCTTCTTTCGGCTGCTCCCATTAGGGGGCGCCACAGCGGATCATCCGTCTCCATACCCCACTGTCCTCTACATCTGCCTCTTTCAAACCAACTACCTGCATGTCTTCCTTCACCACATCCATAATCCTCTTCCTCTGGCTTCCTCTTTTCCTCCTTCCTGGTGTCACCATCCTCAGCATTCTCCTACTGATATACCCCATGTCCCTCCTCTGCACATGTCCAAACCATTTCAATCTCACCTCCCTCACCATGTCTCTAAAACATCCTACATGCACCGTCCCTCTAATAATCTCATTTCTAATCTTGTCCATCGTCGTCACTCCCATTAAACATCTCAACATCTTCAGCTCTGCTACCTCCAGCTCCACCTCCTGTCTTTTACTCAATGCCACTGTCTCTAAACCATACAACATCTCAGGTCTCACCCCAGTCCTATAAACTACTGTGTAAAAAAAAAAAAAATTGATCATAAAAAAAACCTACTTCCTTTTTTTTGTGCTTTTGCATTTAAACACAAAATAACACGAGATTTAAAGATCAGGTCGCAGCAAGTCAGCAGAAACTATTTCAAAACAGAGAAATGAAACCCAGATCCCGGGTCATCTACTTCTTACAAATTTATGAGTCAAATATGACGAATATAACAATATCTACAATGTTGCTTTCAGTCAAGTTCTCTTCCAGTTCAGGAATACGTAATGATCAGTGATTTATCTTTATTCTGTAGTCTATGTCAACACCAGGTGGCAGAGTTTTATACTGCATGTTTGCCCAAGCCTCAATATGGGCAACACATGTTGGGTTAAATGTTTAATACACTATGGTGTTAAGATTTTTTTTAAAGCTTTGCCAACGCACATGCTCTCAAACTGAGCCATACTGAAAAAAACACAGGCCAACGCTCCAGACGAAATATTTGTGAAAATACGATGACATGATTTCTTTCATAGATGAAATCAGTTGTCAGGACAGATGTTTTTTGTTTGACAGATGTGTATTCATTGGAAACAAATAGATATGAACAGGAGGTGGTTCAATTATTCTTTGTTGTTATTGTTGTTTGTTTTAGGTGTTTTGTTGATTTGAAGAAATGCATTGCATTCGGGGGTCCGTAATAACTGCCTGTTTAGGGTAATTAAGGTTTGAATAAGACTACAGTACTAATTTGGTCCTATTTTGAAAATGAAAGCTGGTGAAAGATACAATTAATAAAAATTTAAATAAACAAAAAATCTAATACATTTAAATCAAAATACACATATGGAAATATATAAATATTAAGAATAAAATAAAAATATTAAAAATATTAATAATATATAATATATTAAATATACATATATATGAATATATTTCATATACAAATATTTAATATATTAAAAATACATTAAAATATTTAATGCCGATTAATCGCATGATTGTCATCGCAAATTTATTGCACATTTTTATCTGTTCTAAATGTACCATAAAATAATACGTCAGGTTTTCAATACTCTAATCAACATAGGCAAATATGGATGCTTTATGCAAATGTATGTTTATTATTAGTAAAACCAAACTCAACATAGAGGATGAAGACTAGACATGTTTCGAAAATCATTGATGTTTTTCAAAAAAACTACTTCTTCTTTACTTCATGAACAAAAAGAACATCGAAATACAAGGTTTCCATCACTTCCTTTTCTTTGCATTGAGCAATTTACTTACACAAGGATGTTGAAATTGTTGCACGACAACTTCTTCTAAACATGCAAAATGTACATATATTATTACTGTAACCCTTAACATAGAGCATTAAGAACACAGACATGTTTCAAAAACGAGACGTAGACATGTTTTTTTTAAAAGTACTTTTAAATGTCTAGTAGACACGAGGGAAAAAGAAAAGAAAATAGCAAAACCAATGGTTCCAATCACTTCTCTTTATTTGCACTGAACCAGTTGCTCAAACACACAAGTCTGTTTACATTTTCAGATGACAGTGCAGCCTATAAAAAAATCTTGTAATTGTTTTAATGGCATAATGGCGGATTTTGGTGCTTGATTTGAGCATCAGAACAAAAAAAATTTTTGTGATAAAAAAAAAAAAATTTTTTGAAAAAAAAAAAAAAAAAAAAAAAAAAAAAAAAGAGAAATTGGTTTCGTTTATAATTTTTTTTTATATCTAAGTAAGGAAAGAATTAAGTGAAGAATGTAGTGTGTGGTGTTTAATGTTTAAATGTTGCCTGTTTTATATTAATTAATATATATATATATATATTTTTTTTTAATTCAAACAGAAATACACACTGCGTATTCGCGCTTTAAGAAAATTAGTGCCGTCAAAATGAATTCGCATTGACGTGTTATTAAACTTTCTTTCGGCTTCTCCCATTAGGGGGCGCCACAGCGGACAATCCGCATGTTTGATTTGGCACATGTTTTTACGCTGGATGCCCTTCCTAATGCAACCCTCCCCATTTATCCAGGCTTGGGACCGGCACTAAGGCTTGTGCAACCCTAAGGGCTGGGGTCGGTTCCCTGACCAGGGGGCCGCAGCGGTGAGTGCGCCGCATCCTAACCACTAGAACCACCAAGGAAACCCCATTAACGTGTTATTAACGCATTAATTTTGACGGCGCTAATAAATATTTGTAGCATGATATAGATATAGATGCATTACATACTTTACTTTCTTTATAGCACAGTGCTTATGAATGCGCTATTCGGATTAGTCAGAGGTTGTTGGGAATCACTGCAAAGTGAATTGACCCCTGAACACAGACATATGCACATATCTACAGTGTACTTACCAGAGTTGTCCTCGTCCTTGCGGATCTTGAGCTTGACCAGGTCTTCGCTCTGCTGAAGGATCTGCATTGCATCTTCCATTGAGCAGCTCTCCAGTCGAATGTTGTCTATAGCCAGCAGCTTGTCTCCAGGCTCCAATGTTCCTGTTCTACAGCAGAAAAGGAGAGAAAAAATTGTGAACTATAATTTTAAACAAGGGTGATTACATGTAATATTATACTATAAAAGTATAGTCTAACATTCCTTGGTTGTGTTTGACATTCACCCACCTGAAAGTCGAAATCTACAGTGCCACATGACACAATTTGCCATTTAAAGACTTTTTCAGAAGCAAATGATCAAACATTCATTACTTTATTACTCAAATCATCAACTATACAATACTTTAACCTCTGATGCCTATTTTCAGTGTCCCAGGATATCGTTCATGGAGAAATATCAACTGACACTACAGGAGGCAAGAATGATTTTTGAGGACATTTTGCTCTGTCTTGCTTAGGACCACATGTCTGGGGTAATTGTTTAAACAGAATTCTTTAGAAACCTAGAAATCTGTTCATACCTGTGAGCCATGCTTCCTTTCTTTATGTCAGATATGATCAGAGGCTCGCCCGGCTTTTTACTGGCTGTTGGAGACAAGACAATGCAGACAATACATGCAGAGTAACATATATAACCCAGATATATACCCACACACACCAAGCACAGAACACACACAAGAGATAGCATCGGGATATATCTGGGACGACGCAGCAGTTACATGGAACTGGTGTGAACATTCCTAGAAATTTGCTGGCCTGATTCAAAACTGGATTATTATTTCCAGGGAATAAAAATGTGTTTTGAAAATGGGATGGATTCCAAGGAGACACTCAAGTGGCTAAGAGCAAGGGTGCCCCCTGATGGTCAAGACTGGAACACACCCTGTTGGCAGTTTCTCAAGATCTGGTTCTCGACGTAGCCCCTGTGCAGCATGGTGATCAGGATGAAGCATGTAATATGTCATTATACCAAACCTTATGTCAAAAATGTCTATAACTATTGCAAATATGGACCTAATATGATGTGTTCATGGTAAAGAAAGGAATAGGAATGTTAGAATTGTAATTATATGTCGGATCACAAACACGTTTTGAAGTTTTGTTAAAATTGATGAAATGTGGCCAGCTTTCCAGTTCACCCAAAGGTGTTCGTGGGATTGAGACCAGGGTTTTTGTAAGGAACACTCCGGAAATTGTAATGCAACAGCACAAAGGCATTCTATACAGTTTACATCAGCTATTTAAAGAAGAATCACACATGGTGAACCAGTGACCAAGCCAAAAAGAAAAAAATATTAAGCTTTCAACAATAACAATCAACAGTTGGTCAGAAAATAAGCAAGCATTAAGGACATTTTAAAGATCTCTCTCTGCTTTATCAATCCTGGTCAGCCTTGCTGAATCAGGTGTTTTCATAAAAAAAAAAAAAAATCCATCAAATATTTGAATTATTGTCATAATTTGACCTAATGTACCTAATATTTTTGCCCCGGAGTGTATTTTCAGTCATAGAGTTTATATTCAATAATAGAACTGAGCAGAAGTGAAAACAGTATTGTGTGTTTGTGTGTGAGAGAGAGCGAGAGAGAGAGAGAGAGAGAGAAAGAGAGAAAGAGAGAGAAATGAGAATGAGATAACTGATCAAAGCAAACAGATGTGGATTTGAAAATAGTTGTGCTTCAAGATGTACTGGATTTGCTGATGCTGCCAGATTATGATTGATACCACTTGATTATGATTGATACCGTGATCATAAACAAGTCAAAGCCATTACTGAACGTTATTTCAATGGAATGTTAGTACGCCTACACTTAGAAAAAAAAAAAAGGAAAGGTTAAAGGAGAAGAAACAAAAAGCAAGGGATTAATCTAATGAAGATGGGATGGTGAACTCAGGTTTAGTCATGATACAATATATAAGAAGAAGATGTTAAACGCTAAAGACTAACCTACAGAGACTAAAACACATAATTCTCACCTAAACTGGTGCCATTAGTTGGAAAAGTAGGAAAGTCACGAATGTCTGTGTATGATGTAGGATTATAATCTATCTTCAGTAAACCACAGAAACCATAGCACTGTGAAATTCTTAACTTAAAATGGTCAAAATGTGTTCATTAAATTTACAGAAATTAATACATAAACACAGGGCTACAATGTTAAGGATCAGGTTTTTAGTCTAGAGCAGAAATGCCCACACTTGGGTCTGCAGGCAATGCAAGAGGTATCGCTCCTCATATATTGCATTGCCTGCAGTCCCAAGTGGTAATCTTTAACATCACCTAGAGCTGTAATCAGACTCCAACCTACATATCCTGACTTCAGTTAATCAGTTTGAATCCCAATTTGGAAAAAACTTTAGGTTCAGGTTCATGTTTCTCAATAGATCTCAGTGATATTACAAGAATATGGTTTTATTGCATGTAGCAAATATGAGAAATATTAGGAATTCGGCTCTATTGTACTGTAAATGGGATTGTTTCTATGTTTTCATTGTGCTATAAAGTCATTGAAGTTACAAACTTCAAGCAATTAATTAATTATATATTAAATAAATAGATAAATTCAATGCATTAGTTAAGCAGAGTGTTTACATGCTTATCAATTTTTGTTTTTATTTATACATTTTTTTAATCATAAATTAATGCCAACTTTAAATGTGATATTTGATATAATATTTTGCTATAATGCATTTACTTTCAAACCACGGCTTTTAATCAAGTTTGATTTTTGGCCTTTTATAGGAAAGAGTCGGTTGCTGGTTTAGCGCATAAGACAGAAGGATAAAATGATCGAGGGGACAACTGTTTATAGCTGTTACGCAGTAGTGTAAGCGGTAACAAGAACAGCAATAAAACATTTTGAAGTGTGCTGTTATAGAAAAAGAATCAAAGTCTGGGTGGTAACAGTAACATTTTGCTTTCCTATAATTGTGTATTACTTACATGCCTAAAAATGTTCAAAAAAAGCAATGTTTATATAAAAATCATTGTAGTTTGCAATTTAATTCATGTGCCTGAGCCTATGAAAACAGTTACAGAATATTTTCCCTAACAAAATTGACCTTTAGCCCTGGAGTTTAACAAATAGCTAACAAGCAATGGATTACTGAGATACAGTAGTAATGCACACATTTATTTATTTATTTATTTTGGAAATGCAACTACAGCTACACCTTTATTAATGCAGTCGAGCAGACTCATCACAATAGTTTAGGGTATAACATTCTGTAATTAAAAATGATATATATATCTTAAAAAAGGTTTAAAAAGTCTAAAGAATGTGAAAAGTCTGTACAAGAAAGCTGCCAGATATGTAAATAACATTGTACAATTGAGATTGTGTAGTTTAACAATACAATTTAAAGTGAATAAATGTATATTTGGAAGTGTTTATAGTGAAAAGATTATAAGTTATTCCATTACCAGTTCTATATGCAGGCACAGTGCAGCTGCCTGGCAAAAAAAACTGGTTTAATGTAAACCTTCCTATTGCAAGATTATTCCTTAAAAATTAAGATATAAAGAAATGTGATGGTTATAAAGCATGCATGAATTCAGTTGGTTCTTACCACTGATCGTGATCCCAAGCTCAACTCCTCTCTTCTTTGGGAGCTTCACATGAAAGGTACCACTACTGGGCACTACAGATTCTAGCGAATAGCAAAATAGGTTTTGATTAGAATGTATTCCATGTAAAATGTAAGAAATATACACTATATGGCCAAACATTTGTGGATACCTGGCCTCCATATCCATATATGGGTTTCCCTGTTTCCACTGTTGCTACAAAGTTTGAGGCACAGAATTGTTTAGAGGTACTCTGTATGCAATTTCTCTTTACTTAAATTAAGTCACCTGAAGGCCCAAACATGGTTTGCCAAGGTTGGAGTGAAAGAACTTGAGTGGACTGTGCAGAGGCCTGACCTCACCCCAACTAAACGGCTTTGGGATGAAAGAGAACACTCACTGCACTACAGTAAATCAATGTCTGACTTGACTCAAAAAACTACATTCCAAAAACAAGTGAAAAGTTTTTCCAGAACAGTGGATGTTAGTATAACAAAAAGTGGAGGACTGTATCTGCATATATGGGTGTTATAGCTAAATTGGAAGCTACGATTGTGAACTTCAAATTGGAAACCCTTGTGATTCAATCCTAGCACTACCAAGCTACCAATGTTGGGCCCTTAAGCAAAGCGCCAAACCCAAATGCTATAAGTGTAAATGTATCCACCAAATTTTGGCCATATACTATACATAGTTCCCTTACTGTCACTATGATATCAACTTAAATATACTAACCTGCTACATCAAACTCAATCTCTAGTGTGACCTTATTGGTCAGAGCAGCATCTCGCAGCAGCTGATTGGCCTCCTCCATGGTACCGTCCTCTGTGGGAATGCCATTGATTGACAAGAGCCGGTCACCAACCTGGAGCAGCCCACACCTGCCAATCAAGCAAGCATCAATATAACAAGGACAACTGCATTTAAAAATGACCAGAAAATGTACCTAAGTCTATCCAGGTAGAACCGAACTCCTGATGCAATCTTGTGCAGCATGTTCTTACATAAAGACACAACCTCTCAAACACCTTTGATACATCATACGATGAAATTATTTGCAAAGCAGAAAGGAAGCGCTACTTGAGAACTTGATTGACGTGAGGCGTTGAAGAAAAATGTGTCAGAAGAGCTCCTTTGCAGAATAATAATGAGCTGTACTAATCAAAAATTACTGTTTGCTGTAATCTAAATGTAAATTAATTCTTCTGCCATATAAATGTAATAAAATAAAAAGGAGGGTGTTTTACTTTGATTTCATATACAGTTGCTATATCTAGGATTACTCACAAGTAATACACAGATAATTCTATCCACGGCTAAGCACTGCACTCCATTTTTAGGCATGACTCCCAAACACACTCATTTCCATCAAGGATTCCATTAAATGAATCATCATATCATCTACATACTGCAACCAAAATAATACCCTGAAATTGTACCCTTGGTAAATTGTACCATTAGCTGTAAATTTTATGCAAATGGTACAATCCATGATACCAACCTGTTCAACAACACTAACAAAAAAAATACTTTATTTACAGTTGCTATGAGTCTCTGCAAGTATATGTGAAAATCTTGATTATATAATTCAACCAAAAACTAGCAAAAGTCAGTAAGTAAGAAGTATTTTTTTGGAGATTACAATTGTTTCATGCAAGTGCAGTGGGTAGCATTGCTGCACAGGGATTCAAGCCTATCCTGTTTCCAGGATTGGCTCTGGATTCACCGCCACCCTAACCAGGAATAAGCAGCTCCCTGGATACTTAAGCCAGAAAGGCTAAAGCACCAGTCATGGCAGATTTATTTACAGGACAATGTAAAAAAAATGCTTAAACAATTTATTGGTGTATTTAGCAGTTGATCCCTTTTCACTTGCTATCTTAATTCATTTACCATTATATATATATATATATATATATATTTTAAACAAAATTCCACCCTTCACAACATCAAATGCCCTTCCATAAACTTTCTTTCGGCTTCTCCCATTAGGGGGCGCCACAGCGGATCATCCGCATGTTTGATTTGGCACATGTTTTTACGCTGGATGCTCTTCCTAACACAACCCTCCCCATTTATCCGGGCTTGGGACCGGCACTAAGAGTGGCTAGGGTTGGTTCCCTGACTGGGGATCGAACCCAGGCCGCAGCGGTGAGAGCGCCGCATCCTAACCACTAGACCACCAGGGACCCCATTAAATGCCCTTACATAACATTGTCAAACTGGTCAAAAAAAGAGTTAATGTGACAAGAACAACCAATCATGTTACTCATTGCCCAATCCCAAGAACAGATTACTTTACTGTGCGAAATACTCTTTGTAGATTTGTAGGAGTAGATTTATTGTTTATGTGCAGGTCCATTTTAGTAGCAGATCAATTTCAGGAATAGATTACTTTTAAACACAGATAAATTTTAAGAGTAGATTACATTAAGATCCGGAGCGATTTTACTAGCAGATCACTTTTAGGAAAAGATAACTTCTAGATACAGATCACTTTTAGAAATAGATTAATATTAGTTGCAGAACAATTTTAGGAATAGATTAATTGTAGGTGTAAATAATACTGAGTCGCAGATTGCTTTTAAAGAGTAAGTAATGAGCAGATAACTTTTAGGATTTGATTACTTTTAGGAGCAGGAATTCCAAACCAACAGGTGGACCAGATGTCAGGTTCCAGGATCTCACTTAAATATTCACAAATTAATTCAAGCTTTGGTTTAAATACATTCTGAAAATTGTCCCACCCAAAACAACCCACCCTTCCTCTTCACCTCCACCAAATTTGATCAGTTGCCATTTCCCACTTATAAACTTAATCTAACTTCCAGAGTAGGTACCTGTAGACCAGCTAAACACACTTGAAAGCGAGCACAACATGACTTTTCTGTATACATGAGCACTGATTGGTGAGGGAAAGGCTAATAAACCAAAACAATGTAGTACTGCTAATGCTAATATGGTACTGCTACATGCTACTGCTAATGGAGTACCTCATACAGAGATCTACATGAGAACAATAAACAGAAGGCCAAACATTTTTGTGTATTTGTGAAGTATTTAACTCTAAGCATTGACAAAACAAAGTACAGAACAAGAGTAACTGTATGCACATCAGACCTGCATATAATTAGCCTTATTCTGCTTCTGCTAATAGTTCGCCCTCTCCATCTGTACCAACATATTATTATTTCTGTAATTGTTTGTAAGCAGGAATTACTATATTGGTTTTTTTATACACGTGTCATGAGGGTGATTATAATTGAATTCAACAAGTACTGTACGTCTCCACTATAAACAAATATAAACTCTTGAGTCAAAATGAATGCTCCATTCAGAGCAATCTAGCAAGCAAAAGCTAACCTTTACTAGCAGACTTTACAATACCCTTGTGCAATTCCTTTATTTCTTACACTGATATAACTACACATTTGGTTTATGTACAAAATATGTTCATTTTTAAATTTGACAGAATTTTTAAATGCACATCATGGACAAAAAGGTTGTAAACACCTGAACATAAGATTTATGATCAATTATATTTAGACCCCGTTTGCTATTATAATAACCTCCACTCTTCTGGGAAGATGCTCTACTACATTTTGGAGTGTGTTTGTGGAGATTTGAGCTCATGCAGTCACAATGGTGTTAGAACAGCATATTTCTCCAGGCTCATAAAAAATAACAAGCATAATCCTAGATTTCTATTCAGCACGGTAGCAAAATTAACAGGAAATAAAAGCACTACACTCACATGCACACCATCATTAGGTAGTAATGATTTTATGAACATTTTTAATAAAGTTGAAAACATCAGCCAAGAAATCCAGACGATTAATATAAATCCAAATTATTTTACAAGTAACCCTGTAGACAGCAGTGTAATTATAATAGAAAATCAATTACAAAGCTTCACTCCTATTCATGAGAATGACTTAATTTCAATAATTTCCTCATCAAAATGATCAACCTTCATTCTCATAACCTTGCCTACAAGCTTCCTCAAACAGATAACTCCAGAGGTAATTAAACCTGTTTTAAAAATAATAAACTCTTCCATTAGCACTGGTTATGTACCTAAATCCTTCAAACTGGCAATTATCAACCCCTAATTAAGAAACCTGACCTTGACCCATGTCAGCTGTCCAACTATAGGCCAATATCAAATCTCCCCTTTATAGTCAAAATTGGTTGTGGCACAGCAGATCTGCTCACATCTACTCATGAATAACATTTTTTAAATGTATCAGTCAGGTTTTAGGCCTCATCATAGCACAGAGACGGCACTAGTTAAGGTGGTAAATGACCTGGTATTGGCCTCTGATCAGGATTTTGTCTTTACTTGTTTTGCTCGAACTTAGTGCAGCATTTGACACCATTGATCACACTATACTGCTTGCTAGAGAATGTTGTTGGAATAAAGGGAACAGCTCTCTCTTTCGGCTTAGGTCTTATTTGACTGATCGCTATCAGTTTGTTGATGTAAATGGTGAGTTCTCCACACTCTCTGAGGTAAAGTTTGGTGTTCCGCAAGGATCTGTATTAGGCCCTCTGCTTTTCTCTTTATATATGCTGCCTCTGGGGTAAATTATGCATAAACATGGTATTCGCTTCCTTTGCTTTGCTGATGATATGCAGCTGTATATTTCAGCAAAGCCAGATGAGTACTTTTACTAAAGAACTACTTTTACTAGGACCACATGCAGCTAGAAGTAAACATTCAGATTACGCTTCGTTTCGGTCTGCCTCTGGATGGTGTTTTCTTCTCAGAAAGCCACTCTACAGCTGGGTTAGGTTTCACATCATTGCCCTGGGGATCCATGAAATTTCGGAGTACTACAGGAGCTTTGAGGATGGATTTGGACTTTACTTAATGTCAACAGTCTGCTACACTAACACAGAACTACAGTTTGCATTTGATCACCATCACTGCACACCTCAACATCGTTTAGCTCAAATGAATAGACATTTGCTGCCACCCAGATAAGGATGGGTTCCCTCTTGAGTCTGGACCATTTAAAAGTTTCTTCCTTATGCCATCTCGGGGAGTTTTTTCTTTCCATTAGCTTGCTCATTATCGAACACTTTTAAAGAACATTCTTATTAATTATTTATTGCCGCATTATCTGTGTAAAGCTGCTTTGAGACAATGTTCATTGTAAAATGCGCTATACAAATAAAAATTTATTGAATTAAATGGCATTGAATCAAAAAGGCTTTCTTTTGGGATAACAACCATACAAACTGACTTGTTGCTGTGTGCTGTGTATGGTCTCCAACCTCTAAAGCAATACTGGCAGCACTTATGCATCTGTTTTTTGAAGCCACCTTCTGCATCTGATGCACAGCATGTGAACTCGACTTCTTTGATTGACCTTCGATCTTTGTGGAGAGCAACAATTCTAATTCTCAAATCCTCAGAGTTCTTTGCCATGAGGTGAGATGTTGGAACATCCAGTAGTCAGTATAAGAGAATTGTACTCAAAGCACCAAATTTCAACTACTCTAATACAAAACACACAAATAAATATGGCCATTAATATGAACATGATGAATAGAACATGTGGCTTTGCATGCTTACACGATGTACAGCTGTTATCACTTAGGGTGTACTCACTTTTGTTGCCAGGTATTTAGACAATAATGACTATGTTGAGTTTTCAGAGGACAGAAAATCTATACTGCTAAACGAGCTGCACATTGACTACTTTAAAATGTATCCAAGTTTTATTTCTGTAATTTAGTCCCTTGAGAAGATATAATAAGATGGTTGCTGAAATGTGGGGCGTGTACTTACTTTTGTGAGATACTGTATATATATATATTTTGGTCATCCATATCATGTCATGACCTACAGTATCGCATGAAAAACAACATCCAACCAAGAAAATGTACATTAAGATAAAATTAAATTTGGAATAATTTATATATAAAAGTTACATTTAAAACTTATTAAAGTATTTATTTGTACTTTCTGAAAAGACATTCTAAATACCCCAAAATACACAACAAATCGCAAATCGACTGTGAACTGACATATAAATCAATAGCATCTGACACTGAAATGAATAATTCTGTCCTTTTTGAATTATTTTTTTCTTTTTGACACCAAAAAAGTTCAATAAACAAAGCATTTTGAAGAAATGAAAATATGTCCAAAAACAAGACTACAACAAATTATTCGCTCCCTTAAAATAAAAAAAAAGGGAATAACTAACTAATCATAACAAGATTGGACAGTGACATTGACAATTTTCTCCGGAGTCGACATGACGTTTTTCTCAGTTATGCCTCATGACATCTCACAGCACCGAAAACAAGCAGAAAGGCAAACAAACTGAATACGAATTGTTCACAGTAATTTGTAATGGGATTCCAAATCCTTGCCTGCTGTCACTCTTATGAGCTGAAGGGAATTCGTGCACCACAGTGCGTAAACATGACCGTGACAATCTCCAGCCTCCTGAACATTTTCAAAGTTAGACGGGCAAACTTCAAATCGTCCAGATAAGAGGTGAAATTCCGCTTCGTCTTCATCCCTGCTGAGCTCTGACCCAGATTTTGATTTAAAATCAACTCATATCCGGCCTGATGTGTGCCAGCGTCTTTCCCTATGAACTACGCAGACTGCTGTCATCAGCTCATCGGGTCCTTATGCGGCATCGTTTTCATTTCATTGCATTTCACAGAATATTAATGGGTATGAATCTCCCTTTAGGATGTGAAGGGTCAACAGAAAGATGAGATGAGATAAGATGAAATAAAATGAGACGATTGCAGAGCCAAAGAGGAATAGAACACAACGTACACACTGTGATGTCTAAGACTAATTTGTGGATATTTGTGGATACAATCTCTTTCCAATTTATTAAGAACACCATGTACAGTTTTGCAGTTGTATAGTCTGCACAATTTTTTTTTTACCTATCATGCTCTCAATTCTATAAAATCATGTCCCAGGGGCTCTATTTGGGGGCATAAAAAGCAACACACTGTTCACAGAAGAGACAAAAGGTTGCTACCTGCTGTAGTTTGTTTAGATTGGAATTGTTTGGACAGAGTACACTAACCCTAACCCTAGATTTTTATTGGGCGTGACGAGGATGGACAGGATTAGAAACCAGTTTATTAGAGGGACAATGCATGTAGGATGTTTTGGAGACAAAATGAAAGAAGCCCGATTGAGATGGTTTGGACATGCGCAAAGGAGGGACATGGGGTATACTGGTAGAAGAATGCTGAAGATGGAGCCACCAGGAAGGAGGAAAAGAGGCAGGCCAAGGAGCAGGTTTTTGGATGTGGTGAGAGAAAACATACAGGTGGTTGGATTGAAAGAGGCAGATGTAGACTTCTATAGAGACGGATGATCCGCTGTGGAGACCCCTGATAGGAGCAGCAGGAAGAACAAGAAGAAGGTATTGCCGTCATTTACATGTTAAAAGTAAAAAAATATATATACTGTATACTACACTGGTTTCAAGCCTCAGTATTGCCAAGCTGCCACTCTTGAGCAAGACCCCTAACCACCAGATCCAGGGGTACAGTATCATGTCTGACCCTGCGTTCTGACCTCAGCTCCTAACATTGCTGGTATATGCGAAGAAAGAATTTCACTGTGCTGTTAAATACATATGACATGTTTAAAGCACCTTTCTTTTTCTTTCTTTCATCCATGTCTATCCCTTCAGGCAGCCATCACACATTCTCCACAAGCTACCCCCCTTTGCTCAATACATAAAAAGGGTAACAAATGCATTAAATAATGAATATTTTCCCAAAGCAGCTTTGCAGAAATATATAGATTCAGGACATACATTTTAAATGAATACATGTATCATTAATGAGCAAACCAGAGGTAACCGTGGCAAGGAAAACTTCCCTGAGAGGGCATGAGGAAGAAACCTTGAGATTCAAAATGTCATGAGGGTGGCATTGGAAACTGATTGAAAAGAAATCCCTTCTCGATAAGTGCACTTGTGTACCCAGAGAACTGTTGTTCCAGTTCCAGTTATGTAACATGGTATAGGTGCATGAATGTAAGTAGTATTGCGCTGCTTCCTCATGATTGGCTTGATTTCATGAATGCACATGTTAACAGGAATGCTAAAGAAACACGTCAGCAAGGTTCATCTCATCTCTTCTCATCTCAAAGTTTTATTTTGTATCTGTATTTTATACTTTGGAGAAAGATAAGAGAGAAGTGAGTCAGAGAGGTTATATATATATATAAGTTTGTGTGTGTGTAGCCTTAAAGCTGGAGGAGGATTATCATAGCCTTCTTTTGAAGATAAACCAGTATCTCTGTATCCTCTCTGTGGTCTGATCAAAGGCAGGAACAAGGACTCACATGAGAAAGCAAAAACCCAACTTAGAATTACACCAAAACAACATCAATCCAAAGAGACAAATGACCCAGAGATTTTGCTGCTTCATAATATTAGCCATTTTTCAATCTTTGAACATCAAACACATTCAAATACGTGATGTTTGTTGGCCTTACAATCACTTAGGATTAAGACTAGCTCAAGAATAGCATAAGAACAGGAAGGAGAATGTAGAAGAAGGAGGATACACTCTTTCTTGCTCTTGTACCACACTTTGACTAGATAGGCTTTCATTCATTTTCCTGAATATGTTGACTTATATATATATGCTTATTTTATTTCCATCCATAGTATCGACTCTTACGGTAAAATCTGAACAAAATCCAAACCTAATACCAAATGACAAAGCATATTGTTCTTCAAATAGCCATTAGTATGGTGAAGCTTTTTCTAAAGCTTTAACATTCTGCCTTCTTTAACATTTGTAGGCAGAGTCTCCAGCATCAATGCTTTTTAAAGCTGAATAGGTTTTCTTCCAATACGTTTTTTTTATGTCTCATTGACATTAAAACAGAGAACACAATCAGAGTTAAGTTTGTTTTCTCACATGCAATGACTCGCATTAACTCACAGCAGCCAGAGACCATTTATATTCAATAAGAAAATCCTGCCAGCATCAGTGACAAAGACCTTTGGCAAATAGAGCAAGGTGACAATGTTGAATGAATGGTAGTAAAGAGAATAGAGCACATTTAAGAACATCACTTATAATCTTATACTCCAGTACTCATGTTAGTTCTCACTCTCCAGTGTTCTGTATTGTTGAAAGATTTATAATCACACTCTTGATGTCACCCAAATGAGGATGGGTTCCCCTTTTGAGTCTGGTTCCTCTCAAGGTTTCTTCCTCATAACATCTGTTTCCTTGCCACAGTCGCCATGGCTGCTCATCAGGGACAAATTCACACCATTCACCTTAACTGTTGATTTCGGTAAAGCTGCTCTGAGACAATGTCTGTTGTGAAAAGCGCAATACAAATAAACTTGACTTGACTTGACTTGACCTAAGCTGACTTTCAATGGGTGTGAAGACAGTAAAACACAGAAGGATTTGGTTAAGGCATTGGATTTTGAAACAAAAGGTAATGAGTTCATATTCCAGCACCACAAAGCTACAACTGCTGGGCCCTTGAGCAAGGCCCTTTAACTCCAATTGCTTAGTTATAAGTTGCTCTGGAAAAGGTCTCCTGCCAACTGTCATAAATGTAAATAGAAACACGTGATCTCTCTCCTGATTTGTGGAATGCTAATCGTCTAAACTTCATTGTACAGTGACTGACAATTTAACAGTAATAAAATGTTTGAATGTAACATTAGGTGATGTAGTGAAGGTAAATCCAGCAGCAACCTATTTCCTGGATACACAATGAATATAACTATAAACTTATAGAAAGCATGCTGTTATTTTATCTTTACAAAATATGAAATAAAAACTAGTAAAATGCTAAAAAAAACAAACTTGTGGGGTGGCAGTAAGTGGGGCTAGCTAATAAGTATTACCATGTTCTTCAATTTCTTATTGTATGTCACCGAACGTAAGCAGACTGTTGCTTGAAATGAAAGAAATCGAAGCAGCACGCTGACAGTAATAAGAATATTACTTACTCAGTGACTTAATTATTTTCATAGTAGCATTGTGGTCAACTTATTGAACAGTGTAATATCCAAGCGCCCCTGTGTTAGTCTCTTAGTTAGTGTCTTTGCATAGGCACTCACTTTTCAGCTGAGCTGTCAGGCTCGATAAATCGGATCACTGGAGGTGTGGAAAGTGTCTCAGTGGCGAATATTCCCCCCTGCAGCTGAACTCCGAAGCCGCTGAGAGGATCTCCTGTTAGGGTGACCTCGCTGGACTCTGTATGAACTATCTGACCTCCAGGACCCACTGAACTCGAGGCTAGAGACGCTGCTAAAAAAAAAGGTGAGAGGGGAAGTAAGCTTTGTTAGTAGAATGATCTATCTTTCTTTCTATCTATCTATCTATCTATCTATCTATCTATCTATCTATCTATCTATCTATCATAGTTTTTGTCCTATTTACTGATTTTTAAAAAATTAATTTGAAATAACAATGTCAGCTACACATCTCACCAATAATTTGTTGTACTGACATTTTCCTCTGAAGCAGAAAAACTGAGTATCTCGCCAGAAAAATCAATGCAGCGGAAAGAGCAAATGTCAAAGTGGCACAAACACATACAGGATTGTATTGTTGTATCAAATGAAAATTAATAGATGGCTCTGAAAATGCAGTGTGACTGCTCCTCCTCTGATATGAGACTGAGATGTGAAAGTTCAAACTGACGTGGTCAAGCACTTATTTAGGCACCACATATAAACATGAGCACACACACACACACACACACACACACACACACACACAAGCACACGCTATAACACTTACACAAGCTCTTTTGCTCTTTTTTCCTCTGTCTCCTCTTGAGCATGGAGTTGCGGGGGCTCATTGGATGGGGAGTGCGAGGCAGAGTGCTGGATGACTGACTCGTCATGCCTGATGTAGTGGTGGAGGCGGGGGAGAAATTAGTGCAGACTACAGCTAGTGAAGAAGGAGAGAGAGAGAGAAAGAGAGAGAGAGAGAGAGAGAGAGAGAGAGAGAGAGAGAGAGAGAGAGAGAGAGAGTCATTGACATTGCACTTACATTTAAATAGACCGCAGTAGACGGAATTTTCATGTCGAAATTCAACTCGGTTTCCATTTTTCACACGTAATATAATGCTATATGATCCTAAGTAGGGAAAAATCACAAGTTTATTAGAATATTCTTAAAAACTTACAATATATACTTTCTTTAAATATTTACATTTGAGAAACTACATTTAAGTGTATCATATTAAAAAAAAATCTGGGACATGATTTTGTTAAATGATTTCCTGTCGTGATGCCGAAACCCAATAGATCTCACAATAGTAAAGACACCCTCTTTGTGTGCTTGTAACAATAGAGAACCCCCCAAAAAACATTGAATTTAGGTAAGTACTTGAACTTTTGAAACGTAACCACATTTACAAGCAAGTACTTGTTAATTTCTTTTTATTGTGTGCTTCGCCACTACTCATAAATAGATAGAAATACAAAAAAATAATGATATATATCCTCCTTAAACTATATCATTTGCTTTAAAGGCTTTTTCTTTAGGTTTTCTAACACAGCAAAAACAAATGTTCCAAATGTTTATATCTATATACACCTATATATTTTAAAATCAGCACACTGCATTTCTTTGGTAATTTGCGGTGGTATAAAAGGGTAAAATCAAACACTTTTCTATTGTTAGAAAAGAAATCTATTTTGTAGTGGTAACTGTACCTCTACACCATACTGTTATTTATTGTCGATTATTTCCCTATAAAAGCGCTCATGTTTTATTCCCTATTCATTATGGAATTAGGCAGCAGAAACACTAATATAAACAGCTTTATTATTATTTCTCTAAATCAGTGCTCCTTAATCACAGCAATAAACTCTATACTGAACAGCTTTTTCAACTTCAAATCATTAGACCTGGGTCAAAATCAATGTAGTTGTCTTAAATAATGAATTAAAACAAGTGCATTTTTCAGCAACCTGCATTGATACTATTGCGTGTATTATTTGCAAGGTGCATGTACTGTATGGATTTACATTTGCAGTAGTCCTGAGTGCTGGACACATTGCTGGAGGTGGACATCCAGGTGGGTGTCTTACAGTGAGTAGCATGCTGAGAATGGCAGTAGCTCACACATGGGTCCCAAGAATGAGGGTGGTCACTTTTCTGGACCTTCACTGCACACGACATACACACACACACACACACACATATATAACCATTAATATAGCATGTACAGTTGAAATGTTAATATATACTGCTGCTATTTATCAATGCATAAAACATTGTTTAGAAAATGGCACATTATTTGAATGGGAATAATGTTCAAATGACATTTAATAATTACCATCAGAACAAATCTAATGCCTAAAATCTAAAGTTTTTGTTGGAGACGGCATTTAGTTGTCTTCTAAAATGTCATGCTCTGTAATTTGTTCCTGCATTATGTTTTTTTTTTTTTTAAGAATTCACAATAAAAAAAAATCTGAGCAAAGATGACCCATTAAAATGCACAACAAAATTGAATATTATCTCACTAATAGGGTTGGCACATTGAATTTGGAGCACGCACACACACACACACACACACACACACACACACACAGAACAGCATGGCTAAAAAGTCAGTTGTATTGTTTGGCTTCATTAACATTCACCCTGCTAATAAATCCCACAATGCTTAAAATCCTGCGCTCGGAGTCCCAGAGGGCGGCAAAAGCTGTATTTGAATGATAATCTCGATTTTGAAACACTGGTGTGGAAAAAAGAATGCTTGTGCAAAACAACGAGGAAGCTCATTTGGATCGGGTTAATGGTGTCCTTCCTGCTAGAGGCGGGATGAATAAATTTGGGTGTGTGGGTGTGTGTGTGGTCTGTCAAGTATGCTTTTGTTCATTGCTCTAGGCTTTAGCATCTCATCCAACATTCTAACAAACAATGTACAGTATGAAGCATATGACAAGCTCTTTATGTATTATTTGGGAATGACAGCTTATAATACATTTCAGCCCATATGTTTATTTATAAATAAAAATGGACATAAGTGATACCCAATGAGAATCATGACAATCACATGGCATTATTATATAATCACTAGGGTTATTATTTCAGGGCATTCCTTCGATTTCTGTGTTCGGCACCAGAATTTCTTTCCAATTATGCCAATGCGATCTTTTGCAAAGTGTAAATGTTTCCTGTTATATTGTTAAACTGTGAGAGAAAGTGAGACCTACTGATTTGGTCTGTATTTGGAATGATTTGGAATGGAGACAGATGCAAATGCTGAGATTGATTTATTAATTGCAACACAGACGAACAAATCGAATAGATTACCGTGATTTACGGTCTATTAAGCGCACCCATATATAAACCGCACCCACAGATTTGACAAATATTTTTATTTTAAACATAAATAAGCTGCACCTGTCTATAAGCCTACACTGAAACTAATGAACTTTACACAGGCTTTAACGATAGTGTCTGTTACACGGGTGAAATATGTTGTGGCTCCTTTAAGAGCAGAGCGGTATTTTGGGAATAGCCTGCCGCTGCATTTTTTCCCGCTATTACTGCATGTGTGCAAGGCCAAGGAATATGTCCTTATTATTTTCTGATGCTCATTTCTAAGTTTCTTTGACTAACCTGTGCTTATATGATTTCTGTTGTAACTGGAGTTAGTGAGCTCTCCCTTCACCCAGACTCAACACGTTACAACGGCTCGTATCTAAACAGTAGCCGACCAAGAAAGTCATTGTTCACTGTCTTCCTCCTTCCTTTCACAACTATTTCTCTCAAGAGCTTATCTTTTGGAATCGTGCGTTTATAAAAAAAAAAGTATTTTCTCCCGATAAGGTGCAGCTCAGAACACAGGTGAGGTGCGTTTTTTCATTTCCGTTCGGAAATGTCATTAGTCTAACATTATGGGGTTCAGTTTTTTGGTTTGAAGTTTGTGAAACCGGGAATAACACAGAAAAAATTTATAAATAAGCCACATCGTTGTTTAAGCTGCGGGGTTCAAAACGTGGAGAAAAAAGTAGCATCTTATAGTCCGAAAAATACGGTAAACAAAATCGTAATCCAGGTACTGTACATGCAAAGTCAATATACAAACCAAAAAGAAGGGACAAATCCAAAACAAAATCCAGCTATGAAGAAGGATATTAGACCAGAACAACAAAAACCAAAAGAAAAAGCTTGATAAGTCAGCAGGATAAACTCAGTGTTACTTCGTTAAGGGCTGGTAAAAAAAAAATATATGATGAGGTGTGATTGCTCTCAGGTGTGTACGATTAAAAGATGGGCATAGTGATTAATATTCAGGGGAATGTTTGTGTGACATAACCACGCTCGGAAGTGTACAGTAGTCTCCATTGGCCATATTTGTAGGCTGTGGCCTGCTCTGAAAAGCAGAGTTCTCAAAGACTGTTGCAAATTGTGTGACAGTTATCGGTACACGTTGCCTCTTGCTATGTGCAGGGTTAGAATCAATGTGAAACATCAGGTGGAGTGCAGGTGCAGCCAGGAGGGGGAAAAAATATTTAAATGGGGTTTTTCACTTCAGGTCCTTTAGAGATCTTAGAGTAAAATTTAATAGGACACGGAATGGTTCGGTGTGTTCTGTACATTTCTTTACCAAGCTCAAGTCATTTGTCCTGAAGATGATCCCATGATGGAAAAATTACAGTCCCAAAGCAGTGACACTAAAAACATCTCCCATAATTTACATTACAGTTACCGTATTAGTGATTAAAAGGTTTTTTATTGTGAAATCTCTTCATTTTGAGACTTTCATTATGTGGAGTGTTCTACTGCAAAATAATCGAAATATTACCATTAGAACCAACAACTTAATTCAACTGAGCTGCTTTTGTGGAAAATGTATCCACACTTATTGGCCAATCAAATTCAAGAATTTAAAAGCACACTGGTATAAACACCTGATGGTAAGCCTGACAGTAAATCTTCCAATTGCTTTAATCGAGAGTGGAACTTTGCATGCTAATCAGTATGATAGGTATTTGCTGTTACTTTTAGCCTCTTTTTCCCTCAGTAAGAAGAAAATATAAGAAGCTTTGAATCATCCTAAGCTTTGTGTGTGTGTGTGTGTGTGTGTGTGTTTGTGTGTATTTAGTCATTTACTGACATATGTGGTCCTTCCACAAATTATAAAATTTAAATGTGAGTAATCTGCCCAAGATTCCTGCCGAACATAAGTAAAGAACAGGCATCAGAAAGCAGGTAAGATTCCCTGTCATTCCAAAACAATCTAAAATTGTAAAAAAAATCTTTTTTTCAATCAACGGTCATAACATCCACGCTTCACACAGCTTATGCTAAGCTCATCTGCCTGAAGAAACTTTTGAAGAACATTCTGATGTGAGCTCCGACATGCCTACGTGACTCTCTGGAGCTTAAACTCAGTAAGGAGATTACCATATTGGCTTTAAAAGGCATGTCAAATTCTTTGACTATGTTGTAGATAACGAATTGAAGCTAACCCTCGTATCAGAACTTTTTCATGTTTCGAAGAACATTTAACTCTTAAAGCCAGTGAAATTTGGCGCACTATCCTGAGTCATGACACATTTTCCACATTTTTTTCATTTGGAGATATAGTAATGAGAATGTGATTAAATTCTCATGAGGTGAAGGCCAGTTATATTAAACTATACTTTTTCTCCTTCCATCATCTTTTCTGGTAACATCAAAGCAAACTTCACTCCTGGACTTTCAATTCTTTATTAAAGTCTCAATGGGGTCAATGATGCACATTTTCTAATACAAGTTTCCCATTTTTGCACTTGTGCATGTGTTTTCGTGCTTGCTGGGAGCTGACCCATATATCTTCACCGGGAAAAATCAACAGCATGAATCACATCCTAGAAGATACATTCACATGCATGAATGCTTACATTTCTGCAACAAAATAAAGACCAATGAGCCTGAGCAGCGTTGTTACCTTTCTTGTTAAGGAATGCAAGATATAAGAGAAAAAGTGTTCTCCTTTGGTGAGATTTTTGGTGAGAGTGTAGAAATCAAAGACACAACAGCACTGATGATGCATGGCTGCATCTAGGAGGCTCTCAGGCACAATATTTACTGGATCTGAGTAGGATGAACAACATAGAAATGTGCAACATGGAAAAAACAAGCATTAGAGCATGAAAAAAAACCAATAGTGACAGTGTTTTACGTTTTTTTTTATCCAATCCAAAAGTGTAAATAAAAGGCTTATGGCTTTTCTTTTCTCGTTACAGCACCCACTTTATCATATACTGTCATTCCTCCAAATAGTTTGTGCCCTTTGGAACAAAATGTCGTTTCTCCATGACCATAATGCATCACAAAAGTATGCAAGATTTAATTTAACAATACGAGATAGAACAATAGGACAATTATTTTACAGAATAGGATAGTAATCATAAATATCCAAGATAGAAAATACACAGTATTTAAGCTGTTAACCAGAAATTATCAGTAATATATGGAAGAAAAAAAAAAATCAGCTTTTGTACAGTGCAAGTGTGCAATGTTTTTGAGTTTTACTGGATTAGGCATCTAACTATCTAATTTGAACATTGGAAGGCAGCAGAAACCTATACCAGCAGATACAAAAATATATATATTGCTTGCAAATGGTTTGTTGTTATCCTTTCAGTTTTTCCACTTTGTTCAATGCCCGATCATTGGTTATGAATTCTGACCCACACTTTAAAAACATTAGCAAATCATTTTAGATTCTGTAACTTCTGCTGTAGATACAGTATTTGGACTGTTTGATACAGTAGTTGGACTGTTTGACTTTTACTGCATTGCATGCAACAAATTACTCAACCTCCAGCCAGGAAAAATGAAAACTTAGCTTGAAGTTCACACTTGTCAATTTGGCATAATCTAGTAATCTATTAGGCATGCAGTACTCATTGTGTTAGCTCAATAGTTAAGTCATTGTATTCTGGATCAGAAGGTCACACCTACAAATCCCAGCACCCTCTGCTGGGACCTTGAGTAAGGCCCTTAACCCTCAACTTCGCAGTTGTAGGTTGCTCTGGCGATGGGAATCTGCCAAATGCCCTCAAATGTAAATTATCTTTTCGAGTTCCTTCCTAGTTTACAAAAATTCAACATGGAGGCTTACATCAGTAGCACGTCTTACATTTGGTTTTGTTCAATACAAACCCGTTCCCTTGTCAAATCTACATCGACTATACAGATCGCTGTTTAAAGAGGAAAATATACATCACTTATCATTGGCTGGATTGTTGCTACAAAAAGATGAAAGTTGAGATGTATGCGACTGTGGCAAGAAAAAAACTCCCTTAGATGTTATGAGGAAGAAACCTTGAGAGGAACCAGACTCAAAAGGGGAACCCATCCTCATGGGTGAATAACCGGTCGTAAGTCCATCAGGTGTAAGTCAAGAAGAATGACTACTCTATGATGCGTTCCGTTGCAGACATAAAGAGGCAATATGTACTCACATTTACATTTTTTACATAGTACAAATAAAGTGAATAAAAAAGAATAATAAAATTATAATAAAAAATAAGATTAAAAATGTTTTTTTTTTCCCGTTGGAGGTGACCGTCGTATCTCCGAAATGCCGAGGGGTCATAGGTCGGGTCTGACTGTAAATCTTTGTCAGCTGTGCATTATGTGAGAAATATACTGGGTGTGACGCTAGTCCATCACAAAGCACTACACATACATTCAAACCTGGAAGGCAATTTATCCCTTCAGCCTAATGCAACGTTGTCCATAGTCCAGCTCCAGGGCAAAATGTGGCTTCTCTTTCAAATTGGCAACGGGCCCACTGGACAACACATTGCATTTTTTTCTCTAATTTGAAGGCAGCAGCAGACTGTGTCAACACTGTTAGCCTACAGTACAGACCAAAAGTTTGGACACACCTTCTCATTCAAAGAGTTTTCTTTATTTTCATGACTGTGAAAATTGTAGAGTCACACTGAAGGCATCAAGGGCTATTTGACCAAGAAGGAGAGTGATGGGGTGCTGCGCCA
This sequence comes from Silurus asotus, assembly GCA_024362625.1. Lineage (NCBI taxonomy): Eukaryota > Metazoa > Chordata > Actinopteri > Siluriformes > Siluridae > Silurus > Silurus asotus. The sequence goes on along the minus strand of MU591762.1, from coordinate 7,455,995 downwards.
GATGACCTGGCCTCCACAGTCACCGGACCTGAACCCAATCGAGATGGTTTAGGGGTGAGCTGGACCGCAGAGTGAAGGCAAAAGGGCCAACAAGTGCCAAGCATCTCTCGGGGAACTCCTTCAAGACTGTTGGAAGACCATTTCAGGTGACTACCTCTTGAAGCTCATCAAGAGAATGCCAAGAGTGTGCAAAGCAGTAATCAAAGCAAAAGGTGGCGACTTTGAAGAACCTAGAATATGACATTTTTCAGTTGTTTCACACTTTTTTGTTATGTATATAATTCCATATATAATTCCACATGTGTTCATTCATAGTTTTGATGCCTTCATTGTGAACCTACAAATTTCATAGTCATGAAAATAAAGAAAACTCTTTGAATGAGAAGGTGTGTCCAAACTTTTGATCTGTACTGTAAATGCACAGGGTTTTCTTTGTAGACATGAGAAAACTCTTCAGTGAGTGGCATGGTACTCAATACACATACACGTTAGCCAAAGTTAAATAAGACTGACATGAGACATTGTGGGCAGTGAAAAAAACCTATTCAGAGATGAATAGTTAAAAAAAACCCAGACCCATTGGCCTTTTTAGGAGGAAACCAAAGCTCTTTAAGGAAACCCACATGAACATGTTAAGCAATTTCTGAATTTCCACATCGCTAGTAAACCAAGCTTAAGATCAAACCAGGAACCCTGGAGCAGTGAGGCAGTGCCTACCTACTGCACCATGCTGTCATCCTAAATTTCCATATTATTACTATTATTATATCTATTTCATGAGATTAAAAACTAAGCTCATATATACAGCATCCCAATGTTTTTGCTCTATGTTAATAAGCCATGCAGAAATCTTTCTTTCTTACATTTTAATACCACAAAAAAAAATATATTAAAGGAAACTAAGGGTGTTAACTAGTCTGACATGCTTCATTTAACATCTGTTCTTCAACTGTAGACACACAGGAAATGGGACATTGAAACCCCACAGGGCTGATTTGAGTTCAGTCTCGTTCTGTGAGGGTCTGGGTGTGAATGGGTCTCGGTAATTAAATCTAACCTCCGCGCCAAAGCTCTAGGGGCGGCATTAAGCAGAAAGAGAGACTAATTAAAAGAGATGACAGCGAGTTGAGATGACAGAGTGGACAGCTGTGTGCATATGTGTGTTCCATCTTCCGGTGTCCTTATTTAGATCATATCCATGTACTCTGGTGAGATTAGAATTTAAAATGTATAGCATAAAAATGAGTACGCTGTGCTGTTTACACCAATCAGTACATTTAGAACATTTATTACAATAAGGAATTTTGCAACAAAGTGTTTATTATATAGTCAAATCTGGGTTTATGGATCAAAAACATAACCAAAAAATGAAATTATTTACTCATTATACCACTAATTGAAGGGGGCCGGAAGGTCAGACCATGTAAATAGAGAAATGGCTGTGGCCTGGGGAATGGCGACTCCACACCCAGTGAACCTGTTCCCAACTTGAGAGACATCGCACTGTCCCCTCTGGTTCTCCTTCACCCCCCCCAGCTCCTCTCAGGCTGGATGCCATGGTACAGGCATGACCGAGACATTTAGTGCTTGATTGCAAAATTGCTGAGAAGGCACAAAATCACTCGTCTCTCAGAAGCTGAAGCTTACTCACCAGTGTCCTGAGCTTTGCTGGTCAATCGCATGTGATGAGCAGGCAGGATCTCCAGCTTGGCCACATCTGAAGTGCTGGCTAACAGCTGAGTGGCCTCTAACACAGTGCAATGCTCTGTACTTGTTCCATCTATGGTAAGGATATGATCATCTACATGTAAGGCTCCTGATCTGTAAAGAAAATGCACATGTTTTTTGTGAATAAATGATAAAAGCTGGTCATCATAACGGTCTCCAACTATTCAATAATCAGAAATGTGTAGGAATTTAAGAAATGCACTTGTATCCAACGATTTGCTTGTTTACTTATGCTGCAAAGAAGTATTTATTGAAAAGCGATTGAAAAGGGAAAAAAATCAACAGCTTGAAACTTGTCAACACTCGAATGGAACACTATTTGATTTCTATAAAAAGCTGTCTAAAAAAATGTATTTAAAATCGAATAAAATCTTTTTTTATTTGTTTTATTCCTGCTAGTTTCCTAAATGCTAGCTTGTTAAGAACTGATACCTTGGTATTGATTTTTATCTTACCTCTGCCCTAGTCCTTTCCTGGTATATTTTATCATTATATTCACCTGTTCTGCTGATAAGTTTGTCTTTTTACACGGCATGTACTTTGTATTAATTTATTGTATCGTATTCTAATATTTAAGCATATCCTTGAATTTACAAGTTCTTACTAGTTTTACAAGTTATTTGGTATTGATGCGTATCTCAATTTTCCCTTTAAGGGATTGTTTTTGCCTGCTTGTTTTATGAGTCCTGCTCTGAACAGTGATTCAGGCGCTGTCCCTAATAAATAACATATTGAGTATACGGCCCGGCCTCTCACTGTCACACGATAAATAAAAACATGCGAGATATTTTTAGTAAAAAAAAGCAGGTACAGGAGGACAAGATTATTACCTGTCCACCACGCTGGCAGCTTTGATCTTGTCAATGATGATAACCTGTTTGTTCCTGTATGTGGCAGAGGTTAATGTGATGCCCAAACTCGCTCCAGGAGACTTTGCTATTTCCACCAATAGTGGACCAGAGGCATTTGTTATTGAATCTAAAAATAATATGAATAAAAAAAAAAACACAGATACTATACACAGCACAATGTATTGTAATATAGAATAAGTTTAATACACATGAAGGTAATAATCTTGTTTGTGATGTGTATGAAGGTATATAAAAGGGTTAATCCTTGAGAGGATAAAAAAGTCAAATGTAATGTCTCCACTCACCCATTATGGTCACATCATATTCAGTTTGGAAGATGGCTTCCTGACCACACTGTGCCAACAAAGTAAGAGCTTCACTATGGCTGGCATTGTGTAAGGGCATGCCGTCCACACTGAGGAGCCGATCACCTGCCTTCAATGTGCCATCCCTGCATAAAGACATCAAGTCACATGGAACTAATCATATGCTTTGTTAGTCCACACCTACTGATGAAGTAACTGCAGACACTCCACTTGTTATCAAATCTGAAAAGCAATGTTATTGGTTATTTAGCTTTGAAGTAATTTTGTAGTTGAAATTCACTGTGAGTAAATATAATGCATGCCTTTACAACATCTATAGCAATACAGTCCAAATTTAAACTCGTCAAGTGCATTGAATCAAATCAAAAATCAAAACACATACCCTCACTCTACCCTTTACTATAGATATATCACACCACACATGCAGCATATACTGCATAAAATACATACTATACTTCCTATAGCTATTTTCCTGACCTAAGGTCAGACCGTAAATGAGCCTATAAATAATAATACATAATATTATCATTATTTAATGTTAACATTATGTTGAAAATTCTAGGAATAAAATAAACATATATATTTTTTGTATACTTTTTAAATAATGAATAATGTTATAATAATTTTTTAATAGTTGGATTATTTTAAGAAATCTGTGTGGAAGGATTTTAAAAATGCCTGCAATTTTATTAAAAGTAGCGGGCAGGCAAGTAAACAACAGCCCAGATGTGTAGATAAACTGAAGGCGATACAATTTTCCACTATGTAACTAACCTATGTAACTTTTTCTTTATAACTTTAAATGTTTTATAATTAAACATACGGTATAAATACATACTGGTAAGTCGTTATGTCTGAAGGAAAACCAAAAGGTAATTTTCCTTTAAACAACCATAAAGATACTGAGATGAACTAATCATAAAAAGTTGAATTGCTAATGAATGAATGAACGCTTAGCATTTTTGTGAATGTAAAACAGCAATCACTTTTCAATTCATTTGAAATGAAGATCATGAATGAGTTGAATCAGTGTATTAGCAGCCCGTCATAGATTATAGTTAGTTAGCATGAAAAACTTAAAGAAAAACTAATTTACACAACAGATTAAAACGTATATTTTGCTTGTAAATGCTGATTGTTCAGAAAAAAAGATGACTACTATTGTACTGGCCAAGTGTTAAAACCAGTGTTAAGCAACCTATTAGCAACAAGCAAACATTTATTTGGGTGATGTGAGTCAAAAGAAATTAGCACCATTGTTAATTGAAGGTACAAAGATTTTTTACATTCTAATTTATATGTCAAAATACACAGTACATGCCAAGTGTTTATGCATAACCTCACATCTATCTATCCATTCTCCATCCATCCATCCATCCATCCATCCATCCATTCACCTTCTGCACCACTTATCCACTTAAGCCTGGAGCCTATCACAGGGCACTTTAAGCACAAGCTGGGGGACAAGCTAGACAGGGTGCACATCCAGGGTATGGCACAACTGCATTGACACTCACACACTTTTGGAAATGCCAATCAGCTCTGCACACACAGAGTTTATGTAGACTCTACACAGAAACATTCTAAACTCCATCCCTGAAGGTATGAGGCAAACACTCTAAGCCAAACTTCTAAGCCACCATGACCCCCAATCCCTGTATGATGTTTTTTATTTTTTAATAAATTTGTATTATTTGTTTTATTAAATGTAATAAAATAATTGTATATCCATGACTACATCACTGTGAGTTTTTCAAAGCCAATTCAATTTGTCTTCTTCCATCAGGATCAAGAAGCAAGCAATGCTTGTACTGTACAGAAGGTCTGCATAATAAGATAATATATAAATCAGAATACACTTACCCAGGAGGACTGCTGTTTCTCAGCAGGAACAAACAAAAAGGCTTGTTTACCTCTACATTCATCTAACTGTCACATTTTATTTGTGCAGCGTTTGGGTGTACCTGTACTGATTTGAGGTGCTGTGCATTCAATAACATCTTACAGATGGCTATAATCTCTTTTACTATGTATTTCGTTTCTCTAAACCTGCACACTTTAATACAACTCAATTTCATAGTGCTTCCCAGCAGTTGTAGTCAAATTAAGTTTTTCTATATTGACAATAACATATAGGTCTTGAATATGGTCTTGCATGTTTGCTTGAAGAAATGTCCTACTATGTCTCATAATCTAATGCCTTCATCATATTTCTCAAACTAAATACGTGGATTCAAGCAAAACTAAGTGAAAATAATAATTCTGCAAAATAAGTCATTAAATATTTTAAAACATTTTTTTGTTTGTTTAAACAATAAACAAACAAAATTAAACATTTTAAACATTACCTGTCAGCAGGGCCTCCGGGCCGAACGTATGTAACTACAAGTGGACGAGTCTTGTGCCAGTCTTCATTGGAACCTCCTTTATAAAACATAAAATGATGGATTGAAACACTGGCTCATAATAGCCTTTATTTAATACAGCATGCACCAAAGATATTAATACCATAGCTTTTGCCTGAAATTGCTTAAATTAAATAACATTTAATTTAAAAATCTAGATTTAACACTAATAACATATGTGTATGCACTTACCCCTCATTACAAAGCCAAAACTATTGCCTTCCTTCTGTAAACAAATCTCGATTGTCTTCGATATAACACCTGAGGTGCTGTCTGGTACTGGAAAAAAAAAAGGAAAGAAAACAGGACGCAAACAGCGCCAACACACGTTGTTCATTAATTTATCATGTTTTACTGGGGCAGGTGGCCAGCCTGGCAGACAATTCAGTAGATAAACCAACACAAACAGGAAGGTCAGCCAAGATCACTGAGCTTATAAAATGGCTAATACATCTGCCAGACATGCGATGGCCCGTGGAGGGGCCTTTTAGAATTTTACGATCACAAAATTTAAACACGTCCTGAAAAGGGCACCAGGTAAACAACCTCATGCGGACCAATTTATTACAGAAACTGGGTTGCCTTTATAGCCCATGTAGTGATGGATGATGAATGTATCTACAGCCGAGTGCCCACTACAGACCTATAAAAAAAAAAAAAAAAAACGGCCTTAATCCGTTTAAAGTTTTGATGCTCTATCGACAACAGAACTGAACTCGGGACGTTTTTTGGATTTTTTTTGTCAAATAAAAAATCTGTTATTTAAGAAATACAATGACTTCTTACTAAGGTGTTATAACGCTTTATTATTTTTCGATATCAGCATGTTTATTTTATTCTTCTTGTATCACAATTTACAAACAAATCCAATCTCATATTAAATACTCGAACACCACATCATACTTTTTAATCCAGCTACAATTACATCTAATGGGGAATGTTATCAGGAGGTATAAACTGTTGTTTGTTTATAATGTATTAGTACAAGCACATTAGTATAAACCTATTATTTGTCTTGCAGCTAGAACTTGAGCTGGTATTTCTGAAACTCGCTCAACACTGACTAATAAATTATTAATTAACAAAATTGAATATTCAAACATGAAAATTATACAGAACTCCAACTTCACCCCTGAAATGCCTGACATTGGTATACAGTATATGCACAGTATTTAGTAATGTTTATTATATTTTAATAGCAGTATGTTTTTGTTTAATTCCTCCTATACCACAACAATTTAAAAAATACAACTGTATATCTATTAAAGAACTTTTTTTACCATCATTCTTTTTATCCATGCACATAAACATCTAATGTGGAATGGTATCAACTATTGTTTCCTCATTAGTTTAATCTTGAAAAAATTAATACAGCTTGTAATATGATGCAAAATCATATAACTTTCGCCACAGCGGATCCTCCCCACGTTCGATTTGGCACGTTTTTACGCCGGATGCCCTTCTTAATGCAACCCTTTCAATTTATCCGAGCTTGGGACGGCACTGAGAGTGGCTGGGGTTGATGCAAAATCAAATATCATAAAGTTATTACTATGGAAACAAAAACATACAGTATAAGACCAAGCACATTAATATAAACCTATGATTTGTCTTGCAGGTAGAACTTCTATAAGAGCTGCTGTTTCAGAAAATGACTCAACACCGACCCATCCAAATTGAAAATTTGAAAGTATAAGAGTATAAGCCGATTAAAATATGCAGTGGAACCCGGGTATGTCGATGTCGTAGGGGGACGCCAAAAAGCATCGAGGTAACCGATGATCGAGATAAACGAAAATCAAAATGGCGGCAGCATATTAACGTGCTTAAAATTTCTTTATGTACATGATGTGCGTTAATAAATGAGAATGTGCATGCACGTGTTTTTGAAGGTTTTTTTACACAACAGCGTTGCCGCGATTTGTTTGATGAAGTCATGCTATAAAAATACATACAGTACATGTTTATCTGTCAGGAATCCACCTGCCACGCCCCCTTCGGCCCCCTTCAGCGTGTCAGGTGCTTTCTCGGCCGCTTTCTCTGAAGCTCCGCTTCAATCGCGCACATATGGTGCTCGTTTATCATCATCACCAGCTCCTACTTAAACTTCCACACTCTCACTGTCCGTTATTGTTGGTATGTGTTGGTTAGCTACATTAGCCTTAAAACTAAAAAAGTACAGCTACATTAGTCTGGTTCACTACATCGTTAAATAATGAAAAAATGTGAAAGATGAATTTTTGATGAACCATTCATTCATACAATTATAATTACAATTACAGCTGATGTGATTTAAAAGTCCTACACTGCCTAATCATGGATTTTCCATAAAATAAAAAAATCTATAAAAAATGTAATAATAGAATGAATAATTTATTTGATTAATATTTCATTTCAAGTTGATACAGAACTCCAACTTAACCCCTGAAATGGTTAAATGTGTGACATATACCTACAGTATTTATTACTTAATACATAGACATAGGAAGAAGCAAAATGCCACATGACAAGCAAAGACACAATACTCTAGTTCCTACCGGCTGGAGGCAGCTCATACTCCACTTCCAGCACAACACGCTCGCCCACGTTCTTCAGCAGGCTGATGATCTCATCATGACGCAGCTTAGTCAGATTGATGCCGTTCACTGACTTTATATAGTCACCCACGTTCAGCTGGTCACTCCTGGAGCACAGTTTGTGTAGGATTTCATTGATTATTGTAGATAGTACAGCATAGTACAGTCTGGTCATCTATTATTTAAATTAAACACAATTTCAATGCATTAGTTCTTCCGTTTGTGTGAGTTACGAGATTTCTGAGATCAGATATTGCTCTTTTCTGTTCTCACTTCCAGAGTGAGAAGTCTTTATCTGATGTTGAACAAGCCAGAGGACATAAACATATGCAAATTTAGATTCTAATTAGAGAAATGAACACTGTTTATTCACATGGTCCTTTGGGCTTGCATGACCTAGCATAGTGATGCTTCATCAAAATGTGTGAGCAATCCAACTTCCTTTATTCCAGCTATGGGGAGTAACAACATAATCCAAATCACTGAATTCAATTCTGTTTCATTTACTTCACTTAAAAAGCTATTTATATGCTAAAACGTTCATCATGTTGAGTATGTGTATTGAAACGGATTATTTTATGGCAGTAATGGTATGTTACCATTTTATTACATTAGGCGTTTTTTAAACTGATTTCAATAAAATCCATTACTATCCATTATTTGCCTAAACGCAAGAAAAACATTGTGAAAGGTTCACATGGAGATGATTCTTGGCACGGGCATGGACAGGTATGTCTCTATAGGCAGTTGGTAGGTGTGTACACAGATAGGGATGACTACAAACATATGCCTGTAGACATACAGGGATGAGTACATGCAGAAAGGGATAAGTGTAGGGAGAAAAGTATGAGTATAGATATACAGGGATGAGTATACGCAGAATAGGATGAGCGTACGGAGAAACATATGACTATAGACATAGAGGAGGAGGAGTGCACCCAGACAGGAATGAAGGTAGACAAATACAAATGTGTGCACACAGATGTGGTTGAGTGAGGGGCAAATAGGGATGTTCGAACACTCACAGGGAGGTTCGTAGGCGGATAGTGATGTGTACAGAGAAAGAGATAAGTGTAGCGCATACGAATGTGTGTATACAGACAGGGATGAGTGCAGGCGGATACATACGTATACACAGGCAGGGATAAGTAGGTAGATATAAATGATCGAACAGGGTTGAATGTATGTAGATAGGGGTTTGTGAACACAGGGAAGGAAAAATCAAAGAAAATAAGATTGATTATAGTCAGACAAGAATGAGTATTGATATAGACGGTCTCAAGTGTTGAGGAAAAAGGACATGAATTAACAGATGAAGAAGAATATAGAATAGATAAAGAATATCCTTTATATACAGAGGGTTAGGATCCATGTTTAGGAGCAAAGGGGGGGGGGCAGCTTGACAATACCGGGGTTTGAACCTCTGACCTCCCAGCACTTTAACCACTTAGCTACCACTCCCCAGGTATTATAGACAGACAGGGCAAATTTTGACAGATATGAATGACTTGAGAAAAGAGAGAAAAATACATGGGGACGAGAATAGAGAGGATTGAGTCCAGATTGACTGGGGTTTTCTTTTAAGGTTATAAAAAACCCTTCTTGCATTTATGTTAGCAAGGAAAAAAAAGATTTAAGCCCAGTCAAATTAGCAGCATATTAGCACCATACCAATACATTATGCCAGGATGAAAGTAAAACCCTTTAACTGGAGGTTTTATATTTTATGTTATATTTTATGTGTGTGTGTGTGTGTGTGAGTCTGCACGCCACCTGGCTGCAAGGCCTCCTGGTCTGAGGTTGGAGACGCGAGGTTTGCCATCTTTGTCTGTTCCACCTGAGATGGTGAGGCCCAGTGTGCTGCCCTCCTTCTTAATCAGCTCCACTAGCGTCACCCCCCGCAACTCTTCTGCCCAAAAACACAAGAGCCGAACACACAGCCCGAGCCAAAGACCCAGAGTCAACAACACAATAATAACAATAATAACAACAACAACAATAATAATAATAATTTTGATTATCATACAATGCAACATGACAGCAGGCAGTCATTAACCCTTACCCCCTGTACACACGTGGGCTACTTATAATAAAATCCCACTTTTAGTGCAGAACAGAAATATGTGATATTTACATACTTTACGCATAACATGACTCTACTGTTTATTCACTAAAGTAAAGCTTGACTATAATTTTTTATGCACATATTATATAATGTGGCCAGGGTATTAAACATCATTTTTCAAGCTATATAAATAGAAGTTAGAAAAGCACTTAGAAACTGAAGATAGACTGTAGACAGACAAACTCCACCCCCCAACCCCCTTAAAAGAGTGGAAATGTATAATTGTTTATGACTTAAAGAAATTTACATAGAAAATAACAATACAGATAACAAGACCTTTCCATGTGGCATTAAAGGTAAAAAAGTTCTTCAATGAACAAAACTTTCACTGATTGAAACTATTGGTTTTTCCTCAACAGTTCACAACCTGGAAACTAAAAGCAATAATGACTTTTTAGTAGTAGGGCTGTTAAAACAAGTGAGAAACCAGCATGAGAGTAAGATTTTAATTATCAGCGAACTCTATTAAAGATTTGCCTTCGAATTGAGGCCTGATATTCCCGGTCAATCTGTAAAACATAATTACAACTAATTATGTGCGTTTAAAGAGGCAATAACACTTCCAAGCAGCATTCCCATAGAACTCATTTTCTGTTAGAAAAACACTCAATATTCCTAGACATGATAAACCACAGATTCTAATCCCAGCATTTGCATCTGAGAATGAATTAAAATAAAAATTGTATTAAATGGCAAATATTGGATGGCTGTTTCACAAAGCTTGGAGGGGCCGTGATGGAGTGTATTGTGTGTTTAACCACAGAATAAACAGCTCTTGAAACAAAAAATCCATTAAGCCTGCAGTGTGCTTGCATGCTCACTTCACCAAGCTTTAAATATTACCTTTCCACAAAACATAAAAGGTCGCTGAGGTGCCTGAGACCATTTAAACTCAAGTTAAAAACAATTAAGTCTAAAGTACAATGAAATATTTATTGCTTCCAAACTTCATTTTAAAGCACCCAATATATATTTAATAATATATGTTATTTAAAATGTCGATGATCTGAAGAGATTGTGGCTCTCTTCAGGAGAAATGACACAGGAAAGAATTTCATATCGATTTAATAGTTATCGTTATGGCATTTGCAAAAGTAGTGGCTATGCTTGATAAAGCAGGATCTGAACAAATGACCAAAATGGTGTTTTATTTTATCATTATCCTACAATACAAGTGCATTTTATTGTCCATTCTATAAAATAAAGTCAAGGCAAAGCAATTTAAAACCCATTACGTTTTACTGTCAACTCAGCGAATCCAATTATGACAAGATGGTCAACTGCTCGTTTAATTGAGCTGGCCTGGCATTGAGCTGAATTATGTCTTCTTATGCCTGGTGCACTACAGAGAAATTCGTGCACTGTTTAAAACAGGACAGTGACTCAGACTCAGACAGACACAGAGCTATGTAAAGAAACCTAGGGGAAATTATGTAAATAAATCGGCAGAGGTATGCATTAAATTCCTAAAGTTTAAGATCTCAAACAAGCAACTAAACCATCATGGCAGGAAGCGTGCTGAAATCCGTACAGCACTATGGATAAACGTCCTCAAAGATCAAAAGAACGAAAGAAAGAGAGAACTGAATCATGAAAGTTCAGGGAGCCGGAAGAAAAAGCACAAAGAGCTTAATACACTATTAAGAAAAATATCAAAATGATCATTCCAATAAGAATAAAAAATAATAAAAACGATTCAAGAGCCTATTGAGCTGTATGAATGTGTGGTCTCTGGTTTGCTAACAAATCTTCCTAACAAAAACTAAAAAATTACAAAGAATTTTGTAAACAATATACTATAAATATAGCAGAAAAACTCCAACCAGCTTAGTACAGAATCCACTAATAAAAGACCTCAAATTCCACCTAAATAGTGTTATACACATTCCATGCCAAAGCCAAAAGACAACAGGAACAAACCCAGACATCCTGTAAATGAGTGACCAGTGAAATAAGACAAATGTTTTGAAATGTAAAGCATCTTTTTATCAATCTTAAGAAAATTTAAAAAACTAATAGAAAGAGACTACTGAGAAAAATCGATAGACAGACAAACTGTATATGTGTGGTGTGTGTGTGTGTGTGGGGGGTGTGTGTGTGTATCTGGGGGGGGGGGGCTTCGGAGGAGGGGGGATTGGTAGTGTACCTGGGATGCTCTGTCTTCTGGAAATAAGGGAACTGTCAGGCCCTGTAGATTCCTTGTTGCCTTTGGAATAAGGCCCATCATCTGACAAGCAAGAGACACAAAACATGTTACAAATTGAGAACCTAAGACGTGTTTTCCTTGCTTTAAATAATAATAACAAAAAGACAGGAAAAGAAATATTATATATATATATATANTATATATATTAGGTAATAATAATATGATAATATTAATAGTAATAACTTTTCTAATATATATATATGCTTTACAATTTTTGGAAAAGAAATACGCATGAACCGGGTACAGAAATGCCACACCAGAAAGGGTTTACGCAAAGACCACTAACAATTATGGGACCATATTTCTTGCCTTCAATTCAAGTGACAGACACTACAAGTTATCTAACATTGCACTCTATTCACAGCAAGCAGGCAGACACACTATACTGATAGAAGATCAAAGCCAGAGGAAATCCACAAATCACGCTCACTGTGTACAGCTCCACCACCACCACAACCACTACCACCATGGGAGAATTTAATCAAGGACCAAACTATACAAATACAACACAGACACAAAAGATGAAAATGGAACATACAAAGTGCAAGAAACCAAAACTCTCATAAAAAACAAATAGAAGTTCCTTATAAATGTGGGATTAAACCTTTAATTCAATGTTGAAAATGGTCAGGTGTCCACATATTTTTGGAAAAATACTGTAGCCGACTCAACAAATCAGAATAAAACCATTCAGACTGCTGTGGTATCAAACTGCTGAGTCTTTATGAGGACGTGCTTCTCCTTCTGAACAGATACATGATTCATGTGCACTATAGTTTTCATTGCATTTTAACTTGCTACATAAATTAATACTCCCTGTGCAAGCCTCAGGCCTGCCATCAATAAGCATTTCCTAGAGTTTTCATAGTGCTCTTAGCTAAGCTCTTCATCTGTTACTTCATAACACCTGCAGGAGAAACACATCATTAATGAACTCTGAAATAGTATCACCTGGAGCCATCACAGTTAGCGAGTGCTCATGTGATTCTTGGAGATGAGTTGTGAATTTGCAAAACATACCGAGAACTCGTGCAGGAAGAAATGAGACACAGGTAAAAAAAAAACCTTGTGGTTGAGCAAAACAGCCATTCATTTATAGCCAAGGAACTTTTCTTCTCTTTCACCCGGTCAATGCCAATATACTATAGGTTAATACAAATGGCCATTGAATCATTTTAGTCTAGTGACCAATCAAGTTTAACTTAAAGAATAGTGATAAATCGTCAATTCATCCATCACCTTGTCCTGTCATTTATTTGTGAATATGAATAATCCATCATATTGCAGTGTAAAAGCTGATGATTAACACTCTTGGGGATGTTCCATTACACAGCAAGCTAAATATCAACATTTGGCAACTGTGATTGGTTTTATTTGATCAATTAATAGCTAATGGTCAGTTAGACTAGAAATGATTCTAGTAGCTAATACCTGAATAGCTGTATATAAGTACATTTAGCTTTATGTATAATCTAATATTGTCATGTTCAGTTAAAAAATCTTGCACATATTCATTTCCTTACACATTTTATTTAAATTGGAATTTAATAATATTGGCTGAGCAGCAAGTCAAGTTATAGTTAACCTTACAGCTAACACTTTTTTAACTGTTGAACATAGAAATCTTCGACAATAAATTAAGTTCACCTTTAACAAACAGTTAAAAACCTATAAAAATTCAACATTTAGCATAAAAAAATCCAAAATTAAAAAAAGTTTCACTACACAAAACACTGCACTTTACAGTGTATTGTGCACTGATAAAAAATTTCAAGTACAGTAAATGTTACTACATATATAGTCTCATTACTAGTCACTGGTCATCTACCCAAGTGTCTCTTCAAGCACAGAGGTGCAAATAGCATATTTAGTGTTATAATGTAATGTAGCATCATAAAGCATTATTTTTCTGTACCCGAATGTACAAAATACAATGAATTGCCCGAGTCACATTTTCAATATCGTCTCCGATCAACAAACATTTATTTACTTGAGTGGGTAGAAAATTTCCATTTTATTAACATGCTTGAAATATTGGCTAATGGGGTCTCTAATGGGGTCCAGTGTTAAAATAATGAATAGCTCCACTGACAGGGAATAAGACTTTTCAGCACTTTGACTAAGACTTTTGCACCAAAACCACTTGGGTAAAAAAAAAATTATATACAGCCAGTTTAAAAATAATGATCCCAGAATAATAATCTGCAGTTGCCTTATTGTTTATAACACAATAATGTTGATTCTAATTTCTGATTGGCCAGAAAATCATTGTAACATGTTTTTTTATAACATGATATGGGCTTACTTGCTACACACAAACATAACTGAATAACTATAAACATGTTCATTCATTTTTTCAATTAAATACATTGTAAAATGATCAACTTCAGAATGATGAAAGCAAATGCAGTGGATCGGACTTGATTAAAATTTTGTTTCATTTCGAGTTTTTAAAAAGCCTGTAGTAGTGTGTCAAATCAAACGTCTATCTGAAATTATTACACACCGCAAGTCCATAAAAATGTGCATTGCATGATATCTTCATTGAAATTCCAATATAGTGTTTTTGGTTTGCCTACTATTAATTACATCTCGCTAAAAGACCAAGTGTTTGGTACTCATAGTCCTTCATGCCCAGTGCTTTCAAGACAAGCTCCATAAATATACCCCCTACTATCATATTAGCACCCCCAGAAGGTTGAACTGCTGAACTGGAATGTGATGTGAGCTATCGATGAACTGGAAAGATCGCAACATCAGGAGTGATAACATTTCTGTTTAGCAGGCAAAATTATTTTGCAACTGAACAATAAGGACTGATGTCTGCTTTCAGAACAAGCACAGTGAAGAAACAACTTTTTCAGCACGTTGTGCTATAGTAGCCCTGTCACCCATTCACTAGTTCTCTGGCTTTGAACCACTTTTGGTAGGATCGGATCAGTGAGGAAACCAGGAACACCTCATAAGACCTGACATTTTGGAGATGCTCTAAACTAGTCATCAACTAGCAATCAGAAAGCGGGATGGATAGATGGATGGATGGATGGATGGATGGATGGATGGATGGATGGATGGATAGATAGATAGATAGATAGATGGATAGATAGATAGATAGACAGATGGTATATTAGTAAAGTTAAATGCTTTATAAATCACACCAGTTTAAACAGATTGTCATAGAATATATATTAAAGTATATCTGAATGCTTCCATACACACACACTACACTACACACCTCAAAAAAGCTAATAATTAGCTCGCTCTGTGGATACTTGCCACAGCCAAGGTCAATCGTATTCTGCTGACAATAATGTGATGTGCGAGTGACTAAGCCTGCTAAATCATCAGATCATTTCAAGAAAGACCAAAGACTTAAAGTTTTAATAGCAATGAAGGAGCAGACGCTGCATAATAAGGAATCAGTATTCACACACACATTCTGGTCGTGAGGTATTTGTGTGTGTGTGTGTGTGTGTGTGTGTGTGTGTGTGTGTGTGTGTGTGTGTATACACTATATATACACAAACCAAATCCATAAAAGTGAATAAAAACAGAATGCAATAATGGTGAAGTTTCAAATTTCAATATTTTATTCAGAATACAAGATAGATGACATATCAAATGTTTAAACTGAAAAGATGTCTAATTTTAAGGAAAAAATAAGTAAAATTTCATGGCATTAACAAAAATCAAAAAAGTTGGGACAAGGTCATGTTTACCGCTGTGTGGCGTCCCCTCTTCTTTTTATAGTCTGCAAACATCTGTTGACTGAGGAGACAAGTTGCTCAAGTTTAGGAATAGGAATTTTGTCCCATTCTTGTCTAATACAGTATTTTAGTTGCTCAACTGTCTCAGGTCTTTTTTGTCACATCTTTTTATGAGTAAGATTTGTAAAAAAAAAATTTTCTATGGGTGAAAGATCTGGACTGCAGGCTGGCCATTTCAGTTGTTCTACCTTTTAGCATTGATGATGCCTTTCCAGATGTGTAAGCTGCCCATGCCACACGCATCATGCAACCCTATACCATCAGAGATGCAGGCTTCTGAACTGAGCGCTGATAATAACTTGGGTTGTCCTTATCCTCTTTAGTCCGGATGACATGGCGTCCCAGTTTTCCAAAAATAACTTCAAACTTTGATTCGTCTGACCACAGAACAGTTTTCCACGTTGCCACAGTCCATTTTAAATGAGGTTTGGCCCAGAGAAAACGCCTGAGCTTCTGAGTCATGTTTATATATGGCTTCTTTTTTGACCTATAGAGTTTTAGCCAGCAACTGCGAATGGCACGGTGGATTGTATTCACCGACAATGTTTTCTGAAAGTATTCCTGAGCCCATGTGTTGATTTCCATTACAGTAGCATTCCTGTATGTGATGCAGTGCTGTACAAGGGCCAGAAGATCACAGGCATCCGGTATGGTTTTCCAGCCTTGACCCTTACTCACAGAGATTGTTCCAGATTCTCTGAATCTTTGAATGATATTATGCACTGTAGATGTTGATAACTTCAAACTCTTTGCAATTTTTCTCTGAGAAACTCCTTTCTGATTTTGCTCCACTATTTTTCGCCACATCATTGGGGGAATTGGTGATCCTCTGCCCATCTCGACTTCTGAGTGACACTGCCACTCTGAGAGGCTCTTTTTATACCCAATCATTTTGCCAATTGAACTAATAAGTTGCAAATTGGTCCTCCAGCTGTTCCTTATATGTACATTCAACTTTTCTGGCCTCTTATTGCTACCTGTCCCAAAGTTTTTGGAATGTGTAGCTCTCATGAAATCCAAAATAAAGCCAATATTTGGCATGACATTTGATTGAGATTTGTACAGTTTTTGTTTGCATTCCTTTCTTATTCACAAATTGTACAGTGTCCCAACTTTTTTGGAATCTGGTTTGTATATATATATATTTGTGTGTGTTATGTGTGTGTTATGTGTGTGTTATGTGTGTGTGTGTGTGTGTGTGTGCACTGTATGAATGATATTAGTGGCATCGCTCAACAGTCAGATTAGTGAGTGGCACTAACACGTCTCGTCTCGCTCCTTCACTCCACAGATACTTAGTCATATCAGCTGATGAGAGGCTTCATTCTAATCCGACTGCCTGGGGGTTTTGGAAATCCTCCCCAGTCACCTATCAAAGATTTAACTGTGGCATGCTCTGAACTCATAGAATTTGGTTGTAAGGTGAGGTTCTCATAGGAAGAAGATTCTCAAAGTCATATCAACGTAGGCTAAAAAAGAGAAAAAGACATGCACAATCTAACCAGACTTCAAGCTTTATTCAAATAATTTAATTAATAATTTAGTTAATACTACTGGGTGATGGCAGAACTGTCTTGGAAACCAGTAGCACAAAATACTGTAGGAATAAAACCTAGACAGCACTCCAGTCCCTCACAGGGGACTGTATACACCTAGGGATAATGTAATGTTATCCCACCTACTAGTATGTTTTTGGAAAGTGGGAGGAAACCCGTGTAGACATGATGAGTGCATGTAAAACTCCACAGTAAACCAAGCCTCTTATTGAATACAATGTGTAGTCTTATATATAGCTCCAATTTTTGCCATTTATTTTCAGAACCACCAGCCACATTGGGAATACTCGTGCATGTACTCAAGAGCTTCAGTTAATTTTTGACATCAAACATGGGGGAAATGGGATCTCACGAACAACACAGAATGGTACAAGAAAAACAAACACGACTCAGTAAGTGGCAGCTCTTCAGGCGTAAACACCTTGTTGATAAACATCAGAGGAAAGATGCCAATCTAGCTGAAGTTGACATGAGGTTGTAGTAATCTAAATAACTACACCTGACAACCATGGTGAGCAGAAAAACATGTCAGATTTGTGATCTATGACACACAGATGCTAGGCTCAGAATTTGGCATTCACTATATTGAGCCAATATGCCTTGTTTAAGTAGTGGTGATGGTGAATGTCTTTTTGTTTTTGCTTCCTGATATCAGCATGATAATATACCATTTCACAAAGCAGAAGGCACCTCAAAGTGGTTTCCTAAACATTACAATGAAGTGTATTTCAGTGGCCTCCATAGTCACAAGATCTAAATCCAATACAACACTGGTGAGATGTAATAGCATAGCACCCGCAGCTGAAAAATCTCCAGCAATTATATGATGCAATTATGTCAACATGGATCAGACTCTCAAAGAAATAGTTCCAAAACCTTGTAAAATCTGTGCTATAAACAATTTAGGCTGCTCTGAGACGGAAGCAGGTTTAGAGGGTATATGAAATTCATACATTACCATATTATATTTAAATATATCTCAGAATTCTTTACATAGATATAAAAGAGTTACATGACCAGAAATGCAAACTATCTCATTAATGCTAAGCTTGTGCAGGCAATAAGATACTTTGCATGTTAATATGAGTCCAAATGTCAGATCTACACTTTCAACCTGCTCTGTCAAGAACATATGAATAGAGAAACTTGTGAGTTAGTTTTGTAGGTATGTGTACTGTATGTCTTTCTTATGCATACATAAGAATCCACCTTTAAAAAAATATATCTTTAATGCAAATGCATTTAAAATGCAAATTTCTGGGCACGCTCAAAGATAAAAAAGAAATAAAACTGAATCGAATGCAATTATTTTTTTCAATGCAATACTGTTTTAGTATCCTGTACCATTGTTTCACTGCTTTTGTGTTATTCATTTTGAGAGTGTTGTGCTTTTTCTTCATCAAGACGTTCACCTTAATTACCCTACATTATCAGCCCTGAACAGAAAGAACCAGTGTCAGAGAAGAAGAATGCACCATGATGGACAGAAAGTAAGCAGAACCTAGCCTTCACACTTCTTAAGATATCAAAAACATATAAACACACACACACACACACACACACACACACACACACACACACACACACACACACACCCCTCACAGGTACTTAAGCTGGGAATTACAGACCTACAAAATGTTCCAGGCAATAAACATCATATTGTATGTAGCTGGTTCAATATTGTCAAAAAGAAGATCCCTGAAAATATTTTACCACAGAAACCGTGTCAAAGAGTTGTGTTTTTTTGGTTCAGAAAAGCAAGAAATTCACAGGTCAAAAAATTACCTCAACAAAGTTGGCATCAAGCTATCAGAAGCAAAATCATGCTTTCTATCAAATGTGCCTATTCAGGGGTGTGACTTCTAATTATGATCCGATTGACCATGGCAATGCAAAAAAGATTGTGAATATATCTTGCATATACTGTAGTCCAATCTACTTAGCGTTAGGATAAGATTTAGGATTATAATAAACCCATTATAAAATTGTGAAACCTATTTCTAGAAAAATACTCATGTTGTTTCTAAATGTTGTCATTCTACTTACTTACTTAAAATTAGCTATTTGAAATCAAAATGAAGATACTGTATAATAATATTTATACTTCCCTTAAGTATAAATCCCTATTAATAATATGAAAAATATTACTATAATATATTTAAAAATATTTCTGTCAAAAAGATATAAACAGTCCTTCTTTCACCACTATCTCCTTTTTTCTCCCTCACCCTCTAAGACACACTACAAAAACGTGTTATGTCACAAAAAAAATGAGGCAAGGGCAAAACCCTGCCATCCGAAGACTTGTGAAAATCTCCGAACCTTAAAAGTAAAGTCTTACTTTTTTCCAAAGCTATAAATTATTTAGGTGTGTATATATGATTTTTGTTATTCCTGCTCAGGCCAGGTACTCGTGATTACAGCAGACGAGGAACATTAGGGCTTTGTGGTTTTTACGACTGAAGTAGTTCATACCCAGTGAAGCTTTTGAGGTGATTTGAAATCCAGTGTGATCAAAAAGACATTACCACGACAACCAAGATGTAAACAGTCTTAAACATGGACGAAGAGGGACATCTGAGGGACTGATATAATCAGTTCTCACTTTTTTTTTTGCCTAGGAACCATACAACAAGCAAATAAGCAGCCTTATAAGACTGTTATGCTGAGATGTTTTGAATCGTATGCAAGAGGCTAGAAGTTATAGTCAAAACCAGACAAAATGCATGGACAAAGAGTTGTATCACATAATCTCATGATCAGATCTTCAATTATGAATAATTTTAAACACCCTAAAATATAAACATGTTAAGTTTTCTTTGCATGAGTTGGTTTTCCGACTCTAGTGTGACATTATTTTTGGATTTTGGGTTTTGAAGTCATATAACCCAGTTTTGGTAAACAACATGTAGAGTTTCATACTCAGGAAGCTAGCAGAATGCACCAGGATGCACCATAAGGTACTGTTTAGATTGAACTGAGGTAATAAGATATTAGGAAGTTCCTCGTTCGAAGCACAAAGTGGTTCAGTGAAAGATGGACATTACTTCAGCCCAAAGGTGGACCAGACAATCAGACCCTACTGCGACATGCCTTCTGATTGGAATTGCCTATGGTTCCACGCATGCCATTGTATCTGCCAGTGAAACAACACATTTCTGCAAACTGACCTTTGGCCCATTGTGTTCCAGCCTACCTCTCTTGATAAAAGGTGTAATACAATGTGGGCTTTGGGCTGCCACTGCTTTCTTTACCGCAAATTGGGAAAAGGGAAGTAACAACCTGCTAGGAAAAGAGAGAATGCAGCCTGAAATTAGCTCTATTACTTTTCCCTGTGAGGAACTGCCAAACTTTTACAGCATTTAAGCAATGCTGAAATAACACAGACAAGCAATCAATACTACACCGGACTAATTTCAAGCTTAGGACAGCAAGCATTAATCTGTGAGTCAGGACATCGCAGAGGGACAAAGAATACCATGTAAAGGGACAACAGACAACTGGAAATGGGAGCCAATATGTAGTAATTAAGTATCATGTAGGGCCATGGACTTTCTGTCTGAACTTAACAACTATTTTAAAAATGCTCCAGTATAAAAAATTTAATGGATATAAACACTTCTGAACCATCTGAAACCATTCTTAAAAAAGGGAAACATCTTAATTTTTTCCGCTCCTGTTCTTTCGGTCTGTATTATCCCTTACCTCAGCACTGAAGCAATTTACTGCAAAATATGTGGTGATTATGCTCATTATTGGGCGAGTAAGACTTCCAAAAAGCATGCAATTATACCAAGTGCACTTTCCCAAACTACCCCCCTGAACTGCATAGTAAAACAAGCAACACGGCATCTGAAAAACAAGCTGCAATTAGTGTAATAAGTAGTTCCCAATTGCTGGATGCATAAAATGAGAGATTCGTCACAGGCAAGACATAAAGGGAAGGGCGGATCACTCGGCTGTACAGTGCGCCATAGTGCTGTGCGTGTGGGAGGAAGAGAAAGGTGAAAGCTGGTAAAAATTTTGTTTGTTCAACTCAATGGCAATACATGAAAGGTACATTGTTTCCTAAAAAGTTGGTGTGGTAAAATGAAATCAAAATGTCAGTGAAAAAAAAAAGTTTTAATCATACTATCAAGTACCTTGAAAAATAAATAATACTAGAAATATCTGCACAATTCTGAATATTTTAATTATGATTAACCTAATGACTAATGACAGATCAAATCCAAATAATTAAATATACACTATATAGACAAACGTTTGTGGTCATCTATCCATATGATTGATATTTGCTTTTTAACATCCTATTTGTTGGAGGTATTAGTAAAGGCATTAGTTAAGTCAGGTACTGATATAGAGTGAGGAGGCCTGGGGTGCAGTCAGCATCCCAATTCATCCCAATGTGTTCAGTGGAGTCTGAGGTCAAGCAAGGTAGATTTGGATCTCCTAGTTCAAGTGAAGGAAAAATATAATGCAACCACATTCAAAGACACCAACTTTGTGGAGTTGGGATAGTTTTGTGGAAAGAAATATTGTATTGGTATCCCAATATTTTTGTCCATTTAGTGTGGTAGGTGGGCAGGCCAAATTTTAGCTACCGTATTTTCTGGACTATAAGCCGCTACTTTTTTCTCATCCTTTGAACCCCGCGGCTTAAACAACGAAGCGGCTAATTTATGGATTTTTCCTGGGTTTTTTACAAACTTCAAGCCAAAAATCTGAACCCTATAACATTAGACCAATGAAATTTCCTAACGGGTTCAGATGAACCAATGAAATTCTTTATATTAAATCAGATGCGCTCTTGTGTAGCATTTCCTCTTCCCAGATGTAGTAAAGTCCCGGATGACCCGGACTCTTCTACTTTGAATCCCTTCTGTTGTAATAAATGCAGTATGCAGTTAAGCATTGTCTTGCTGCCATCTGAATGAAAGCATATGTTAATGTTAAACCTTTAGCATAACATTGATGTTGCCTTGATATACAAGCCTCCTATTTCATATGAACTAATAGACCCTTTGCCTCAGTTCATTTTAAATTAGCTTTGGCCCAGAAAATATGACTGCATTTCTAGTTTAGGTTTACAATAATTATTCTGAAATTGTGGCAGATCGTTGAAACTCTGTCTATTTTTTATTTCTGAGAGACTCTGCCTCTATTAGATACTTTTAATACCCACTCATGTTACTGACCTGTTGCCAATTAACTTAATTAGTTGCAAAATGTTCCCCCAGCTGTTCCCACCTGTCACAACTTTGTTTTGAGACGTGTTGAAACGATGAAATTAAAAATGACCCTATTTTTTCGTTGAAATTATTATTTGCATTATGCATTATTTCATTTACTATTTCATAAAATCAACATTTCATTTTAAATGAACATTTTTGAACATGCGTTTGGTATATTTTCTATGTTCTACTATAAATAAAATATAGGTTTGTGAGATATAGATATATATATATATATGTTGATCATTGTATTCTGTTTTTATTTTTTTGGAAATTTTTTAAAATTTTTGGAAACAGAGTTTTGCTTTAACATGTATTTCTTAAGTTTTGCTTATTCTGTTTTCTTTTAAAGATCATGATGGTAAGTTGGTGAATTACTAAACACAGCTGATAACAATTTCTTTAAATCTTGCTAGCTAAGTGGGACATCCTCCCACAGTGAATCCCACTTGGAACAAGGTCTTGGACAGTTCCTGCATCATAGCAAAACAAACATATTCCTGCCACGTTTGGAACAAAAAATGTTAAAGTTTTCTTAATTTTCTAACCTTTGAGGACAACCAGCATTTCAAAATGTTATAAACGCTACCCACTGTAGCCTCAGATTCTTGTTGTTGGCTGAAAGGAGTGGTGCCGCTGTTGCTGCCATTGAGTTCTTGCAGTAGTGCAGGTGTTTCCTAGTAATGGGGTCAGCAAGTGCATAAAATAAATAGCATTTTGAAAAAAAAAATTTTGTGCACTTGCAAAATAAAATAAACATAATTTGAAGCATTTAAATGTGTATTCAAAAGCTACTGAAAAATACTTCACAGCATCGGAACAGTGAAAATCACTCCCATTGTAAGTATTCACAGTAGGTGTCTCAGGTACCACATCAAGAATTGTTATCAGCATAAATCTCTGACGCACTTCATCACTGCTTTACACACACACACACACACACACAGACCACCCTCTTCCTCTTTCTTTTTCTCCCCCAGAGGGAGAACATTAGACGGATCGCTGTAGCATGACTCCGGCTTCTGTTCATCTTGTATGTACCAGAGCCTCTCAGATCCCTCTGCAAATCCCAGAGAGATAACTTGTTCAGTCGTATTGACTCTAAATCACCATGCAATCTGGCAACATTCCAAACCACATAACCAAAGCATTCCCTTATGAGTGATTTTAAAACCTTATCAGTACATTATTAGATAGGAGCTTGGTTTTCCGAAAGTGTTGCAATGCTTGGATGTATAGCACAGCTTCATATGATCGATGCAATGGAAATTACCAGGTGTCAAACTTGACCAGATATGATCATGTGTTACTTAATTAGTAAAAAAGACCTGCAATCCTTTACACACAAGTGTAATTCATACTAATTACATGAGAAATAGAAACACTACATGTCTGTTTTAATAACTATAACAATTATTTGATGAAATGTCTCCATTATAAATAGACTATAAATTGTTAATATTTGGTAACTCTATACCAATAGGCACATTTATAGTATTGTAATTGAAACATTAAAACAAACATTGTAAAAAAAATACAGGGTTTTTATTAACAGAGCCAAAAACACTATTGTTACTACTAAAGTGTAACAATACTTCACATGTACCCATACGGTTTTGTGGGCTCTTTAAGGTACTATCCAGCCTTGTACCCTGAATAAGTACTTACATTACATTCTGTAGGTTTCCTCAAAAAGAACCCCCACCAACCCTATATGAGTTGACAAGCACATTTTCTCTGAAATGATCACTTTAGCTCATTTTCCACACAGTACATGAAAGAAGCAATATTCATTATATCAAACATCCTAATTGCATCATCACACAGGAAGGACATACATTTTTTTTTATAATGATTCATATGCTAAAGTGCACACAGTATTCCCATGCTTTAAAAGACAAAAGCAAATTAAAGAAGTGTGACACTCACCAAAGCTGTTCTTCACTTCTCTCCGCAGTCCACACAACATGTTGGAGCGTGATCCTCACACGCTCACACACACCAACACACACACACAAACATGCACACAAAGACCGAAGCAAAACTGTAAGTGCTGCAAGAGCAGATTCCCTCTGCCAGAGTGAGGCTGTGTGTGCAGCGACACTCACACGCGTACAGGCTTAGCCACGGTCTACGTAAGCCAGATGAATGAACATCACTTTCTCACTGCAGCACATTTTAGGTTTCGGCTTTATTTGTGACGGTAGATGATATGACAACCATAGCCATTACAAAAGGGATTATAAGGTTGTGTAACTGTGCACTAAATTAAACACAAGTAACAGGTTAATAATTATGTTCTTGTTTTAATATCGTATTGTGTCTTATAGTAACAAATCATTCACTAGGACATTAATGGTAAAAGATTTACATTCATGACTAATTTCAGCTGGTACCATAGACATTCTTGACCAATCCCTCCCACTTTCACAAACACTCTAGACCAATCCCTCCCTCACCCATAAAAACTTTCCACCAATCCTACCCACTTCATTCAATATTCTTTGAACCCCCCCCCCCCCCC